>JAAGEH010000032.1:33703553-34070868 GCA_011751065.1 Lasiurus cinereus
TATATATATATATATATATATATATATATATATATATCAGCTATTAGAAAAGATATAAAGATGGCATTTACACTTCATTACATCCTGAATATACAAATCTGTTACTGCCTTTGCCCATATTCTAAAGAATGTGTACATATGTATTCAAAGCTGAGGAATCTCTTTCTTTATATTTCCATATTATTTTTATTCATGTTCTGAGATAGTCTTTCTCCTTTGCATTGTGGGGACACACATGCACACACTTTACCTGTGCACTCAGTGCCTAAAATGACACACTCATCCTCTTCTTTATCCTGATAAACTGCACTGATTCTAGGCCAAAGAGCTACTTGGAAATAGAAGAAAAACAGAGGTATATTATTCCTCTAACATTCCCTTCTTGCCTCCCCCTAACTCTCTTTTTTTCTTCCATGTGACAAATGGCAGTAGCCCATGGATAGTCCTCCTTTGCTCCCTTGAAGGTTTGCTCCCAGATATCAAAAGTCTCAGTCAAAGGTGAAGGGCAGGTGAGGCACTGTGAATGTACCAAATGCTTAGCTCATCTCACGGACATCAGCAGTAGTGACAAGAGTGTCATGACAAGAAAGTCTGAGTCTGCCAGTGCTGTCCAGCTCTTTTCTGGACAACCCAAGTCCATTCCCCTGGTGACCTCATCATTTGTCCCTACACTGACCCTCTCCCAAACTTTTCTCCAGTGCTTCACACATTTCTATGCCTGTCACATTAAATGTCCCTTTTTGTAAATGTCAGAGAAATGACTTCATCATCACAGAAGGGGCCCTGTCACGAGCATTCAAGTGTGGCCTGTACTCCATCCAGTCATTGCTAAAACCTCTATCTGATCAAACTCTTGGCCTGATTGGTTGGTACCTGGAGTTCCATGCTGGAGTTATTTAATTTCTTCTTGCTCCTTATTTTGTCCAGCTCTTCATAATACCTTACTGACCTCTGCCTGTAGTACAGTGCCCTGTCCAACTTAACCTACTTCTGTTTTGATCAGTACATCCAACATATAACCCAACCAAACTTATCCCAGGTTCTTCCTGCTGCCTGAAGCCCAGCCAGCACTTGACCTCACCACCCTTGAATGGCATGCTGAAACAGTGAAGAGATGGCCAGGTTTCTCCCTTTCTTCAGAGATCAAAGTTGACTCAAATAAAGAAATCATCATTGTCACTGGAGTCAAGAATTATAGATCTGATATTTTCTCAACAACAGAGAAAGAGAGAGAGCCTCTGACTTTATTTCCTCAGCTGAACGTTGGAGCTGGACCATGGACAAGTGTACTGTGAAGGTGATGAGAGGATGGGGGAGGACAGTCAGAGGCCATGTGCAAACAGCTCAAATAGGACCCATCTTTGCAAGACACAGAGCATTTCTATGGTAGTCCATATCCTTTTCCCTAGATATACTAAATGTCTCATTTGAATGCCAAGTGGTTGGGATAATTACTATTTCCAACCCACAAACTTTAAGTAGAAATTTAAACCCCTGTGGTCTGAAGGGAAAGGGATAAGCTAAAAAATAGACTTTTACTTTATCCCTTAATAGCTGAGTCCCAAATGGATATTCTTAAAGCCATGCACTGAATCCACTCACCTTTTAACTGAGAACAATGTGCTCAATGTTTGTTGACTTTAATTAAAGATCCTTCTAAAATGGAAGCAGATATATCGCTGGACCAAACTTAATTCTACGAAAGTTTTTTGCTTTCTATTAATTTTACAATCAGTACTGCTTTTTGGTCAGCTAATAACTATGCTTAATTGGAATGTTATTTTAAATAATGGTCTCAAGTTATAGATACATTGTAATTTTTTACTGCCAGAGTACTTTAAGCAAGTGAGTATTTCAGATTCAAAACTGTCTTACAAACTGTCCAGTTTCCTACAAAACTACCCTATGGCTCAGTGTCGCATAAGACCAGCTTAAAGAGGCATTGAACCACTACTCATGGCTGATAAAATATTGAGACACATATTAAAAATTATTTTGCTAACTGCAATTAAAATTGTAGCAAGCTGGAAGTTCAGGAACTGTAAATGCCTGGCCAATCAGCAAGAGAGCTGAGACAGAGCTGTACAATAATAATAGTGCTCTGGGGGGCAGGAACTGTGTGGTGGTCTAGCCTGGGGATGGGCAGCTCTTTGTGAGGACTCAGCTTTTTTTTCCAGCAGTTGGGGTACAGGTTCAGCGGGTCACATTTCTCACTTTCCTTGTAAATTTTCCTTGTGATACTTTAGTGATGCCGCTAGGGGTTAGCAAAGGAAGGAAGGCAGAATTATGAATTGGCAGGTTTTTTAGTAGTTTTGAGAGCTAAAAATTTCACTTAACAAATTCTTTTTCCCCAAGATAGATTTATAAATTTTAAGACAATGGAACTAGGCTATGTGGGTGTTTTTTTGAATACAAAAATCTGAGGCAGTTAGTATAATTTTTAAGCAAAGTAGTAAAAATAAATATTAGACTGCTAACAAATATTCATTCAACAAACTTTCACTAAACACCTACTACTCTGCTGGGTATTGGAGATACAGAGATGCCCATGACTAGTGCTGTCCTTCAGAAGCTCACTGTCTCATGGAAGCAAACATATACTCTTTTTTTTTTTTCGGATAAAGCTTATTTTTTTTATTAATTTTTTATACATATCTCCCCATTGCCGCCCCTCCCTCCCAGGCATACCCCAACCCCCCAGTGTCTATGTTCATTGGTTATGCTTATATGCATGCATACAAGTCCTTTGATTGATCTCTTATCTACCTCACCTAACTTTAATCTTCCTGCGGGAATTTAACAGTCTGTTTGAAGCTTTACTGTCTCTGTATCTATCCTTTTGTTCATCAGTTTATAATGTTCTTTATTATCCCCCAATGAGTGCGATCATGTGATGCTTCTCCTTCACTGACTGGCTGATTTCACTAAGCATAAGGCTCGCCAGTTCCAACCAGGTTGCTGCAAATGGTAAGAATTCCTTTTTAATGGCAGCATAGAATTCCATTGTGTAGATGTACCACAGTTTTCTGATCCACTCATCTGCTGACGGGCACCTAGGCTGTTTCCAAATTGTAGCTATTGTAAATTGTGCTGCTATGAACATAGGGGTGCATACATCCTTTCTGATTGGTATTTGTAATTTCTCAGGATAAATTCCTAAGAGTGGGATTACGGGGTCAAATGGGAGACCCACTTTTAGTTTTTTGAGGAAACTCCATACTGTTCTCCACAGTGGCTGCACCACACTGCATTCCCAACAACAGTGCACAAGGGTTCCTTTTTCTCAGCATCCTCGCCAACACTTGGCCTTTGTTGATTTGTTGATGATTGCCATTCTGATAGTTGTAAGATGGTATCGCATTGTCGTTTTCATTTGCATCTCTCGGATGATTAATGACTTTGAAAATGTTTTCATGTGTCTCTTGGCCTTCCTTCTGTCATCTTTTGAAAAGGTTCTATTTAGGTCTGTTGCCCATTTTTTTTAATTGGATCCTTCATCTTCCTTTTATTAAGTTGTATAAGTTGGCTGTAGATGTTAGAGATTAAACCTTTATCAGTGATAACATTTGCAAATATGTTCTCCCACACAGTGGGCTTTCTTGTTGTTTTGTTGATGGTTTCTTTTGCTGTGCAAAAGCTTTTTATTTTGGTATAGTCCCATTTGTTTATGTTTTCTTTAGCTTCCATTGCCTTTGGAGCAGTACCAGTGAAGAACTTTTTTACGCATATGTCTGAGATTGTGCTGCCTGTGGATTCCTCTGGTATTTTTATGGTTTCCCTTCTAATGTTTAAGTCCTGTATCCATTTTGAGTTTATTTTTGTATTTGGTGTAAGTTGGTGGTCCAGTTTCAATTTTTTGCATGTATCTGTCCAATTTTCCCAACACCATTTATTGAAGAGGCTATCTTGGATCCATTGAATATTCATGCCTCCTTTGTCAAATATTAATTGAACATAGTGATTTGGGTGGATATCTGGGTTCTCTATTCTATTCCATTGGTCTATATGTCTGTTCTTGTGCCAGTACCAAGATGTTTTAAGAACAGTTCCTTTGTAGTATAGCTTGAAGTCTGGTATTGAGATCCCACCTACTTTATTCTTCCTTCTCAGAATTGCTGTAGCTATCAGTGGTCTTTTTTTGTTCCAGATGAATCTATGAAAAATTCTTTGTAGGTCTGTGAAATATGTCGTTGGTATTTAAATGGGTAGTGTGTTGAATCTGTAGATTGCTTTGGGTAGTATGGACATTTTAATGATGTTGATTCTCCCAATCCATGAGCATGGCATACTCTTCCATCTGTTAACATCTTCCTCTATGTCTTTTTTAAGTGTCCTGTAGTTTTCTGCATAAAGGTCTTTTACCTCTTTAGTTAGGTTTATTCCTAGGTATCTTAATTTTTTTGGTGTGATGGTAAATGGGATTGCTTTTTTAGTTTCTCTTTCTATAATTTCACTGTGTATAGAAATGCCACAGACTTCTTAGCATTAATTTTGTATCCTGCTACATTGCCGAATTCATTAATTAAGTCAATTAGTTTTGGAATGGAGTCCTTTAGGTTTTTTATGTACAATATCATGTCATCTGCAAATAAAGACATCTTTACTTCTTCTTTTCCAATTTGGATGCCTTTTATTTCTTCTTCTTGTCTAATTGCAATGGCTAATAATTCCAGTACTATGTCGAAGAGGAGAGGTGAGAGTGGGCATCCCTGTCTTGTTCCTGTTCTTAGGGAAAATGGTTTTAGTTTTTGCCCATTCAGTATGATGTTAGCTGTGGGTTTATCATATAGGGTTTTTATGATGTTGAGGTATGATCCTTCTATTCCCACCTTGCTGAAAGTTTTTATCAAGAAAGGATGTTGGATTTTGTCAAATGTTTTTCTGCATCAATTCATATGACTATGTGATTTTTATCTGTCGATTTGTTTATGTGATGTATCACATTTATTGATTTGTGGATATTGTACCATCCCTGCATTCCTGGTATGAATCCTGCTTGGTCATGATGTACGATCTTTCTGATGTACTGCTGGATCTGATTTGCTAGAATTTTGTTGAGGATTTTGGCATCTATGTTCATGAGAGATATTGGCCTATAATTCTCTTTCATTGTGTTGTCTTTATCTGGTTTTGGTATTAGGGTGATGCTGGCTTCATAGAAGGTGTTTGGTAGTATTCCTTCTTCTTGAATGTTTTTGAATAGTCTGAGGAGGATAGGTTTTAATTCTTCCTTGAATGTTTGGTAAAACTCTCCTGTGTAGCCATCTGGACCCGGGCTTTTATTTTCTGGAAGCCTTTTTATTACTGCTTCAATTTCTTCCATAGTTATTGGACTATTGAGATGTTTGGTTTCCTCCTCATTGAGTTTTGGGAGGTTATATTTTTCTAGGAAAATGTCCATTTCTTGTAGGTTGTCCAATTTGTTGGAATAGAGTTGTTCATAGTATTTTTTAACAATCCTTGCATTTCCACAGGGTCTGTTGTTATTTCTCCTCTTTCATTTCTGATTTTGTTTATTTGGGTCTTCTCTCTTTGCTTCTTGGTGAGCCTGGCTAGGGGTCCATCAATCTTGTTTATCCTTTCAAAGAACCAGCTCTTTGTTTTGTTGATCTTTTGAATTCTTTCTTTGGTCTCCAAGTTGTTTATCTCTGCTCTGATCTTCACTATTTCCTTCCTTCTGAGTACACTGGGCTTTTCTTGTTGCTCACGTTCTAGCTCTTTGAGTTGTAGGTTTAGGTGATTTATTACCATTATTTCCTGTTTTTTGTAGTAGGCTTGTAGGGCTATGAACTTCCCTCTCAAGATTGCTTTCACTGTGTCCCATAAATTTTGTATTGTTGTGTTGTCATTGTCATTTGTTGCCATGATGTTTTTTATTTCTTCCTTGATCTCTTTGGTTACCCAGTCATTGTTTAAAAGCATGCTGTTTAGTCTCCATGTGTTTGATTTCTTTCTATTGTTTTATTATAGTTGATTTCCAGTTTTATGCCACTGTGGTCGGAGAAAATGCTTGATATGATTTCTATCTTCTTGAATTTGAAGAGACTTTTCCTATGACCCAACATAGGATCTATCTTTGAAAATGACCCATGTGCACTAGAGGAGAATGTATATTCTGTGGCTTTGGGGTGAATATTCTGAAGATGTCAATTAATTCCATCTGGTCTAGTGAGTCATTTAGGATTGATGTTTCTTTGCTGATTTTTTGTTTAGAGGATTTGTCCAATGGTGACAGTGGGGTATTAAAGTCTCCTACTATGATTGTATTGCTGTCAATCTCTCCCTTAATATCCTCCAAGAGTTTTTTTTTATGTATTTAGGTGCTCCTATATTGGGTGCATATATGTTTACCAGAGTTATTTCTTCTTGTTGGATTGTTCCCTTTAGTATTATGAAGTGGCCTTCTTTATCTCTTGTTATGTCCTTCACTTTGAGATCTAAATTGTCAGATATAAGTATTGCAACCTCAGCTTTTTTTTCATTTCCATTTGCCTGAAATAGCATGTTCCATCCCTTCACCCTCAATCTGTGTGCATCTCTTTTCCTAAGGTGGGTTTCTTGCAGACTGCAGATATATGGATCATGTTTTCTTATCCAATCGGTTACCCTATGTCCTTTGTTTGTAGCATTGTATCCGTTTACATTTAAAGTTATTATTGATAAGTACTTATCTGTTGCCATTTTTAGTCCTTACCCCTGAGTTCCTTCTTTGCTTCCTCTTTCTTTTTATTACAGCAGACCTTTTAACATTTCTTGCATTGCTGGTTTGGTGGTAATATATTCCCTTAGTCCTTTTTTGTCTGTGAAGCTTTTGATTTCACCTTCAATTTTGATTGAGAGTCTTGCCGGGTATACATTATTCTTGGATTCAGACCCTTCCTTTGCATGACTTTGTATATTTCATTCCATTCTCTTCTGGCCTGACGAGTTTCTGTTGAGAATTCAGTAGCTAGTCTTATGGGGGTTCCTTTGTAGGTAACTTTCTGTTTCTCTCTGGCTGCTTTTAAGATTCTTACTTTGTCGTCGGTGTTTGTCAATTTAATTATAATGTGCCTCGGTGTCGGTTTGTTGGGGTTCATTTTGCTTGAGACTCTGTGAGCTTCTTGGATTTGTGTGGGTTTTTTCTTTTCTATTATGGGGAAATTTTCTGTCATTATTTCTTCAAACACGTTCTCTAATCCTTGTTCAGTTTCCAATCTTTCTGGAACCCCAATTATGCGGATGTTGTTTTGTTTCATGTTATCCCAATGTTCCCTTAGACTCTCCTCTTGCTTTTTAACTTTTTTTTCTAGAAGCTGCTGTACTTGGGTATTTTTTCCTACCGTGTCTTCTAGCTCACTGATGCGGTTCTCTGCTTCTTCTAGTCTACTTTTGATGCTTTCTATTGTGTTCTTTATAGCAATGATGTCATTTTTCATTTCTTCTTGATTATTCTGCACCTCCTCTAGGTTCTTCTGCATTTCTTCTTGCTGCTTCTTCATCTCCTCTTGCGTTTTCTTCATTTCCTCTTGGCTCTTACTCATATTGTCAAATTTGTCTTCCATTCTTTTCAACCACATTATGATCATTTCTCTGAACTCTTTCTCTGGTAGTCTTATTTCTGTTTCTATTTTGTTTACTTCCTTTTCTGGTGATACCTGCCTTTCTGTCTTATGTGGGCTGTTTCTTTTTCTGCCCATGGTCTTTCTTCTCCAGGTGTCTGGTTATGTGGTTCTCTCTCCTACGTTGATTGAAAGGCACAAACTACAACTCGACCAATTACAGTACACAAGGCACTGAGTAGAAATGTATTCAAGATGTTAATAATCACAAATAAGGTGACCACCAATGAAGGACAAATTAGGGGTAAGTAGAGAAAGAAGAAGAGGAAAATGAGGAAAAAAAGAAAAGGAAGAAATGCCAAAATTAAATTGGGAGAGCGAGAAAAACAAAAGATAAATAAATGAACAAGAAAATAAAATAAAATAAGAAAATAAAAAGGAGAAGAAGGAGAAGGAAAGACGAAGAGAAAAAAAGTCAGAGAGAAAAGAAAGTGTATAAGAGAGAAAAGAGGAACAAAATATATATGTCAGAAGACAACTCCAATAGAACAGTCACTAAACCCAATAAAGGCCAGCAACCAGTACCTAGAGATTAAGGCAAATTGCAAATAGCAACTGGTATCGAGGGAGGTGAGGGAAAAGAGAGGTAGAAAACAAAGCAAGCAAAAAGCAAAATAAAACAAGTAGAATAAACTAAAACAATCTCACAAAAAAATTTCAAAAAATCGATATAATCACTTTTCAGGCAAATAGCAACAAAAGGACATAGAGAAAAAACAACTTTTTGGCTAGTGAAGACAAGAGGGGAGAGGTTTGTGTGGACTTGTAGTAGGGGATTTGAAATTAGATATATAAATGCGGTGAAATTTTAACCAGGTAAAGAGAAAAATAGGGAGAATCTGAAGTTGGAAAAGGGAAAGAGAAACAAGACAACAAAATGGGGAAAGTTAGGAGGAAAGTGTTGGTATAAAGGTAGAGTTGAGTTGGAGTAAAATTATGCTAAAGGAAAGATGAAAATAGAATGTAGAACTCTAATCCCGAAATAAAATAAAGAGAAAACAAAATGACACTTGTTTTTTTTTCCAAAACGGTTAAGTACTAATAGTAATTAATAATACTAGTTTAAAACAAAATTGTAATAATTATAAAGATAAAATCAATTGAGGCAGAAAGAAAAAAATATTCTTTTAATTAAAATATGTGAAAATGAAAAATAAAGAATTAAAAATTTTAAAAAAGAAAAAGGAAAAATAAAAAAAAAAGAAAAATAGAATGGTCCTTCACTTCCACTATTATTCTGCTTGGCACTCCTGTTTCCCAGTAGGGAAGGTATTGCAGTTCCCTGTGTTCCCCTCTTGGTATTTTAATCTCTTTATTCTTTTGTGGTTATGCGAGAGTCAATTTGTGTGTCATCTACTGGGTGGCAGTGTTTCAGAATTGATCTCTGAGACAAAGCACAGGACCTCTCTAGGCTGTGCTCAGGTCCTGCTACTCGGTGGTTCTCAAAGCCAGTTTGTGGGGGTTTTGCAGCCGGGACACTGTAATAACTCCCAGGCTGTCCCTCTGCCCCAGAAAAAAAAAAACGAGTCATTTTTCAGAGCTCTCCTCTGTCAACAGCTCAGAGGGTTTGCCTTTACACTCAGGGATCACGCCATGCCCACCTCTGCAGACCTCTCCAGAGGCAGCTTTCCCGCAGCCTGGCTCCCAGAGTGTGCGCCTCTTTGTTGTGTGGGGGTAGGAGACCTCACCCTGATCCAGGTGAAATCTGACCCTTTCAAGTGCCTTGTGGATCTCCGAATCCTCCGCCTGCTTGTCTGTGCCGCCTGGGAAGCCGTGCTCTGGGTCCCCGGCTGCTCTGTGGGTGCCTCCGTCAGTCGCAGCTTTCAGACCTCTGCAGACATCCACCTCCCCCTTAACTCAGGCGCAATCTGACCTTTCCGTGTGCTCTGTGGATCTCTGGTTCCGCCGCGTGTCTGCGCTGATTGGAGAGCAGAGTTCTGGGTCCCTGGGTCCCTGTCTGCTCGATGGGTGCCCAGCCGAAGGCTTCAGATGGCCGCAGACATCCACCTCCCACTGCAAGATGCCATATACTCTTAAATAACTAAAATACCACTGGACCAGGACATTAGAGGAAAGTGGCAAATGATTTACTTAAGGGAAACCAGCTACAATTCTAATCTTTCTTAAATCTTCTTATTTCTCTGCTGTAGCCTAACTATCTCTTAAATATATCTGGTGTTTGCAGGCCAGTTTGTTGGGCACTTTTGTTCTAGTTCAGCAACTTGGACAGCCCCCTCCCTTCAAGTCCCAGATGCAAACAGATTCCTCACTGAACCTTTTCTCTGGAATGCAGCTGGAGCCCTTTCGGCCCCCTTCTATTTGATGTTTCCAGAAGACGTTCAAGAAGTTATTGTTTGTGCTTATTTTATAATCTCTCCCTGGTATAGTGATATAAAAAACTATTAAGTAAATTCTTTTTTATCTACCTTCGAGCATTTCAAACCATGTTCACCAATAGACTGTAAGCTCTTTGAGAGCAAGAACTATTCCTACTCTCCTTGGCATTCATAATGTTGAGCAAAGCCCTTGCGTGGGAGTGTGCACATGGATTGTTCTGTTTCTGTGACCTCTTCATCAGCACTTGGGTCTCTGTGCATCTCCCTGCAAACCAACATTCAGGTGTGGGACTGCCCTTCAGACGTTCTCCTTGTCCTTCTAGGATCACAGTACCCCATTTTTCGCTGTGTGCACAGAAACACTCATGAAGAGGTTCCCGAGAGCTACTGTGACTCTAGCATGAAGCCGACCCCTGAGGAGGAACCCTGCAGCATCTTCCCTTGCCCAGCCTTGTAAGATGCCCTCTGCTTCCATCCCTTTTATCACATCACTTCTAGTTGCTTGTGTGTAGGACCTTGCTAGCAGATACAATCTCATTTTTAAATCAGTCTACATCTGATTTAGAAACATGAGACTTGATCTTTGCATAAGTTGCAGTCTGTTTAGCAAGAGCACCTGTCTTTCAGGATCAACTCAGGAGCCTTTAGCCTTTAGCAGGTCAGCACGCTCCCAGGAGCCCACAATTTTGGGAATTAGAGCCATTAGGATTTTGCAGGAAAACACAGAGGAAAACAGAGAACTACAATCCAGTGTAGTCAGTGCCATAGGAGAGCATGTACAGAGGGAATAATGAAAGGCACACTACATCTTCTTAAAGAAACCAGAAAGAGCCCCTCAGAGAGGCCTTGGACTGGTTCTTGAATGACAAATAGGACACTTTCAGAAGAACATGGGGAAAGGGCCCAAAAGGTGTCAAAACTTAATTCTCAAAGTAATAAAAACATATTTTCATCTGAACACCTGATGAGCAGGGTGGCACAGAAGGAAATATGAGACTGATGTGTAATTAGCACATGAAAAATAAAGAATGCAGAGCTAAGATTTCTAAGGTAGTTCTAAAATGGATTAATGAAACTAAACTTTGGAGTTTGTTATTTGTAGGGTTTTTTACTAGATAAATTTTTACCTTCTCATTTTTCTTAAATTGCATATACTCACTGGCAAAAAGCATGTTAATTTCTTTACAGAGTCAAGTGGCTCTTAGACTGGTAAGCAATGCCCTGAGAGTCGGGTCACCCTGAGGATTCTGATGGTTCTGTGGGAGTCAGCTCAGTTCCTGCCCTCTTCCTGCTGACTAAAGTGATCTGTCCCTGTCCCTCTCTCTTTCCTGAGCCAGTTGGGACATTGGGGAGTGGTCAGAATGCAGCAAAACTTGCGGCCTCGGCATGCAGCATCGCCAAGTTCTGTGCCGCCAGGTGTACGCCAACCGAAGCCTGACGGTGCAGCCCTACCGCTGCCAGCACCTGGAGAAGCCCGAGACCACCAGCACCTGCCAGCTCAAGATCTGCAGTGAGTGGCAGATCCGGACGGACTGGACCTCGGTATGTGGAGTGGGGAGCTCTGTTCTGGAGCACTCCCTCCAAGGCCCACACTTTCCTCCTGCCTCCCTCTGAGACCTGACTTGAAAGGACCCTGAGTTCTCCGGGGGAGAACCTGCCCGCAGGATCCGGGCAGCCACTTTCATAAACAGTAGCATGTGCCCAAAACTCGATAGAGTTAAAGCCAGTGTGTATCGCTGGAGAGCCCAGAGGAGCCTTGTGCAAAAACTCTCACCGCCTTATGCCACGGTGGAGGGAAGGTTGGCAAATTCTGGTAGAGATGTCTCCTCCCCCATCTTCTCTCCCATTTTCTAGATGACAGAATGGAGGCTCAGATGGACAGAGTAGGCAAGATATCACAGAAGGTCTTAGCGAAAGCGCTTGTGAAATGATCCGGGTTAGAATTCTCCTGAGGTAGCATTGCATGCCAGTGACCTAGCAGCACCTGAAGTCTCCCAGCTCTCTGTTTAGGGGGCAGGTAACAAGAAGAAAGGCACCCAGAGCTGATGCTGCCTGCCCACTGACTTGCTTGCTGTGTTGTAGTGCTCGGTGCCCTGTGGAGTAGGGCAGAGGACCCGAGATGTGAAGTGTGTGAGCAACATTGGGGATGTGGTTCACGACGAGGAATGCAACATGAAGCTCCGACCGAATGACATTGAGAACTGTGACATGGGGCCCTGTGCCAGGAGCTGGTTCCTCACCGAGTGGGGTGAGAGGGTGAGTGTGGCCGCAGCCGAGTGGGTATTCCACAGCGGAGAGTAGGGAGGGAGGAAAGACGGTGGGAAGGGGTTGAGGGAAGCTAGGTTAAGGGTGAGAGCGGGTGTCACAAGGTACCCCAAAACCATACAAAGATGAACTACTAGCCAAGCATTCCAAGGGTAATTTCTGACTTGGGGAAAGGCCCGTAAATGAACTACTGCCGGTTTTCTATCCTTCTATGAATCTCCACTGTGCTTCTAAGCTATAGGGTGCCTCTGGATGACTGGACACCTTGTTACACAGCACAGAATTTGGGCAGCGGGGATGGGCTGGCCTGGATCCTGCATGTCTAAGGAGCTCCCAATGGTGCCAAGGCTGTGGGTCTTAGGAGATACTCCTGAGTTCCCAATCCTTCCCCACAATGTCATGTGAACAACAGACAGTACAGTATCTCCAGCTGGGAGGAGGAAGGGGCACGTCAGAGGATTGGGGCCCATCCACTCTATTGGTTGATTCCATCTGGCCAGCATCCACTCTGACTGGTCAGTGCCCACCATAGACCAGTTGCTGAGTATTCTGAACATCACTCTGCAGGTGTTCACGTGGTTTTCCGACACAGCCTCCCTCTCAGCACAATAAAACAATCCACGCCAGTGGGAGTGCTGTTGGGAAGGAAAGGAAGAACAAACCTGTAAATGCAGCCTTCACTCCATATTTAGAGATTCTCTCAGAGATTCCCATCAGGTGGTTTACCTCCTCATGGTTTCCTGACACCTTGTGGCAAATAGCCCCTGCTCCTTATCCCCAAGACAGTCCCCAGAGAGAGAGGGCCTTTAGTGAAAGCACTGAGCCCTTAGGGTGAGCAGCTCACTGTGTCTCCAGGCCCAGACATGGATTCTAACAGGCACCAAATTAGCCATCAGGAAAGAATTAGCCAGAAGTGTCCATCGACTCAGACTTCTGCCCCTAAGGCTGAGTCCAGCAGAGCTCCCCCAGTTCTGTTTGCATATCTCCTCTTCCCCTCCCAGGAAGCACATGGCTCCTGGCCTTGCAGAAGCAGTGCTTGGGAGTGTCAGGGGTCACTTTGAGCACCTCCCTTGCAGAATAAGGAGTCCTTGATAGCTTCCCTAACATAAGTCTGATCTCTTTGTCAGAAATTCCTTGTGAGTTAAGCCAATGACTCCTGCTTCTTGTATAGCCCAGTGTCAGGTTTCCTTCCACATTGAACCCAAGTTTTTCTTGCCAGCTCCCAGTATGTGCTGTCAGAAGTGCGTGCACTGTTCTTACATTGCAGACCCACAGATACTGGGGAGCCCCTTCCACTTTTTCTTCAGGCTAAAAATTCCTACTTCCTTCAACTGATTTTTTTTTATTGTTTAAAGTATTACAAATAGTATTACATATGTCTCATTCCCCCCTATTAACTTCCCCCCAGCCTCCCCTACCCCCCAGTACATGCTCTCAACTGCCCCCCACCAGTGTCTTGTATCCATTGGTTATGCTTATGTACATGCATACAAGCCTTTCGGTTGATGTCTTACAGACCCCTCCCTGCCCGAACCTCCTCTGCTTTCCTTCTGTAGTTTGAAAGTCTGTTCAATGCTCCTTTGCCTCTGTATCTATTTCCCACCCTCCTCCCGATTATTTTCTTTAAAAAATCTTGCCTCTGCAGACTAGAAATAAACCTATAAGAACAAAAAATGTTTGAGTTCCAATTTCAATGTTCAAGAGTTCTGAGTCTTAGTTTCAATGTCAAACAGTTCCTTATGTGTACATGTCAGCAATGGTATCTGGATAGTAGACAAATGGTGGCAATGCAGGCCCGACCCTCTCTGGTTTGGTCCTATACATCCTGTAGCGACGCACAGCTGCTGACTGCTAGCATGGCAAGGCATCATCAGCGTCTTCCATCTCTGTACTGTTTTTCCTCTTATCTTCGTGCTTGGAGCAGACCTGTCAATTACTCTCTGTTGCAGGAGTCCACATGTTCTTGGAGTTGTTTTCTGAAAGTATATAAACATATTCTCGACCAAAAATTAATAAGGAGTCTTTTCTATAAAATTGACTTGGGATCCTTTTAATTTTTGCCCGAATAATTTCCTTTGGCTTATTTTAAAACCATCTGTGTTTTTCATGGGTATCTTGCTGTTAGCATTACAAATAAAATTAATTCTCTAAAGTAAAAATTTTCTAGATGTAATTTACTTACAGGATATTTTTCCTTACATGATATTACTCTACTATCCCCCCTTTTTTTGATTAATGGAGACTTTTGTAAATTTTTTAATGCAATCTTGATAACTTTACATTTTAATTTTTTTGCACAAAAATATGACTGCTGTAGGTTCATTTCATGTTAAGCAATTTTACCATGAGATGAACTACCAATAGAAATTTTAGTTAATATTTTAGAAACAGGTTTTTGTCCAGTACAATTAAATTTTCTTGACTATTCACTTATTTCAATTAGTCAATTTAAATTAATCTGAAAACTTGATTATTATTTTACTGTCAAATTTAATACTCTCCCAACAATCTTAGTTTACCCTGTAAATATTAGTGGGAAGGATTATTTGCATTGTTGAGTAGGCTCTGAGCATTCCTGGTGCTAGGCTGGATTTTATATAGGGCAGCTGCTGTCGGCCAAATCTCTGTCTGTTACCCGGGTCCCAATCTGGGCTGGGCATGGGAAGCGAAGCAGCCATGGGGGCAGGAGACCTCCCTCAGAAGGTGTGAGGGTTCAGACCTTTGCAAGGATAGGGGTGGGAGGTATGGTCTGTGCCCCACCTCTATTGATCCCCAAGTTCTCTCCTCATGGCCCCTCTGCATCTGTGCCTATCTTAGGAATCTTACCTGTCTCTGGCTAACCAGTCATTCTCCAGGCCAACCAGGGTGATGTGAGGTTTAGTTCTGTCTCCATGGTAGCCTATGCCTTCATGGCCTCTATGCCCAGCACCTGCCTTGGGATCCCCTCGCCTACTGGCGGGACCCCAACACTGATCACATATCTCAGGGAACTCCGGTTCCTTCTCCAGAGAGGGCCCAGCTCACACCATTGGGTGAGAGGCAGATCCATGGTACCAGCCACCTCGAGGCTTCAACCTCAGTATGAATAGGGAGCTCAGGCAACAGCTGAGGGCAATTGGATTGTGAGAAGAGGGTCCCTCTTGGTAAAAAGGGTAAGAGCGGCCAATATAGAATGCTCAAATGCCTTCCCAGTGCCTTAATTCCTTCTGAAAGAGATTAAATCCTTTCATGTCCTTTTTTAAATTGCTGCCAAACATTCAAAGAATTAGTTTGTAATTTTGTTTGGGATAATTGTACAATATGCTGTTGTGAAATATCAAAAATTATAATGACATTGTAGAATAATATCATGTACAGATATTCTCTGTTCTAGGTCATGGCCATTCAATTTTAAACTGGCTATCAATTTCTTTTTGTAACTTTATATAAACTTTGTCAGGGAGGAAAAACACACATTACTTACTTTAGTTCAAGAGGCCAAATACATTGACTTTCAATTACAATCTTTAAGACATTTGAAGGAAACTTCTCTTTATTTCCTTGCAAAATAATTTTCAGGTTACAGAGAGTTTCATTTAAAAATCTTTGTCAAATGAAACAATTGTTCTTAAGGTTATGTTGACAACTAGTATGGATTAGATTTAATATTTTATTTTTTCCTTATAATTTTTTAAATTTATATTTTATACATGTGTCCTTATTCCTCTATTACTCCCATCCCCCACTCATGGCCCACCTCCCTGTTGTTTGTGTCCATTGATTAGGCTCATATGCATGCATGCAAGTCCCTCTGTTGATCTCTCCCCCTTACTCCCACCAACCTCTACCTTCCCTGAGGTTTGATGTCTCTGGATCTGTTCTTGTTCATCAATCTATGCCATTCATTATATTCCACAAATGAGTGAGATCATATGATATTTATCTTTCTCTGCCTGGCTTATTTCACTTAGCATAATGCTTTCCATTTCCATCCATGTTGTTGCAAATGGTAGAAGCTCCATCTTTTTTCCGCAGCATAGTATTCCATTATGTAGATGTACAACAGTTTTTTAATCCATTCATCTGCTGCTGGGCACTTAGGCTGTTTCCAAATCATAGCTATGGTGAATTGTGCTGCTATGGACATAGGGGTGCATATATCCTTTCTGATTCGTAGTTCTAGTTTCTTGGGATATACAGTGGTACCTCGAGATACGAGTTTAATTCATTCCGTAACCTTGCTCCTATATCAAGTTGCTCGTATCTCAAAGCAAATTTCCCCATTGAAATCAATTGAAATGCCGTTAATCCATTCCAGCTCCCAAAATGCCACCACAGTTGTTCTTGTTACGTGTTTTTTAATAAGAAAAGTGTATTTATAAATGACAAATATTGTATAAAAACATAATAAAAGAGAATGTAAAGGAATAAATTGGTTTTATAAAGTGTATTTACCTACCCGTTACACTCTTAATGCTACACTTTATCCCTAAACTGAATGTAACTTAACTAATCTTCACTGAACTTAATTGCTACTGGTCTTTGCATTTTTGGCCGATTTAAAAAAAAAAAAAACATGTCCAACGAGGTTTGCCTTTTCCTCCCTTTCAGAATGTTTCTGAAATGGGTGAGGCAAGTTTCATTGAACAGCTCCAATGCACAACCAGTAGCAACTTTTTTGGGATGTTTCTTTTCCACGAAGTGTGACACCCTCTCCCACATTCCTAAGATCTCCTTTATCTCACTTGTAGAGATCTCCTCCACCTCTGGCTCCTCCTTGAAACCAATTTCTTGGAGAACCTCCACATGTTGCTGAGACTGCAACTCTTGTAACTCCTCCATGGTGAGTTCCCGAGAGTGCTCCTCGACGAGCTCATTCACGTCTCTCTCATCCACCTCCAGGCCCATGGATTTTCCCAGAGACACTATCTCCTCCTCCACTGGCACCTCGGGTTTGAATCAGGCCACAGCTTCTTCCATGCAGAGGTCAAAGTCCTCATTGTAACACCCAGCCAGGCCTGATCAATAATTCTGAGGCATATCACGATGTTAAAGTGGTTCTTCCAGAACTCTCAAAGGATGAGGTTTGTGTTCTCCATCACCTCAAAGCAGCGCCGGAACAGGTGCTTGATGTACAGCTTCTTAAAATTAAAAATCACCTCCTGATCCATGTGCTGCAGGATAGGAGTGGTGTTGGGAGGTAGGTAGACAACCTTTATAAACTTAAACTCTTCGAGGAGTTCATCTTTGAGGTTCAGTAGGTGAGCAGGAGCATTGTCGAGGATGAGGAGGGCTTGCATGGTTAGGTTGTTTTCCTGTAGATATTTCTTAACAGAAGGGCTGCAAACCAGGTTTACCCACTCCACAAAGAACTGCCTGATGACCCATGCCTTTGGGTTTGCCCTCCACATAACTTGCAGTTTATCTTTTAAAATCTTATGTGACTTAAAGACTCTGGAATTTTCTGAATGATATATGAGCAGAGGCTTGATCTTGCAGTTGCCACTCGCATTGGCGCACAGTGCGAGAGTTAGCCTATCCTTCATGGGTTTGTGGCCTGGCATCGCCTTCTCCTCTGCCGTTATAGAAGTACTATTCAGCATCTTCTTCTAGAAAAGCCCTGTCTCATCACAGTTGAAGACTTGCTGGGGGATATATCTTTTGGCTTCTGTCAGTTCAGAAAAAGTTTTGAGGTAATCCTCAGCTGCCTTCACATCCGCACTTGCTGCCTCACCATGCCGGACCTTTTCCTGAAGTTATCAAACCAGCCTCTACTGACTTTAAATGAGTCTTTCAATGCTTTGTCCATGGAAGTGCACCAGGTCTGCTCCAGCAAATCACCGTAAATAGCTCGCGCCTTCTCACATATGATGCCCTTCTCACATATGTATCTCCTTTAAGCTACTTCTCCGTCACCCACACCATCAGTAGCTTCTCCATCTTTTCATGGAGAGAGCTACAGAGCTTAGAAATTATTGTAACGCCCTAAGCTGGCGTTATACCCTTTATCGTCTCCTTCTGTTTAAGCACAGTGCATATCATTGAAGTACTACGCCCGTATTGCCTTGCCAAGTCAGCCACTCGCACACCTTGCTCATATTTTTCTATGATTTCACGCTTTAATTCAATAGACATCATCCCCTTCTGAGCACTGACCTTTCCACTCGCTTTTTTCGGACCCATGGTTATAAAAAGAAATGTGATAAAGTATGTAAATGCACAAAAGATGCTTTGACAACGAGGTAAACAAGCACACTGACTGAGGCATGGGAAACTATGAGACGCTCGAGTCCCGGTAAACTGGTGGGTCGTGTGCAGCCGGCCGATCCTTGTGACTACTCGTATCTCAAATGTTGCTCATATTTAAAAACAAATCACTGGCTGGACGGCTCATATCTCAAAAATCTCATATGTTAGGGCACTCGTATCTCGAGGTACCACTGTATTCCTCAAGTGGGATCACTGGGTCAAATGGTAGTTCCATTTTTAGTTTTTGGAGGAAACTCCATACTGTTCTCCACGGTAGCTGCAGCAGTCTGCATTCTCAGGAGTACACTAGGGTTCCTTTTTCTCTGCATCCTCGCCAGCACTTGTCATTTGTTGATTTGTTGATGATAGCCATTCTGACAGGTGTGAGATGATACCATATTGTTGTTTTGATTTACATCTCTCTGATGATTAGTGACTTTGAGCAGGTTTTCATATGTCTCTTGGCCTTCCTTCTGTCTTGAAAAGTGTCTATTTAGATCACTTGCCCATTTTTTGATAGAGTTGTTTATCTTCTTTTTGTGAAGTTGTGTGAGTTCTCTGTAAATGTAGGAGATTAAACCTTTATTGTTGATATCATTGGCAAATATGTTCTCCCATGCAGTGGGCTTTCTTGTTGTTTTATTGGTGGTTTCCTTTGCTGTGAAAAAGCTTTTTATTTTGATATAGTCCCATTTATTTATTTTCTCTTTAGTTTCCATTGTCCTAGGGGCAGGATCAGTGAAGAAGTTCCTTCAGCATGTGTCTGAGATTTTCCTGCATGTGGATTTCTCTAGTATTTCTATGGTTTCCCATCTTATGTTTAAGTCCTTTATCCATTTTGAGTTTATTTTTCTGTATGGTGTAAGTTGTTGATCTAGTTTTTTTTTTCGTTTTTTTTCTTTTTTGCATGTATCTATCCAATTTTCCCAACACAATTTGTTGAAGAGACTGTCTTGACTCCATTGTATGTTCATACTTTCTTTGTCAAATATTAATTGAGCATAGTCATTATCTGGGTTCTCTATTCTATTCCATTGATCTATATGTCTGGTCTTGTGCCAGTACCAGGCTGTTTTAAGAACAGTGGCTTTATAAAACAGCTTGAAATCTGGTATTGAGATCCCACCTACTTTGTTCTTCTTTCTCAGGATTGCTGCAGCTATTTTGGGTCTTTTTTTATTCCAGATGAATTTTTGGAAAGTTGGTTGTAGGTCTGGGAAATATGCCATTGGATTTTAATGGGAAGTGAATTGAATTTATAGATTGCTTTGGATGGTATGGACATTTTTGATGATGTTGATTCATGGTATGTTCTTCCATCTGTTTATGTCTTCCACTATCTCTTTTTTCAGTGTCATGTAGTTTTTCATGTATAGGTCTTTTACCTTCTTCATTAAGTTTATCCTAGGTACCTTAATTTTTTGGTGTGATGGTAAATGGAATTGCTTTTTTAATCTCTCTTTCTGTAAGTTCATTATTGGTGTATAGAAATGCCATAGATTTCTTCGCATTAATTTTCTATCCTGCTACATTCCCAAATGCATTTATTAAGTCTATTACTTTTTTGATGGAGTCTTTAGGGTTTTATATGTACAGTATTGTGTTATCTGCAAATAAGGACAGTTTTACTTCTTTTTTTTCCAAGTTGGATGCCTTTTATTTCTTCTTCTTGTCTGATCGCAATGACTAGTACTTCCAGTACTATGTCAAACAGGAGTGGTGAGAGTGGGCATCCCTGTCTTGTTCCTGTTCTTAGGGGAAATGGTTTTAGTTTTTGCCCATTGAGTATGATGTTGGCTGTGAGTTTGTCATATATGGCTTTTATGATGTTGAGGTATGATCCTTCTATTCCCACTTTGCTGAGAGTTTTTATCAAGAAAGGGTGTTGGATTTTTTCAAATACTTATTCTGCATCAATTGTTATGACTATGTGATTTTTATCTCTCAATTTGTTTATGTGATGTATAATGTTTATTGATTTGCGAATATTGTACTATCCTTGCATCCCTGGGATAAATCCTACTTGGTTATGGTGTATGATCTTTCTGATGTACTGCTGGATTCAATTTGCTAAGAATTTTGTTGAGGATTTTGGCATCTATGTTCCTGAGGGATATTGGCCTTTAATTCACTTTCATTATATTATCTTTATCTGGTTTTGGTATTAGGGTGATTCTGGTTTCATAGAAGGAGTTTGGAAGTATTCCTTCTTGAATTTTCTGGAATAGTCTGAGGAGAATAGGTTTTAGTTCTTCTTTGAATGTTTGGTAAAACTCCCCTGTGAAGTCTGTCTGGCCCTGGGCTTTTGTTTAGTGGAAGCTTTTTGATGACTGCTTCTATTTTTTCCATAGTTATCAGTGTATTGAGATTTCTAGAATCTTCCTGAGTGAGTTTTGGAAGGTTGTGTTTTTCTAAGAATGTGTCCGTTTCCTCTAGGTTGTGTAATTTGTTAGAATAGAGTTGTTCATAGTATTTTTTAACAATCCTTTGTGTTTCTGTGGGGTCTGTTGTTATTTCATCTCTTTCATTTCTGATTTTGTTTATTTGGGTCCTCTCTCTTTGCTTCTTGGTGATCTTGGCTAGAGGTCCATCAATCTTGTTTATCTTTTCGAAGAACCAGCTCTTGGTTTTGTTGATCTTTTGTATTGTTTTTTTGTTTTGTTTTGTTTTGTTTTGTCTCTATGTCATTCATTTCTGCTCTGATCTTTATTATTTCCTTCCATCTGCTCACTGTGGGCTTTTCTTGTTCCTCTCTTTCTAATTCTTTGAGTTGTTGAGTTAGATGAATCATTACCATTTTTTCTTGTTTTTTGAGTTAGGCCTGTAGATCTATAAACTTCCCTCTCAGGACAGCTTTCATTGTGTCCCATAATGTTTGTGTTGTTGTGTTTTTATTGTCATTAGTTTCCAGGATGCTTTTAATTTCTTCTTTGATCTCATTGATAACCCAATCATTGTTTAATAGCATGCTATTCAGCTTCCAAGTGTTTGAATTTTTTGGAATGTTTTTATTGTAGTTTATTTCTAATTTTATGCCATTGTGGTCTGAGAAAATGTTTGATATTATTTCAATCTTTTTCATTTGGAGAAACTCTGTTTGTAACCCAATATGTGGTCTATTTTTTAAAATGTCCCATGTGATTCTGCACAGACAAGGGCACCTGCCCCACAGTAGAAATTCTGAATTCCCTCTTCCCAAAGAATGTATATTTCTTGAGAAGAATGTGCACTTGAGAAGAATGTATATGCCATGGCTTTGGGGTGAAATGCTCTGAAGATGTCAATTAGGTCCATCTGATCTAGTGAGTTATTTAGAGTTGCTGTTTCTTTTCTGATTTTTTTGTCTAGAGGATTTATCCAGTGGTGTCAGTGGTGTATCACAGTCCCCTACTATGATTGTATTGTTGTCTATCTCTCCCTTGATACCTTCCAGGAGTTTTTTTTATGTATTTGGGTGCTCCTGCATTGGGTGCATATCTGTTTACCAGAGTTATATTTTCTTGTTGAATTGCTCCCTTTAGTATTATGTAGTGGCCTTCCTTATCTCTTGTTATAGCCTTTACTTTGAGGTCTATTTTATCAGATATAAGTATCACCACCCCAGCTCTTTTCTCATTTCCATTTTCCTGAAAAATGTTTTTCCATCTCTCCACTCTCAGTCTGTGTGAATTCTTTGCTCTGAAATATGTTTCTTGTAGACAGCAAATATATGGGTCATGTTTTCTTATCCATTCAGCTACCCTATGTCTTTTGATTGGTGCATTTAATCCATTTATGTTTAATGTTATTATTGACAAGTACATGTTTGTTGTCATATTTTGTGTTTCTTCTTGTTTTTCCCTTTCTTCTTTTTATAGCAGTCCCTTTAGTATTTCTTGCATTGTTAGCTTGGTAGTGATAAACTCTCTTTGCCTTTTTTTGTTTGTGAAGCTCCTGATTCCACTTTCAATATTGAATGATAGTCTTGCTGGGTATAATATTCTTGGGTTCAGTCCTTTGCTTTGCATCACTTTGTATGTTTCATTTCATCCCCTTCTGGCCTGGTGTGTTTCTCTTGAGAAATCAGTTGATATTCTAATAGGAGATCCCTTGTAGGTAACTCTCTGTCTATCTCTCTCTGGCAGCCTTTAAGATTCTTACTTTGTCATTAGTGTTAATTATGATGTGTCTTGGTGTCAGTTTTTTGGGGGTTCAACTTGTTTGGGACTCTATGTACTTCTTGGACTTGCATAGTTTTTTCTTGCCAATGTCAGGGAAATTTTCTGTCATTATTTCTTCAAACAGATTTTCTATTCCTTGCTTCTCTTTCTCTCCTTCTGGTATCCCTATTATGTGAATGTTGTTTTGTTTTTTGTTATCCCAAAGTTCCCTTAGGCTTTCTTCTTGCTTTTTCAGTCTTCTTTCTAGTTGCTGCTGTGTATGTGTGTGTTTTCCTACCTTGTCTTCTAATTTGCTGATGTGGTCCTTAGCCTCTACTAGTCTACTGTTCTGCATTGCAGCTATGTCATTATTCATCTCCTTTTGGTTTCTTTTCATGTTGGTGACATTCTCATTCAGCTCCTTACAGTTCTCATTGAGTTGTGTGTATTTGTTGTTTAGTTTTGTGTATTTGTCATCCAGCCATTTAAACATCCTTAAAACCATTACTCTGAATTCTTTCTCTGATAAGCTGCTAGCCTCAATTTCATTTAACTCCCTTTCTGGTGATTCCTCTTTTTCTTTCCTTTGGGGGTTGCTTTTTTGTCTTCCCACGTTTTCCTGTAGTATTTTAATTGTAAATCCAATTGCTTTTCCACCCAGGTTCTTTGGTGATGGTGCTATTGGTGTATTCTCTCAGTTCTCCTGTGCTTGTTAATCTATTGTAGCTCCCTACTTTAGCTATTTGGGTTCTCTTGTTTTAGGCCTGCAAGCTTGAGAAATGTAACTATGGTGTCTAAAAGTTGGCAGCCATGAAGAAGAATGTCCCTATTTTTCCTATTTTTCCCCCTTAATTGGATCACGCATGTCCAGCAGGGACTCACATTGGCACCAAGAAACCGTCTGTTGGGGTGATTTGGCTCAGGGGCCTATACTCTGGAAAGGCGTGACTATGGTGCTCAGAGTTCTATAGTTGTGGGCTTTTGCTGCTGCACTTGTGGTGGATAGGCACTTACTCCTTGTGGCAGCTCACAGGAGCACCCATGGTAAGTTTGCCAGCGAGGCACACTGAAGCACTCTCAAGGGCCCTGGCAGTGTAGCTGTGTAATTGAGGTGTCTGTGGGCAGGTATGCAGGATGAGTGAATTCAAAATTTCTACTGCTGGAGGGAGTGTGCCCCTGTTTGTTCAAGATCGCACCCAAGGAGGACTCACAGTGGCTACTAAGAATGTCCTATGGGTAGATGGGCTCAGGGTGTCTGCCTGTTGGAACTTTGCATTTGTGGAGGTGTGTTTGCTGGATGCAGCACTCTGAAGTACTCTGAGGGGTCCTGGCACTGAGGTAGAGCCGCTGGGGTAAATGTGGGGGGTTATTTGGGAAGAGGGAATTCAGAATTTCTACTGTGGGACAGGTGCCCTTGTCTGTGAAGAATCACATCCAGCGGAGACTTGCAGGTGCTCTCAGAGCATCCTGCGGATAGAGATGGGCTCAGGTGTCCTGTTCCTTTGTGGAGGAGCCTTTGCCAGCACAGCACTCTGATGCGTTCTTAGGGGTCCTGGCACTGAAATTGAGCCACTGGGGTAAATGTGGGTAGTTATTCAGGAAGAGGGAGTTCAGAATTTCTACTACAGGGCCATGCACCCTGGTCTGTACAAAAATCACACCCATTGGGGCTTCCAGTGGTTCCCAGGCGCTGCCTAGGGAGTGGTGTACTCTGGCTGCCTGCATGCTGGAAACGCACTAATGTGGTCCGGAGTTCTGCCACTGAGGAGAGAGAGGTTGCACTTACTGCTGCCAAGCGTTGCATCTTTGGAGGTGGAGGTCCCAGGGTTCGTGGGTCTGCAGCTAGAGTGGCTGCTGGGTCAAGGGGCAGTTCCAGAGCCTGTCTGGTCAACTAATTTTGTCCTTCCAGATTTCTAGCCAGAATTTATTTGTACTCACAATAAATCTGCCAAATTTAGTGTATAAGCAAATTAATTAAGACAATGATACTGGGCCTTCTTTTTATATTAGAAAAATGTTTTTGAAAATAATTCATTTTTCTGCTCATACAGTAATATAAACTATTATAAAGAATATGAAAAGAATCTCAAAGTATATCTATAATCTCTTCAATCTAACAATTTAAGATTTTTAAGCTACACTGACAAACTTTTTTTACTCACACATACTTTGCATACATAGTATTTTGTTTTAAGGATATAATAATAATATATGATTTTTTTCACCTTTCTATTGTAAACATCTTATGGTATTAAAAACCTTAAAAGCATGTTTTTTATTAGAATAAGCTATTGTATGATTATTATAATTGAACTAATAATACCCTATTTCTAAATTATTGAGGGCATTTTTTTTACTATTTTTAATAATATTTCAGTAAATATTCTTTTTTTTTAATTGATTTCACAGCGGGAGGGAGAGTGAGAGAGAAAGATTAGAAACATCGATGATTGGAGAGAATCATTGATTGGCTGCCTCCTGCACACCCATCACTGGAAATAGAGCACGCAACCCAAGTTTGTGCCCTGACTGGGAATGGAACCACAACCTTTTGGTTCATAGTTCAATGCTCAACCACTGAGCTCAGTAAATATTCTTATGTATAGATCTTTATATGCACTTTTCTTTGTTTTCCTAAAATAATGTTTAGAAAGTATAATTATTTGACCAAATGCTGTGAACTCCTTTAGAACTCTTGACATATTTTGGCAAATTTCTCTCCAGATGATTATTTCAATTTAGAATCTCCCAAGCAGCAACTGAGATCGCTTTTATAATTCTTTTATTTCACTGATTCTTTACCATTTTTAATTCTATCTCTCTACATTTGCCAGGCTCTGAGAAAAGCATTGGGTACAGAATAACCTGTGTACAAAGAAAAAAGCAACTACATGGAGGAAAATTGCAATGCTTCATTACTCTGTGTGTCTCCTGTATTTCCTTAAGACAGTAAAACTCTACAAGTAAATTTTCAAGGAATTCCACACTAGCTATTTTCCCTCCAATAAAAACTTTCTGCTTTGTATTTTAACATAAGTACTTGTTGGATCTAACCCTTGTCTTAGAATTCCAAATAGAGCAAATGATGAGTACTTTACTAGTATTCTTCCATTTAGAGAACATTTTTGCTTTTTTGGAAAAGCTGTGTTAAGCCATGTAAGTATCCTATGTATGATATAAGTAAGTTTGCTTTATTGATCCCCAAAATAGATCATTGTTCCTGATTACAGTGGTACCTTGAGATACGAGTTTAATTCCTTCCATAACCTTGAGGCATGAGACGCTCGAGTCTCGGTAAACTGATGGGTCGTGTGCAGCTGGCCAATCCTCACGAGTACTCGTATCTCAACTGTTGCTCATATTTCAAAGCAAAAATCACTCACTGTACAGCTCAATCTCAAAAATCTCGTATGTTAGGGCACTCGTATCTCGAGGTACCACTGTATTTTGAGTAGATGAATGGGAAGGGGTCCTATTGTGTTTAAGGAAGGAAAATTGCTGTTGGTACCCTTTATCCAGGAATTATTTCTTACTAGAGGCCTGTTGCATGAAATTCATGCAAGAGTAGGCCTTCCTCCCCTGGCTAACAGCACCAGCTTCCCTCTGGCACCCAGTACTCAGGCTTCCCTCACAGCTGCAAATTCATCAGGAAGGACATCCAGACTAATTAGCATACTAAGCTTTTATTATTATAGATTATTATAGATGAAACCTTGAGCAAGCTGCTGACTCTCTGCCTCTCAGAATCCTCCTCTGTAACATTGCTGAGTGAGCATGAAGGGAATCACCTTTCAAACTATGACCTAGATGAGACTGGCATACTAAGAGGATTTCCTGTGGGCTGCTTTCTTCTTCATATTAGCATGAAGCTTCCATCAAAACCCAAACTGATGGGGTTCTGAAAGCCTGGGATTTGTGAACACGTGGAGATGGGGGGAGAGTAATGAACCTGGAGAGGGCATGGAAGCTCTGCATCCCTTCTCACATATCTTTTCCTGTGCTTCTCTTCCATCTGGTTGGTCCTGGATTATATCTTTGAATAATAAACTGGTAAAATGTTTCTCTGAGTTCTGTGAGGTACTATGGCAAAGCAATCAAACTGAAAAGAAGAGTCTTAGAAACCTCGGATTTTTAGCCAGTTGGTCAAAAGTACAGGTAAAAAACTGGACTTGGAATTGGCTGCTGAAGTTGGGGGTGGGGCAGTTGCCTGTGGAACCTAATGCCATTTCCAGGTCGTGTCAGATGGAGTTGAATGGCAGGACATCCAACTGGTGTCGGAAAATGGCTTGATGGTGTGGGGACCCCACACACACACGTTGAAATTGGCACCAGAATACCAAGAGCATCCTGATGTCCAATTTAAAATTAACTGGTCTATGCTTAAATAAATTGAGATTGTAAACTCTATCTGAACCTTCTCTTAAATGTCTAGATTAATATGTATACTTTTTCTGACTTGATGACTCACCTTAAAAACATCCTTGCAGCTACTTTTAAAAATTTTATCTTTATTGTTGAAAGTATTATAGATGTTCCCCTTTCTCCCTATTAACCCCCTCCATCCCGAACCAGCCCTCACCCAGGACTTCACCACAATGTTGCCTGTGTCCATGAGCTATGCATATATGTACTAGTATATAAATTATTCAGCTACTTTTAATTGAAGGTGGAGCTTATTAGATGCAGGCATCATTTGCTTTTTAGTTCTGCAAATCAACGACAAGTTTAAACATTTGTGCAATTTTTAATCACAACAGAGAAAAAAAGTCTTTTAGAAAATCTACCAGCCTCAATTTTCTATCACCTAATTACTAAGTATGTTTTCCAAGAGATGAAATAAGTAAAGATATTCAGTTAAATTGTGAAAGATGATGCATAAAACTGAAGTCCAGGAAAAGTCATTAGAACCCACTCAGGCCAAGTGTAGCATTTAGCTGTTGTGGGGTGAGAAGATAATCCTTACTGGAGGGTTGCTTAAGAATTCATGTGTCTCTGTGTTATATCTGTGCAGAAGTTCACTTAGGAGTCAGGTTCTTTTCTGAAGTAAAATTGTCCTTCTTTTAGGCACATCCTTCAGGGACAGTAAATGGGGTGTTTTGGTGCTTCACTTTGAAGGTTAGTCTCTGCTGCCTAGTAAAAACCCCTCCTTCCCCTCATTTCTACTGATAGGCTTCGCTGGCCAGGCCCTGTGTGGGTAGTTCCTTATAAATATAAATATAAATATAAATATAAATATAAATATAAATATAAATATAAATATAAATAATATAAATAATATAAATAATATAAATATAAATACATATAAATATACATATACATATACATATAAATATACATATAAATAATCCGTTGTGATTTTCACTGCAGCCTCCACAGAGCTCATCCTTGTGATGTTCTCTCACTGGGCATTGACTTGGTCCGTAACATTACTCTCTTAAATTAAATGCACAGGGATAGAGGGAAACTTTCCCAAGATGCATGTGGTTTTCCCAAGATTACTTGGTTTGGAAAGCAGATTTCTAAAAACAATGCAGTTAAAATGAAAGTTGTGAAAAGCATTTGTGAACCTGTAAGGGGAATAAAACTTTTTCTTTACTCTCTTAGGTTCTTTAATGGAGGGCTGAATATTAAGCTAACAGTAGCTAGATTAACAAGAGAGAAGCATACAAATTTTATCTGATGTTATTGTGTTTTATATGGCATGGGGGATAGGAAGAAGGGAACTTCATAGGAAAGAAATGAAAATCCCAGAAATGCAGTTAGACTTGAGGGATTATGTAACATTTTAACAAAGGGTGATAAATTGTGAAGTGACTAGTCAAAGGAAAGGGGTTTGGGCTTCTGGGAATAGTAAATTGTAAGAAAATGGCCTAAAAATATATGGGGACAACTAATGGAAGATAAGGGTTACAGTAAAGTTTGTTTATGCAAATTGTCTTGATTCCCCATCATCCATAAAAATGTTCTATTCTTTCTGGAACTGGGAGGGCACCTTTCTCAGGGGAATGTATGCCCTGCTTCTAGGCTGAAAAGGGGAAGGCAGAGAGCTCTTCCTGCATCTGCTGTTTCTTAACTGCCATGAGCTCAAAATAATCAATAGGCCTAAGTAGCATATTTTGGGGCATGTTCTAACCACCCTTGAGCTCTTAGCTCATGTTCCCTTCCTGAGGAGTCCGGACTCAGCTTAGCAGTCCTCGTGTAAATGTTTGATACTCATTCTGGGTTATGATTTTACAAGATTAGATAGCAAGTTAAAAATCAAAAGTTAGATTTTTTATAAGGAAATTAGGTTGTTAATATTTTTCTTCCTTTCCTCAAATTTTACTTAAAAATATATTGCTTTTACTTACTTTTAAAATTATAATGTTGATAGAAACCAAACACTGACTCTGTTTTTAAGAAAAGACCCAGCAGAAACCCCTAGAAGGGCTTTGGTCATCACATAAAGGCACTTTCAGAATTGGAAGGTGCTGATGAGAGGATAAAATTGAGCGAGGGAGGACCCCCATCAAATTTATTTATTCAGCTGATATTCAGGGTTTTGCCCATAAGTAAATTGCTCACTGAGGATGAAGTAAAGGTGATGTAGGCACTGAGCCTACTTCTATAAAGAGAAAAAAATAGATGGACACAACCATAATACAAAGAATGACGTATTTTTCTGAAACCTGCCCTACTACACTAACCGTGAAGGCCGAGCTCCTCTTCTGAGGCTGGACCTTCTTGGACATCATGTGGTAGAAGGAAAGGCCATGAGAAGTTGTGGGTGTATAAGAATGAGTCTTTAGTTAGGAGCCAGTGGCCATTGCTAATAGGAGCCATCAGACAAAACAGTTTGTTCACAATAGTCAGATTCAGGCAGCCATATAACAATAAATCTTTCCCACAAAGCAGTATTAGCCTCTGTACCTACAGCCTTACATAGCAGCAGCATCTGAGCTCTCTCTGTTCCAGTAGCCTCTCTAGCATAGCAGCAGCACCTGAGCTCTGAGCTCTGAGCTCTCCTAAGTAGCTTCTGCAGCTTCTCCCTCCCACACTGGATGGCCAGTAATATATATTATACTACTTAAACAAAGGAGGCTTATTGCCAAGTAGTGATCTTGCTATGTACTGGCATAGTCCTTGGACACCCTGTTTAAGATTCCCATGCTCAGAATGGCCTTGGCTGTTTTGTCTGATGGCTCCTTATTAGCAATGGCCACTGGCTCCTCAAAACAAGGCCTTTCACACTCCAATTGGCCTTAAGCATCCTGAGGATTCTGGCATGATGCCATGGGAATTCTGAGTAGGGGAAGGATCTATTGAACGGAGAAATCAGGGAAGCTTTCACAGAGGAGATGGCACTTGAGCTGAACCTGAACAGATTTTGAGTGTCTCAGGGAAAGGCAAGAGTGCTCCAGGCAGAAGGAACAAGGTGCTGGGAGTATTTCTTGTGGCCAGGGAAGAATGAACCTTGGCTCTGTCCAGGATAGTCAGTGATTTTCATATATTACAACTAACTATTCAGCCCCAATGATTGTTTTAGAAGTTCATATGGCGATAATGTGGAAATCACTATAAAGAAAACCAGTGTGGCTCGGCTGATGTGGTTCAGTAGTTGAGCATTGACCTATGAACCAGGAGGTCACGGTTCAATTCCCAATCAGGACACATAACCGGGTTGTGGGCTCCATCCCCAGTGTGGAGCATGCAAGAGGCAGCCCATCAATAACACTCTCTCAACATTGATGTTTCTTTGGCCTTTCTCTCCCTCTCCCTTCCTCTCTGAAATCAATTTAAAAAAAAAAAGAATTTTAAAGAAAACCAGTGTGTTTCCAGTGTAATCTAGAAGAATGGGATTATATTTTAGGAAATCTTTAATGCCATTTAGGGGCAGTCTATAGTGAATGCTGTTGGGAATGGACCAGCAACAGAGGGATTTCAGCGTGGATATACCAGCACCAGGAAGCCCAGTGACAAGAAGAGCTGGTAAAGCTGAGCGAGAAGCTGTGACCACAGTCTGGGGGAAGAACATCAGGGTGCTAGGAATACCCGCAGCACCAACAAGATAGATAAATGCACTTAAACTAGGATCTATGAGACTTGCTAGCTGGCGAGATGTGGGAAACCAGGATGCCAAAGAGCAGTGGGTTTTGAATCCAGATATGCATTTGAACACGCATTGGGAAACCCAGAGGATGAATGAGAATGGTGAGGAAGGTGGTATCCTGTCATTTCACCTATTGGACATGAGGTATCAATGGGACACCCACATGAAGATGCCCTGAAAATATAGGATGAGAAGGAAAAAAAAAAAAGGAGGCAACATTCTGAAGTTTTACAAGGCAGATGGAAAATGCTTTCAGAGCTTCATGGTGTGACTCAGTGTTTACTGTGTCCTGGGTGAGGACAGAGTGAGATTGTAGTAATGACAATTATGTAACTTTAAGTGAAGGCTTAATCCTGTAAGCTTTGGTTTTTCTTACCAGATTAATAATACAGATATTTTCAATAGATGGAATTACACATATGTTGATGCATATGTGATTTTATATGTATGCTATTTTGTTGTATTGATAACAAGCTTCAATACTTCATATGTCAAGTTTTCTGAAGGTGTTAACATCATAGATATTTTTTCACTTAAAAATGTCAAATTTTGCCGAAACCAGTTTGGCTCAGTGGATAGAGCATCGGTCTGTGGACGGAAAGGTCCCAGGTTTGATTCCTGTCAAGGGCATGTACATATCCAATATGGGGCGTGCAAGAGGCAGCTTCTCAATGTCACTCTCTCATCAATGTTTCTAACTCTCTGTCCCTCTCCCTTCCTCTGTAAAAAATCAATAAAATATATATTTTTAAATGTCAAATTTTATGCCCCCCAAAAAAGAGCATTTGCGGAAAATTCTAATTCATTACTTTATTTTGAAGAAAAGTACTGCTGAGTACTTTGGGAAGCTTATGATGAACATGCTCCATCTCAAGATAATTGTGAACACTGGCTTAAATGCTTTAAAAGTGATGATTTCCATGTGAAAGACCAAGTCCAGGTCAACCGAAAAAGTTTGAAAACCAACAATTACAAGCATTATTGGGTGAAGATGCATGTCAAACTAAAAAACAACTTGCAGAAAGATTAAATGTTGCTTAGCAAACAAATTCCCATCATTTACAAGCAATGGGAAAGATTTTAAAGGAAGTAAAATGGGTGCCACATCAATTGAACGACAGACAAATAGAAAACTGAAAAGTCATCAGTAATATGTTGCTTCAATGACATGAAAGTTTCTTATACATCGAATTGTGACTGGCAATGAAAAGTTAATTTATTTTGAGAATTCCAAATGCACAAAATTATGGATTGATCCAGGTCACATCAGCATTGACTGCAAGGCCAAATCACGTCAGAAAGAAGACAATGCTCTGTGTTTGGTGGGATCAAAAGGGTGTGGTTTCTTATGAGCTTCTAAAACCAGGTAAAACTATTAATATTGATCACTACTGACAATAAATGATCAATGTGAACCACACTTTGATCGTGAAATGAACAGAATGGGACAGAAGACGCAGCAAAGTAATTTTGCTTCATGATAATTCACTATCACACACTTCAAAACCAGTTAAAGACATGTTAAGAGGGGGAAAAAATGGCAGTGGAATAGACGGATGTGTCCAGAGCCTTGTCACTGAGCAGACAGAGAGAACAGCTGAGGATCACACTAGGAGTGTTTGTTGGTGAGTTAAGGGACAATTATTCTCCAGGCGAAGGTGGGGGACTGCTAGACAGGGCTCCCCTGACCAGGCAGCCCTACTGCCAAGGGGGTTTTTCTCCCAGAGCCACCAGCATGAACACAGAGACCACGCCATCTTGAAGGAGAAAGTGAATGTTTACTGAAGCCTAAAAAGCTACAGCTGCACCATTCACTGAACAGCTGTGGGACCCAGTACACTGCTGCCCAATTGACACAAACACTCAGATTCAGAGGAGCTCTACATGCCATATGGAAAGGTCAGATTTTGCCTGGGATAAGGTGAGGTCTCTGGTCCTGCAGAACAGAGTGATGTGCACACTGTGGGAACTGGACCAGGGAAAAGCTACACCTACAGAAATCTGTGGATGTTGGGCAGGGCATGACTGAGTGCGGAAGGGAGCCCTCAGAGCTGTTAACAGAGGGGAGCTCTAGAAAGCAAACCATTTTGATATGAGGCAGAAGGACAAGCTGGGAGTTATTAAAGTGTGCCAGCTGCTTGAACAGAAGTGGGGAAAGGTGACTGCGCAGACTTGCACTCTTTCCTCTTCAGATCCTTGCTTCTGATTGCTAAGCCCAATATATAGGATCACCCAATTGGGGACATCTTAAGAGACTGCAGGGGAAAATTATTTTTCTGGAACCTGGGGATCAGAGCGCAGAATAACCATCAGAGAACCAGCTCTGGGGCAACCCACTCCCACAAACTGGTATTGAGTGCCATAGGGAAAGCAGGATCTAATCACAGGCTAAAGAGAACCTACAGTCTCTGAGGTCAATTCTGAAACACTGCCACCCAGGGGATGACTCATAAATTGACTCTTGTGTAAACACAAAACAATAAAGAGATAAAGACATATCGCCTGCTTAAAAACAGGATTGGTTTACAACACTGATCAGCAGTGAAACTGCAATATTGTCCTGACTGGAAAACAGGAGAGCCAAACAAAACAATAGAGGAAATGGATGACCTTCACTACTGCACATTCTATTCTTTTATTTATTTTTTATTTTTTATTTTTTCATCTTCTAATTAAAAAACTATTTTTTCTTTTTTCCTCAATTAATTTTACCTTTTTAATTATTACATATTTATTTTCAACCAGTATTATTATTACTACTATTTTACCTTTTTGAAAAAAAGAAGTGTCATTTTATTTTCTCTTTATTTTACTTTGGAGTGAGAGTTCTATATTCTATTTTCATCTTTCTTTTACCATCATTTTACTCTATCTCAACTCTACGTTTCTGCTATGACTCTCTAACTTTTCCCATTTTGTTGTCTTGTTTCTCTTACCCTTTCCTACTTTTGATTTTCCCTATTCTTTCTTTTTACCGGGTTAAAATTTAACCCCACTTATATATCTAACTTCCAATCCCCTACTCCAAGTCCACACACTTCCATGTCTTCACCATCCAAAAAATTATTTTTCTCTATATCCTTTTGTTGTTGTTTGCTTGAAAGTTGATTATATCCATTTTTATACATTTTTATGAGATTGTTTTGCTTATTCTACTTATTTTATTTTGCTTTTTGTTTAATTTGTTTTTCTTTGTTTTTTATGTCTGATTTCCCTTGCCTCCTTAGATATTAGTTGTTATTTGTAGTTTATCTTAACCCCCAGGCACTTGTTGCTGGCATTTATTGGAATTAGTAGCTGTTCTATTCGAGTTTTCTCCACATCTATATAATTTGTTCCCATTTTCTTTTTTATTCTATTTTTTTCCTCATACTTTTCTTCATCTTCTTTCTTTTTTTAATTTTTATTAATTTTTATACATATCTTTCCATTGCCTCCCATCCCTCCCGGCATACCCCAACCCCCCAGTGTCTACATTCATTGGTTATGCTGATATGCATGCATACAAGTCCTTTGATTGATCTCTTATCTACCTCACCTAACCTTAATCTTCCTGATGTAATTTCACAGTCTGTTTCAAGCTTTACTGTCTCTGTATCTATCCTTTTGTTCATCAGTTTACAGTGTTCTTTATTATCCACAAATGAGTGAGATCATGTGATGCTTCTCCTTCACTGTAGGCTTATTTCACTAAGCATAAGGCTCGACAGTTCCAACCAGGTTGCTGCAAATGGTAAGAATTCCTTCTTTTAATGGCGGCACAAAATTCCATTGTGTAGATGTACCATTGTTTTCTGATCCACTCATCTGCTGATGAGCACCTAGGCTGTTTCCAAATTGTAGCTATTGTAAATTGTGCTGCTATGAACATAGGGGTGTATAAATCCTTTCTGATTGGTGTTTGTGATTTCTTAGGATAAATTCCTAAAAGTGGGATTACAGGCTCAAATGGGAGACCCATTTTCAGTTTTTTGAGGAAACTCCATAATGCTCTCAAAAGTGGCTGCACCAGCCTGCATTCCCACAAACAGTGCACAAGGGTTCCTTTTTCTCCGCATCCTCGCCAACACTTGCCCTTTGTTGATGTGTTGATGATTGCCATTCTGACCAGTGAAAGATGGTATCGAATTGTCGTTTTGATTTGCAACTCTCAGATGATTAGTGACTTTGAACATGTTTTCATGTGTCTCTTGGCCTTCCTTCTATTTGTCTTTCGAAAGGTTCTCTTTAGGTCCGTTGCCCATTTTTTTATTGGGTCATTTATCTTCGTCTTATTAAGTTGTATAAGTTGGCTGTAGATGTTGGAGATTAAACCTTTATCAGTGATAACATTTGCAAATATGTTCTCCCATACAGTGGTCTATCTTGTTGTTTTGTTGATGGTTTATTTTGCTGTGCAAAAGCTTTTTATTTTGATGTAGTCCCATTTGTTTATTTTTTCTTTAGCTTCCTCTATCTCTTTTTTCAGTTTCCTGTAGGTTTCTACATATAGGTCCTTTACCTCTTTAGTTAGGTTTATTCCTAGGTATCTTAATTTTTTTGGCTCGATGGTAAATGGGATTGCTTTTTTAGTCTCTCTTTCTGTAATTTCACTATTAGTGTATAGAAATGCCACAAACTTCTTAGCGTTAATTTTGTATCATGCTACATTACAGAATTCATTAATTAACTCAATTACTTTTGGAATGGAGTCCTTTGGGTTTTTTATGTACAGTATCATGTCATCTGCAAATAAGGACATCTTTACTTCTTCTTTTCCAATTTGGATGCCTTTTATTCTTCTTCTTGTCTAATTGCAATGGCTAATACTTCCAGTACTATGTTGAACAGGAGTGCTGTGAGTGGTCATCCTGTCTTGTTCCTATCCTTATGGGAAATGGTTTTAGTTTTTGCCCTTTGAGTATGATGTTAGCTGTGGGTTTGTCATATACGGAGTTTATGATGTTGAGGTATGATCCTTCTGTTCCCACTTTGCTGAGAGTTTTCATCAAGAAAGGATGTTGGATTTTGTCAAAAGCTTTTCTGCATGAATTGATATGACTATGTGATTTTTATCTCTCAATTTGTTTATGTGATGTATCAGGTTTATTGATTTGCAGAAATTGAACCATCCCTGCATTCTTGGGATCAATCCTACTTGGTCATGGTGTATGATCTTTCTGATGTACTGCTGGATCCGATTTGCTAGAATTTTGTTGAGGATTTTGGCATCTATGTTCATGAGAGATATTGGCCTATAATTCTGCTTCATTGTGTTGTCTTTATCTGGTTTTGGTATTAGGGTGATGCTGGTTTCATAAAAGGTGTTTGGAAGTGTTCCTTCTTCTTGATTGTTTTTGAATAGTCCGAGGAGGATAGGTTTTAATTCTTCCTTGAATATTTGGTAAAACTCTCCTGTGTAGCCATCTGGTCCCGGGATTTTATTTGCTGGAAGCATTTTGATAACTGCTTCAATTTCTTCTATAGTTATTGGACTACTGAAATGTTTCGATTTTTCCAGGTTGAGATTTGGAAGGTTATATTTTTCTAGGAAAATGTCCATTTCTTGCAGGTTGTCCAATTTGTTGGAATAGAGTTGTTCATAGTATTTTTTAACAATCCTTTGTATTTCCACAGGGTCTGTTGTTATTTCTCCTCTTTCATTTCTGATTTTGTTTATTTGGGTCTTCTCTCTTTGCTTCTTGGTGAGCCTGGCTAGAGGTCCATCAATCTTGTTTATCTTTTCAAAGAACCAACTCTTAGTTTTGTGGATCTTTTGAATTGTTTCTTTGTTCTCCATGTGGTTTATCTTCGCTCTGATCTTTACTATTTCCTTCCTTCTGCTTACACTGGGCTTTTATTGTTGCTCTCTTTCTAACTCTTTGAGTTGTAGGTTTAGGAAATTTATTACCACTGTTTCCTTTTTTTTTCAGTAGGTTTGTAGGACTATGAACTTCCCTCTCAAGACTGCTTTCACTGTGTCCCATAAATTTTGTATTGTTGTGTTGTCATTATCATTTGTTGCCATGATGTTTTTTTTGTTCCTTGATGTCTCTGTTTACCCTGTTGTTGTTTAATAGCATGCTGTTTAGTCTCCATGTGTTTGATTTCTTTTTATTGTTTTTATTACAGTTGATTTCCAGTTTTATGCCAGTGTGGTCTGAGAAAATGCTTGATATTTCTATCTTCTTGATTTGGAAGCGACTTTTCTTATGACCCAACATATGATCTATCTTTGAAAATGACCCATGTGCACTGGAGAAGAATGTATATTCTGTGGCTTTGGGGTGAAATGTGCTGAAGATGTGAATTAATTCCATCTGGTATAGTGAGTCATTTAGGGTTAATGTTTCTTTGCTGATTTTTTATTTAGAGTATTTGTCCTGTGGTGACAGTGGGGTATTAAAGTCTCCTATTATGATTTTATTGCTGTCGATCTCTCCTTAATACCCTCCATGGATTTTTTTATGTATTTAGGTGCTCCTATATTGGGTGTGTATATGTTTACCAGAGTTATTTCTTCTTGTTGGATTGTTCCCTTTAGTATTATGAAGTGGCCTTCTTTATCTCTTGTTATGTCCTTCACTTTGAGATCTAATTTGTCAGATATAAGTATTGTAACCCCAGGATTTTTTCATTTCCATTTGCCTGGAATACCATCTTCCATCCCTTCACCCTCAATCTGTGTGCATCTCTTTTCCTGAGGTGGGTTTCTTGTAGACAGCAGATATGTGGATCATGTTTTCTTATCCAATCAATTATCCTATGTCTCTTGATTGGAGCATTTAATTCATTTATATTTAAAGTTATTATTAACAGGTATTTTTCTGTCGCCATTTTTGGTCTTTAGCCTAGAGTTCCTTCTTTTCTTCCTATTTCTTTTATTACAGCAGATGCTTTAACATTTCTTGCATTGCTGGTTTGGTGGTAATATATTCCCTTAATCCTTTTTTGTCTGTGAAGCTTCTGATTTCACCTTCAAATTTGATTGAAAGCCTTGCAGGGTACAGTATTCTTCAATTAGACAATAAAAACAATAGAAAGAAATCAAATACATGGAGACTACAGAGCATGCTATTAAACAATGACTGGGTAACCAGAGAGATCAAGGAAGAAATAAAAAACATCATGGCAACAAATGACAATGACAACACAACAATACAAAATTTATGGGAAACAGTTAAAGCAGTCTTGAGAGGCAAGTTCATAGCCCTACAAGCCAACTTGAAAAAAACAAGAAACAATGGTATAAATTACCTAAACCTACAACTCAAAGAGTTAGAAAGAGATCAACAAGAAAAACCAGTGTAAGCAGAAGGAAGTAAACAGTAAAGATCATAGCGAAGATAAACAACATGGAGACCAAGGAAACAAAACCAAGAGCTGGTTCTTTGATAGGATAAACAAGATTGATGGACCCCTAGCCAGGCTCTCCAAGAAGCAAAGACCCAAATAAACAAAATTAGAAATGAAAGAGGAGAAATAACAACAGACCCCTCCGAAATACAATGGATGGTTTAAAAATACTATGACAACTCTATTCCAACAAATTGTACAACCTGCAAGACATGGACATATTCCTAGAAAAATATAATCTTCCAAAACTCAATCAGGAAGAATCTAAACATCTCAATAGGCCAATAACTATGAAAGAAATTGAAGCAGTCATCAAAAAGCTTCCAGCAAACAAAAGCCCAGGACCAGATGGCTACACAGGAGAGTTTTACCAAATATTCAAGGAAAAATTAAAACCTATTCTCCTTAGACTATTCAAAAATATTCAAGAAGGAACATTTCCAAACATCTTCTATGAAGCCAGCATCACCCGAATACCAAAACCAGAAAAAGACAATACAATGAAAGAGAATTATAAGCCAGTATCTCTCATGAACCTAGATGCCAAAATCGTCAACAAATTCTAGCAAATCGGATCCAGCAATACATCAGAAAGATCATACACCATGACCAAGTAGGATTTATCCCAGGAAAGCAAGGATGGTACAATATCTGCAAATCAATAAACTTGATACATCACATAAACAAATTGAGAGATAAAAATCACATAGTCATATCAGTTCATGCAGAAAAAGCTTTTGATAAAATCCAACACCCTTTCGTGATAAAAACTCTCAGCAAAGTGGGAATAGAAGTATCATACCTCAACATCATAAAAGCCATATATGATAAAACCCACAGCTAACATCATACTGAATGGGAAAAAACTAAAACGATTTCCCCTAAGAAGAGGAACAAGACAGGGATGCCCACTCTCACCTCTCCCGTACGACATAGTACTGGATGCATTAGCCATTGCAATTAGACAAGAAAAAGAAATAAAAGGCATCAAATATGAAAAGAAGAGATAAAGCTGTCCTTATATGCAGAATACATGATATTGTACACAAAAAACCCGAAGGACTCCATCCAAAATTAATATACTTAATAAATGAATTTGGCAATGTAGCAGGATATGAAATTAGTACCAAGAAATCTGTGGCATTTTTATACACTAATAGTGAAATTACAGAAAGAGAGACTAAAAAGCAATCCCAATTACCATCGCGCCAAAAAAATTAAGATACCTAGGAATAAACCTAACTAAGGAGCTAAAAGACCTATATGCATAAAACTACAGGACACTGAAAAAAGAAATGGAGTAAGATGTAAATTGAAGGAAGATCATACCATGCTCATGGATTGGGAAGATCAACATCATTAAAATGTCCATACTACCCAAAGCAATCTATACATTCAATGGACACCTAATTAAAATACCAACGACGTTTTTCACAGACCTAGAATAAATTCTTCAAAGATTCATCTGGAACAAAAAAAGACCCCAAATAGCCACAGCAATCCTGAGAAAGTACAATAAAGTAGGTCAGATCTCAATACCAGATTTCAAGCTATATTACAAAGCAACTATTCTCAAAACAGCCTTTTACTGGAACAAGAACAGACATATAGACCAATGGAATAGAATAGAGAATCCAGATATCCACCCAAACCTCTATGCAAAATTAATATTTGACAAAGGAGGCATGAACATACATTGGAGCCAAGATAGCCTCTTCAATAAATGATGTTGGGAAATTTGGACAGATACATGCAAAAAAAAAAATGAAACTGACCACCAACTTACATCATCCACAAAAATAAACTCAAAATGGATACAGGACTTAAACATTAGATGCGAAACCATAAAAGTACTAGAGGAATCCACAGCAGCACAATCTCAGACATATGCCTAAAGAACTTCTTCACTGATACTGCTCCAAAGGCAATGGAAGCTAAAGAAAAAATAAACAAATGGGACTACATCAAAATAAAAAGCTTTTGCACAGCAAAAGAAACCATCAACAAAACAACAAGAAAGCCCACTGTGTGGGAGAACATATTTGTAAATGCTATCACTGATAAAGGTTTAATCTCCAAAATCTACAGCCAACTTATACAACTTAATAAAAGGAAGATGAAGGATCCAATAAAAAAATGGGCAACGGACCTAAATAGAACCTTTTCAAAAGATGACAGAAGGAAGGCCAAGAGACACATGAAAACATGTTCAAAGTCACTAATCATCTGAGAGATGCAAATCAAAAGGACAATGCGATACCATCTTACAACTGTCAGAATGGCAATCATCAAAAAATCAACAAACGACAAGTGTTGGCAAGGATGCAGAGAAAAATGAACCCTCGTGCACTGTTGGTGGGAATGCAGACTGGTGCATCCACTTTGGAGAACAGCATGGAGTTTCATCAAAAAACTAAAAATGGATCTCCCGTTTGACTCAGCAATCCCACTCTTAGGAATGTATCCTAAGAAATTACATACACCAATCAGAAAGAATTTATGCACCCCTATGTTCATAGCAGCACAATTTATAATAACTACAATTTGGAAACAATCTAGGTGCCCATCAGCAGATGAGTGGATCAGAAAACTATTACACATTTACACAATGGAATACTATGCTGCCATTAAAAAGAAGGAATTCTTACCATTTGCAGCAAACTGGTTGGAACTGGAGAGCCTTATGCTAAGTGAAATAACCCAGTCAATAAAGGAGAAACACCATATGATCTCACTCATTGGTGGATAATAAAGATTATTATAAACTGATGACCAAAAGGAGAGACACCGAAGCAGTAAAGCATCAAACAGTCAAATTACAGAAGGAAGTTTAAGGAAAGGAGGGATAGATAAGAGATCAACCAAAGGCCTTGTATGCATGCATATAAGCATAACCAAACTACTCAAGACACTGGGGGGTTGGAGTATGCCTGGGAAGGAGGGGTAATGGGGAGATATGTGTACATGTAACACACACAAAAAAAAAAATCAAAAGGTGAGGACCAAAATAAACAAAATCTGAAAAGAAAGAGGTGAATTTAGAACAGACCCCACCGAAATACAAAGGATTGTTAAAAAATACTATGAACAACTCTCTTCCAACAAATTGGACCTCCTGCAGTAAATGGACATATTCCTCTAAAAATATAACCTTCCAAAACTCAATCAGAAGGAATCTAAACATCTCAATAGGCCAATAACTATGAAAGAAATTGAGGAAATCATCAAAAAGCTCCCAGCAAACAAAAGCCAGGGTCAGATGGCTATACAGGGAGTGTTAACAAACATTCAAGGAAGAATTAAAACCTATCCTCCTCAGACTATTCAAAAACATTCAAGAAGAAGGAACACTTCCAAACACCTTCTATGAAGCCAGCATCACCCTAATGCCAAAAACAGATAAAGACAACACAAGGAAAGAGAATTGCAGGCCAATATTCTTCATGAGCATAGAAGCCAAAATCCTCAACAAAATTCTAGCAAATTGGATCCAGCAGTACATCAGAAAGATCATACACCATGACCAAGTAGGATTCATCCGAGGAATGCAAGGATGATACAATATCCGCAAATCAATAAACATGATACATCACATAAACAAATTGAGAGATAAAAATCACATAGTCATATCAATTGATGCAGAAAAGCTTTTGAAAAAATCCAACACCCTTTCTTGATGAAAACTCTCAGCAACGTGGGAATAGAAGGATCATACCTCAACATCATAAACTCCATATATGACAAACCCACAGTCAACATCATACTCAATAGGCAAAAACTAAAACCATTTCCCATAAGGACAGGAACAAGACAGGATGACCACTCACAGCACTCCTGTTCAACATAGTACTGGAAGTATTAGCCACTGCAATTAGACAAGAAGAAGAAATAAAAGGCATCCAAATTGAAATAGAAGAAGTAAAGCTGTCCTTATTTACAGATGACATGATACTGTACATAAAAATCCGGAAGGATTCCATCCAAAAACTAATATACTTAATAAATGAATTTGGCAATGTAGCAGGATACAAAATTAATGCCAAAAAATCTATGGCATTTCTATACACTAATAGTGAAATTACAGAAAAAGAGACAGAAAAGCAATTCCATTTAGCATCACAACAAAAAAATTAAGATACCTAGGAATAAACCTAACTAAGGTGGTAAAAGACCTATATGCGGAAAACTACAGGACACTAAAAAAAGAGATGGAGGAAGACGTAAACAGATGGAAGAGCATATTATGCTCATGGATTGGGAGAATCAACATCATTAAAATGTCCATACTACCCAAAGAGATCTATAGATTCAATGCACTACCCATTAAAATACCAATGACATATTTTACACACCGAGAAAGAACTCTTCAAAGATTCATCTGAAACAAAAAATGACCTCAAATAGCCACAGCCATCCTAAGAAAGAAAAATAAAGTAGGTGGGATCTCAATACCAGATTTCAAGCTATATTACAAAGCAACTGTTACTGCCTGATACTGGCACAAAAACAGACATATAGACCAATGGAATAGAATAGAGAATCCAGATATCCACCCACACCACTATGCTCAATTAATATTTGACAAAGGAAGCATGAACATACAACGGAGTCAAGATAGCCTCTTCAATAAATGGTGTTGGGAAAATTGGACAGATACATGCAAAACAATGAAACTGGACCACCAACTTACACCAAATACAAAAATAAACTCAAAATGGATACAGGACTTAAACATTAGAAGGGAAACCATGAAAATATTAGAGGAATCCACAGGCAGCACAATCTTAGATATATGCCAAAAGAACTTCTTCACTGATACTGCTCCAAGGGCAGTGGAAGCTAAAGAAAAAATAAACAAATGGGACTACATCAAAATAAAAGCTTTTGCACTGCAAAAGAAACCATCAACAAAACAACAGGAAGCCCAATGTATGGGAGAACATATTTGTAAATGTGATCACTGATAAAGGTTTAATCTCCGACATCTACAGCCAACTTATACAACTTAATAAAAGGAAGATAAATGATCCAATAAAAAAATGGGCAATGACTTAAATAAAACCTTTTCGAAAGATGACAGATGGAAGGCCAAGAGACACATGTAAACATGTTCAAAGTCGCTAATTATCCCAGAGATGCAAATCAAAATGACAATATGATACCATCTCACACCTGTCAGAGTGGCAATCATCAACAAAGGACAAGTGTTGGTGAGGATGCGGAGAAAAAGGAATCCTCGTGCACTGCTGGTGGGAATGCAGACTGGTGCAGCCACTGTGGAGAACAGTATGGAGTTTCCTCAAAAACTTAAAAATAGAACTCCCATTTGACCCAGCAATCCCACTCTTAGGAATATATCCTAAGAAACTAGAAACACCAATCAGAAAGGATTTATGCACACCAATGTTCTAGCAGCACAATTTAAAATAGCTATAATTTGGAAACAGCCTAGGTGCCCATCAGCAGATGAGTTGATCAGAAAACTATAGTACATCTACACAATGGAATACTATGCTGCCATTAAAAAAAGGAATTCTTACCATTTGCAGCAACTTGGATGAAACTGGAGAGCATTATGCTAAGTGAAATAAGCCAGCCAATGAAAAAAAATACCAGAACATCTCACTCATATATGGATAATAAAGAGCATTATAAACTGATGAACAAAAAGATGAACATGCAGAGGGAGTAAAGCATCAAATAGACTGTCAAATTACAGCGGGAATGATAAGGAGAGGTTGTGTAGTATAGAGATCAACCAAAGGACTTGTATGCATGCAGATAAGCATAACCAATGAACACAAGACACTAGGCGGTTAGGTATTCATTGGAGTTGTGGGGACAGGACAATGGGAAGATATGTATACATGCAATACATTCATTAAAAAAAAAAAGAAAAAAAAGACACGTTAAAAAATCTTGCCTAGGAAGTATTAACCCACCCGCCATATTCACCAGACCTTGTTCCTTCAAATTACCACTTATTCCAATTGATGGCACATGTACTTTCTGAGCAGCATTTCAAAACATATGAAGAAGTAGAAAATTGGGTCTCTTAATGGTTTGCCTTAAAACAAGAAAAGTTCTATTGAGGTGGTATCCACAAATTACCTGATAGATGAAGGAAATGTGTAGCAAGTGATAGACATCATTTTGAATATAGCACTTTTGATGTTTCTATTAAAATTATCGTGTTTTCTTTGATTACAAAATCTGTATTATTAACCAATATACCTAGTAGAGTAGAGATGTAGGTCTTGGCCCTTTAAAGCCCCACATTCCATTATTGCGTACCTACTGCATGCATTCATTGAGCACCTGCTCTCTACATGTAATTCATTCCCTGTATTACTGCCAGGATTGTGTTCCCATGCCCATTGTCGAGGTAAGCATGCCAGAAGTGAGAAGCTCAAGTCACTTGCCCCAGGCCACATAACTGGTGATATTAACACCAATATGTCCAGTTCCCAGTGTAGGCTCTCTCTTTATACCAGGCTGCCTCCTGGTACACCATCACATCTGTGCCCTTCAGGGACTAGAACCATTTGCCTTAATATTAGACAACATTGTTGAGGTGACACACACCAATTCTCCTCTTTCCTCAAATCAGCTCAGACTTACTATCAGTACATAGATGTGTGTCCACGTTTTCATGCTCTCAATCTTCTGCTGCTATATATATTTTTGAAATCCAAAGCTAGAACAGATACTAGTCTGACAAGCGTAAGCATATCAATCACAACAATAAAAAAATCTAAGACCAGGGACACGCCATACTGATGTCCCATGATGGAGCAGGCCATGCATGAGAAGTGGTCATACATTTCCAGGCAAAGAGTTGGTGGGAAAACACGGTGTTCTGGAATCATTTGAATGTGGCTCAGCACCTGGGGGGAGAGGCATCCCCTCTACTATGTCCATCTTTTGTCTTATAGTGTTCAGCAGAGTGCGGGACTGGAGTGCGGACACGCTTGGTGGTATGCATGACCAACCACATCAGCAGCCTGCCTCTGGATGGCTGTGGGAACAACCGGCCAGCAGAAGCCACTCCATGTGACAATGGGCCCTGCATGGGCAAGGTGGAGTGGTTTACTGGGAGCTGGAGTCAGGTGAGTGGCCAGAACTGGGTGTGTCTGCCTGTCTCTGGAAGAGGCAAGGTAGCAGAAGGGTTAGGAACTGGACCTGGTATGTCTAGGTTTGAATCCTAGCTGTGTTACTCATGACTCTGAAGAAGTTGCTTATGCCCTTGGAGCCTCATTCAGTCAATACCATTTATTGAGAATGTATTATGTTCTCTTCTAAGCACTTGAACACAATAAATATTCCTGCCCTCAGAGAAACTCAAGGTGTAGTATGATTTCTTTGTCCATAAAATCTGGGTATCCATAACACCTTAGAGGTTATTTTTAGAAGAAATTAAATAATGTATTTTAAGTATGTAGCACAATGCCTGACATACATAAATGTACAATAAACCACATCTACTGCTGCTATCATTGTTAATAAAGCCAGTTTGATATGAATTTGAGTGTCAGAAGCAGAAATAAATATGACCCAGAAATCTTATTTCTGAAAGTATAGCTAAAGGAAATAAAATCATTGTCTCAAAGACATATCTGCACACTTATGCTCAAAGCAGCATTATTCACAATAGCCAACGTATGGAAACAACCTATGTGTCCATCAACAGATGGAAAATATTCATAGGAATATTATTCAGCATTTTAAAAAAGGTAAATCTTGCCTTTTACAACAATATGGATGAACCTGGAGGGTATTATGCTAAGTAAAATAAGTCAAACAGAGAAAAAATACTGCATGGTGTCAATTATATGTAGAATTTAAAAAAAAAAACCTCATAGAGGGTAGAATGGTGATTTCCAGAGGCTGGGCTAGAGGAAATGGGAAGAGGTTGGTAAAACTTTCAGTTATTAGATAAATGAGGTCTAATGTTTATCATGATGACTATAGTTCATAACTGTACTGTATAACTGAAATTTGCTAAAACAATAGAACTTAAGTGCTCACACTGAAAAGGTAAGTATGTGTTAACTAAATATGGGAATCCTTTAAAAATGTATACATATACCAAATCATCAGTTTAAATACATTATAATTGTATTTGTCAATTAAACCTCAACTAGAGGCATGATGCATGAAATCGTGCAGCAGGGAGTCCCCTCAGCCCAGCCTGCATCTTCTCATATTCGGGACACCTCAGGAGATGTCCAACTGCTGGTTTAGACAACCCTCTCAGAATCTGGGACCACTAGCTCCTAACTGTTCACCTGCCTGCTGACCTGCCCCCCTTGCCAGCTTGGTCGCCCCCAACTACCCCACTTGCTGGCCTGGTTGCCCCTCACAGCCTGCTGTTCAGTCATTTGGTCATCCCTCACTAACCGCTCTGCCAGCTTTGTTGTCCCATGCAGCCTGTGTTTGGTAATCCCTCTGATTGTTTCAGTTGTGACAGCCCTTGGCTTTTTATATAGTAAAATAAAACTGGAGAATTTTTTTTTTTAATTTGAGGTTTATTATAAAGAACTAGATACATGCCGAAACCGGTTTGGCTCAGTGGATAGAGCATCGGCCTGTGGACTCACGGGTCCAAAGTTCGATTCCGGTCAAGGGCATGTATGTTGGTTGCGGGCACATCCCCAGTAGGGGGCATGCAGGAGGCAGCTGATTGATGCCTCTCATCGATATTTCTAACTCTCTATCCCTCTCTCTTCCTCTCTGTAAAAAATCAATAAAATATATATATTTTTTTAAAAAGAACTAGGTACTTTAATAAAGTGATTTATTGATCAATTAATGTTTTCCTTACTGTGACAAAAATTAAGCATGAACTGAAAATGTGGAAAATATTATTCCCTCCTATTTTTTTGTTATGATTACCATCAATATTTTGAGTTCTTGGGCCACTTAGCATTTGGCTTCCAGGGCTGGCTAGTTCTCCAAGGACTTTTTGGCTGATAATCATGATTTACACATTATCAGGATCTCTGGCTTCATATAGAATTTTATTTTAAGTAGCTTTATGCATAGACCTTGAGAAAAGTGGACGGACTTGTTCTTGTAAATTTATATAACCCCTTTGGAAAGCAATAAAATTCAAGAACCATAAAAATGTTCATTAGCCTTCACCCAGTCACTCCACTCCTGGGAATTCAGTTCAAGGAAATAAGAAATAGAAGAAAAAAGTCTTTTTGACAGAGATGTTCATGACAGCAAGGCAGTATATTATGGTATATCATAACTCATTAAAATATTATGTGCAACAATAATTAGGAAGATGTGGAAAGTGCATTGATACAGTGGCAAGTGAAAAACAATATGAAAATCTTTGAATCCTAATTATCTCAGCCACTTCAAAATATAGTCTTTTTATGTAAACAACACAGGAAAATTATTTTTCTCAAATTTCATTTAATGTTTTATAATACAAACTATAAAATATAAAAAATTAAGAAAGAAAATTCAAATATGGTCAATGGTACCCTGGTAGGTATGAGTTAGATATTCTTAGTAACTGATCCCAGCTCTACTTCTCCTTAGTTATTTTGCCTCCATAGTGGAGGCAAATTAATTTTGGGCAATTAATTTAACCTCTTTTAGCCTGTTTCTTCATCCAACTGTGAAGATAATAATACCAACTTCTTAGGGTTGTTACTGGGTTTTCATAAAATATTATACATACGGAGGTTGCCCATTCCTTGAGACATGGGAAGTAATAAATATTAGTTCCCTTTTTTCCATGTTTATTTTTTCCACTAGCTGTTTCTAATACTTCATTGGTTATAAAACACCTAGAAGGTAAACCCCAAAAATAATTAAAAATTGAATGTGCCTATAGGATGCCAAATAACCATGTAAACTAAGGCAATAGGAAGAATCCTGTGTCAAATTGTAATATCAGATCATAAATGTACATGCACGGTGAAGATAAGGGATGCAATTCAACTTGCATGCCTGCCAATCTCAGGAGAGGAAAGCAGGATTCAAGGTCTTTTTTGCTTGTTGGCCTCCTATTGACTTTAGACTTAAATTCAGAGAACAGAGTGGTATGAATCCTGGTGAAAGCAGCCTTTATTTCTGCTAAGATTAGAAACATATAATTTATTGCCCTGTTGTCCAAAAGAGTCAGCACATGATTGAATGTGGACAGAGCTTTGGTTCTGAATTTATAAAGATATTGGAATCTATTGGCACCTCCTTGCCTTGGGAATTTGATATTTTCCCAAAGAAAATGAAATAGATAATGCTTATTTATTGAAAGGCAAGTAGGTAAGTCTTAAACACTAACTGACTTCAGAATATAAAAATAAATGTTCCTTTCTGCTACATGGTTTGAATGAGAGTTGGCATCCTGAACACCCCACCAGCCTGGTCACAGCAACTAGTCAAGTCAAACAGAGTCCTTCCCTAGGACTTTTATGGAATTAAAGAAAGAGACTCCCTGAGAAGTTTGAGCACAGGTTCCAGCAGTGATTGTTCTGAAGCTTGTGGAAAAAGTCAACCCAAGAGAACAAGAGTAGATCTTACGGAATCTTTCCCACTCTGGAGGCAAAATAGCCCAACTCTTATTTATAAGGTATTCCACAAAGTCTATTATTCATGCCCAGATGTTTTCTTTCTCGCCTTTCAATTTTGGATTTACTTCATGTTTAGATTGTCTTAGCTCTGAGGGGTATTTCACAATCTCTGGTGATCAGGAGCAGCCCTCTTGTCTGCCTATGTTGCTGAATCATATTTATTCTCACTGGCATCTGAGTATACACTTCCACTGTCCCCTGGTCTTAGAACAGTGATCCAGCAAAGTGCAGCTGCAGGAATTCTTTAGGTATAGAAAAATGAAAAATTGCTATCACCTCTTAATGGAAGGATTTATCCCCCTCAAATAAATTACATTTCTCCATAAATTACATTTTATCTGATATTTGTATTACTCCATCTTATTTCTTATTGTTGATTTTCACGTGGTATACTTTTTTCAACTTTTTATGTGTTTTTTAAAATATTCTTCTGTGTGTAGGACTATTTTTGCCTTTATTTTTATCTGATCTGCAAGTCTCTATTTTTTAAGAGTTAAATTTTAACCATTCATATTTATTGCAATCATGTATATGTTTGGAATTTTCCCTGCCATGTTATTCTGTGTTTTCCATTTAATTTTCTATTGCCATGTTTTCTTGAGGTGTTTCCCCCCCCTTTTCCTTTCCACACATTTGTATTGGTCCAACTTCCTTATTTCATTTTTTTCTCTAACATTTTGGAAATTATAAATCTGTTTTTATTCATCCAGTGATATCAGAAGAAAAAAGATTTAACACACAGTTTTAAACTTACGTTTTCAGTGTCATTATCAATAACCATATTCTCTCAATCTATAATACTTCCATAAAGATGTTGAGATCATCTGGATTTAGCTCCATATTAATGTTAATTAATTTTATAGAAAATACTAATCTAGATTTTAAAATAGACTTCTTCCCTTCAAAGGTTATTTTTACTGAAATATAATTCACTTATCATAAAATTCACCCTTTAAGTATACAATTCAGTGGTTTTTTGCTATATCCACAAAGTTGTGAACCATCACTATTACCTAATTCCAGGATATTTCTATCATCCCAAAAGAAACATATAGCCATTATTTATTTATTAAAATGTTTTTTTTAATATTTGTATTGATTTCAGAGAGGAAGAGAGAGGAAAGAGAGATAAAAACATCGGTAATAACAGAGAATAGTTGATAGGCTGCCCCCTGCACACTCCTTATTAGGGACTGATCCTGCAACCCAGGCATGTGCCCTGAACAGGAATTGAACTATGACCTCTTGGTTCATAGGTTGACATTCAACCACTGAGCCATACTTGGTTACTATAGCCATTATTAACAATAGTTTTTATTGGTGACTTTGCCAACTTCTGTTTTTGTATCCTGTGTTTTCTTCCTGGTTCTTCTTAATTTTGTTAGAGACCATAACCCAGTAGTCTTTCTAATAGGATTCATAAGCCATAGTTTTCTGAGCCCTTGAATATTTAAAAATGTTTTCACTTTTCCCTTTGACTTAAATGCTCCCAGTAGGTGCAGATGCCTTGGCTTCGTCCTTGGCAGAGTCAGTTTCCTGGTCAGTATCTTAGCTGACTACTCTCTCAATGTCCTGAGGTCCCCTCCCTCCTGCTTTTCACAGCCACATGTCCACCACCATTCTTGCCCACAGCATTTGAGCTGTTTCCTCTCGGTTAGGAGTCTCTCCTCTATGTGCACTTTGAACTATGATTTTCTCCTTCAACTTATTTTCATCTATCTTTCACCATTCAAAGATTCTTCATAATTTCTGGCCCACCAAGGGTAAATTCCTTTCCTATTTCAAATACTGTCTAATGCACACACATATACCTACACACATCCATTCCTTTGCTCCCACACACACATATTCTGCTGGTATTTAGCCATTTAAGGTAGGAGAGGGCTGAGATATGTGCTCATTCTCCCTTCATTACCTAATGTCTTCAAGGACTTTACAAACATAGCATAAAATAACAAAGTTTTCATCAAGGTTTAGAGTCTGCTGTTCTGCCAAGCACTAGGTCGGTGCCTGACCCCTCAGAGTAGTCGTGGGTCTTTCTGGTTTCCAAACCCCTCTATTTTGCAGGTAGACAATGAAACCTGGGAAAGTGCTGGCCAAAGACCCAGGACTATTCAGTTACAATGTCTAGACTAGTTTCTATGTCTCCTGACTTCTGTCCAGTGTTCTGCTCCTGCTGTCCCCTGGACTTTACATCCTTACTCCTCTTTTGCCTGGAAGCCTATTTCTCCTCTTCTGCCTCCAATTCTTTCATTGTCTATAGCACTTGAAAGAGAAGAACAAAACATGCATATACTGACAATGTGCTAAATCAATAATGAACTAACATGTTATGATGAGTATTGTTACAGAAAGATGAGAAAGATCACATCCAGGGAAATCCTATGTTAGATACATCATTAATATACACTGTATACACCAAATAGATAGAATAGAGCCTGCTTGTGATGCTGGGATGGGACTTAACCTCCAGCACAAGTAGATTAACTAACTCCATAACTAACTAACATGGAAGAAAACAGGAAATACAAGCTAAGAAGGTTCCTGGATGCCTATGAAAATGGCAGAAAAGAAAGCACAAAGCAAAAATTGCCAATCGTGGTGCTTATTGTGCACCATGTGACCAATTCATAGTCTATAGGTTTGGATTTTTCCATTTTCTGTAGAGATGTGGTTTCCCCCTATTTTTGTTTGACCCTGTGCCTGACTACAGAAGCAAGGCTAATGTTAAAACTTTAGCTATAGACATTGTTAAAAACTTTCCATAAAGATAGTGGATTCTTTACAGTCTCTGAAGACTTATACAACACAAGTTTTAAACTTTTTAATCAAGATATATTGAATAAACCAAATGTGAATTTAAAAAAAAACGCTTTACAAAGTAATAGATTTGTGCATAGTTATATGCATCGTATATCCATAAACAAAATGCATCAATATATGTAATTGTCTGTCTTCCGTGCTTAGACCCCAGGGAAGTGAGAGGACTGGGCCTCATGGTGAAAGGCTTCCTGCTGACCACCCTGTTGGAACGGGGGGTTGGCCATATTGTCCTAAGTCTAGAATCTTCTATTCAGCTTTGTATGTCTCAAAGAATTTTAACTTAGTTCTTCATGCACAGATGTGCAGGCTTTGAGAGACTAATTCATCCCCAGTGTCCACCCATTAAGAGACCTGCAGAAAACGAATGTGTTAGTTCATTATCTTACAGTCAGGGATCTGTAAAAGTCTACTGGCAGAAACAAGCAAAGTAATCGTCTGGGGTGTTCCTGTAGGGGAGTCTAAAGGGAACCATTTCAGTCTCAGCAAGAGGGCACCATGATCTCAATGACCAGTAGCCTGAAGCTGTGATGACTCAGGACACCCATTCTCCACCCCAGACATAGAACTGTTAGAAAATTGGAATTCCTGGGCAACTTCTCTTCTAGAAACGTTTTCCAATACCCTTGGGCTCTTCCTCACTGAATTGATGATAGAAAGCACGTGCAGACATACCCTAATGGAAAGTCATTCTTATCTCCTTCCCGTGATTTGATAATATCTTTTTCTGCTTCCTTCTTCAGTGCTCCATAGAGTGTGGCAGTGGGACCCAACAGAGAGAGGTGATTTGTGTTAGGAAGAATGCAGACACCTTTGAAGTGCTGGACCCTTATGAATGTTCCTTCCTAGAGAAACCCCTCACCCAGCAGTCCTGCCACCTGAAGGCTTGTGGAGCCAAATGGTTTAACACAGAATGGAGCATGGTAAGTCAAGGTGCTCTTGATAGAGATTGCTGCTTTTAGTGCATCATTCTCCTACTGTCCTTCCATTTGCACACGTGGGCCTCTGACTAGGTGCCAGGCACAGGGCTCAGCCCTCAAAAAGATTCCCTATAGTGATCTATCCAATTGGTTACTGCCAGGGCACCCCAGATGCAGTCTAGCTGGTGGGTGGAGCCTGAGGCTGGGATAATCTTGATCTAAACTGCAGAGCCATACTCTTAAGTGTCAGTATGCATAAGAATCAGCTGGGGCATTGTTAGAAAAAAAATGAAAAAATAAAGCCTCTTTTGCAACCCAGAACTCATTATTCAGTATGAGTTTTGATACATATAAGAAGGAACATAATACCTAAAACACTGGTTCCAGGACTGTAGGATTAGTAATTTAAAAAGCAGAGAATATCCAAAACTGGTTTAGCTCAGTGGATGGAGCGTCGGCCTGCATACTGAAGGGTCCTAGGTTCGATTCTGGTCAAGGGCATATACCTTGGTTGCAGCACATCCCCAGTCAGGAGTGTGCAGGAGGCAGCTGATCAATGTTTCTCTCATCAGTGTTTCTGGCTCTGTATCCCTCTCCCTTCCTCTCTCTGAAAAATCAATAAAACATATTAAAAAGCATAGAATACAAGGGAAATATCAACCATATTGACTTAGTATTTTAATTTTGCTGTTAACACTGTAACAAAGTTGACTTAAAAGAAATGAATTCTGGGTCCACTAAGAGGAGTTTGCATTTTGAATAATCTCCTTAGAAGAGTTGGATGAGGAGTGCTGCTGAACAGATTCAAGGATGCCATTGAGGAACTGCATCATGAAGGAATTTCTGTAGGTCTCAGTAATACAGTGAGACCCACACCAGTCAGGCCTCAGTGTGTGTGTGTGTGTGTGTGTGTGTGTGTGTGAGTGTGTGTGTGTGTGCATAAACTTGTTTAAAATTCAACAGATGATATGTACTATGTATTATGGAACTGGTCCTGTTTTTCTCTTTGAATTGACTCCTAGGAAACTGAAAGCTAAAATTGTTGTCCATCTCTAAGAGAGAGTTTATCAGCCCTTACAGAATAGATTTGTCCTACTTTTATATTTCTTTTAACCTCAGTTTCCCCAGATCATTTTACATTTTGTAACCCTCAAAGTATTTCTTAAGCCATCTCAGATTTTTTTTGTAAGGAGGAGGGTACTGTGTGAATGATGAGAGGCAGAGAGAGATTGAGACAGAGAGATAGAGTTAATACACAAATAGATTTTAAGAATGAAGTGGGAAAGGGTGGAAATAGTGATAAAAGCCTTTTTCTTTCCTCAAGTAAAAGAGCTTATTTTAAAACAGAAAATGTCCTCAAGGCATCATTCCTGGTGAGCAAATAACAGACATTGGACACATTGGGGTGGGGTTCATTCTGCTTTGTGTCACTGAAGATCTTCAAGCATGGCTATAGATGAGCTCAAAGTAGAGGCCAAAGCCTTTCTCAAAATCATTCATACATGATAAAAAGTATTTTGCTTACAAAATATATGAATACAAGCTGAGAATTCTGCTTCCAAACAGTGTGTATTAGCTCCAGTGAGAACAGCCATTTGGCATATGGTGAACCATAGATCAGAAGCAAATGGGAACAAAGGTGGTGTTGAGTTTCAGAGGTGTTTTGTCAACTTCTGGGAAAATAAATTTAATTATTTTGATGCTGGCAAACTCCCTTAAGAACATAGGAATAGATCACTATTTTCTTTTACTGTTTGGTTTGAAGAGTCAAGAAAAGGCTAGATTCACCAGACCTATCAAAAAAGACAAACTGTGAAAACAACTATCTGGAAACAACCCAGATGTCCCTCAACAGGTTAATGTGGTACCTCTGAGCAACAGATATTACTCAGCAACAAAAATGAATGAACTGTTGGTACCCAAACACCATGGATGAACTTCAAATGCAATTTGCTAAATGACTCCCAAAGATACAAATTTCACTATCCCATTTTTATAATATTCTATGAAAGCAAAACTATAGGGACATATACCAGGTCAGCTGAATCTCACCAGGGGATTTGTTGTGCGTGATGAAACTTTGACATAAATGATAATAACAAAGACTGTAATGGAACCCAAATATCTTTGAAGATGCCTTGTTTTGTAAATTTGAGTTTATAACTGAGTCAACATTTTACATAATTATAAAACGAAATGTTAAAGCAATCCATATAAATGGAAAATGAAATGAAATAAATTAACCTAAATATATATATATATATATATATATATATATATATATATATATATATATTCAGTAGTGTCCATAGCACTATTCCATGTGAATTAAAACACAGCATTTAACTATCTATCCCTAAGGACAAAAGAACTGCAGAAAAGTGTCTACACTGTTTGCAGTAATCACATTTTCAGTGAAAGTGTTGTATGTATTCTGAGATAGTTGGGTGTAATGTGTGATAAAGTCTATGGTAACATGATGATATGTGTGTATGATAATATGATAGTATAACTCTGTTATCCCCAGTATCCTTAACAAATAGGGTTCTCAACTTAGGATAAAAAGTATCGGAGAGGGATTAAAAATGGCAGCGGAGTACATGGAAGCTTACAGACATGCTCCCAGGACCAAACTGCAATTACAACTAAAATACAAAACTAAACCCCACCCTGAATAATCAACTGAAGACTAGCTGAAGAGAACCCTGAGAACCAAGGACAGAAAGTGGAGACCACATACAGACCAGTAGGGTGGGTGGAGGTGCAAAATGGCTATCAGGCTCCAACAAACTGCAGCTGAAGTTCCAGAGAGATATCTCAGCTATTGGGAGGTTGCCACTGAGAATCCTGCCGTCCAATCCCCAAGATGGGTCCTCCAGCAGAGAGCACCCTAACTTAGAAAGGTGCCCACATAACATCTGCCTGTGAAAAGCAGCAAGGTTGCTATCTGTCAGAGAGACATGGATGGAAATTCGGGCAGCCTCTTAAAGGGTCAATGCATAACATTTTGAGTAATCCACTCACCTTGGGCTCTGGCAGAGGGAGAAAAGAGTGGACTGGAGCTGTATAAATATAAACCAGGGCTGGGAAATCTGGAATTAGAGCTCAGAAGGCAGACACTCCAGTTTCCTACACTGAATCATTCCCTCTTGCTACAGAAGTTATCTTTCTCAAGCAAACTTTTGCTATCCTGTGGTTTTTGCCTGGGGAAAAGAATCGATGCACCCTATTGGAAAATCCCCTTCCTCACCCTGTGGAATTTCTGAGGCCCATTAAGAGACTGAGAATAACAATTAGCTTTTAGGCAGAAGCAGTTGCCCCACCCTGTTGGAAAATCTCTCACCACACCTGTGGACAATAGCTTGAGACTACTCCAGACTGAATCCAATCAGTCTTCAGGCAGAGGCAGTTCCTTGGAGGCTTTGAGTCTTTGCCTGATCTAATTAGTCAGAAACAGCCGTTTGGGTACCTGCCACAAACACATTCCTGGACTGCTCATTGAGGCAAAAGTCAGTGGGACCCCCAGTGCTTTCAGATGACATCTGCAGGACCAGCTCAGAACAGAGTCAATAAAGGTATGAGACTCAAGGCAGAGTCCCCAAACACTGGACCACTAGGAGATTCAAGCCATTGGGCCTCAGGTTGACCAGGGCCAGAAAGGAACAATTACTCAAATTCACCTACACTAGAGAAGCTCCCAGGAGGCCCAGGGTAGACATACCAAAGGATCATTCAACAACATCAGAGCAAAATCCAGCAAGCCCCACAAATAGTGGACCCAAAGCACCTGTATAACAGCTGACATTACAACATTAGGGTTGAACCTCACTGGCAGAAAATCGGAGGGAAGATCCCTCCCACAAATGGGACATCAACATTCAAGTTTCAGTTAGAACAGGAGAGCCAAAACAACACAACACACACCAGGGATACCCTTAGGCAAACAAAGAGACTACACCACTGGACCCTTCAAAACACTTTCTGTACTAGTATAAGTCCATCTCACAAAGACTGGGAGGTAAAACAGTTCTATCTAATACATAGAAGCAAATACAAGATAGCTAAAATGGAGAGACTGGAGAGAAACCAAGATGGTGGCATAGATAAACACCTGAACTTGCTGCCTCACACAACCACTTCAAAACTACAACTAAGAGACAAAATGGGTAGCATCCAGAAACATGGGAAGGCTGGCTGAGTGAAAATTATACAACTAGAAGGAAAGAGAAAAGCACACTGAGACTTGGATGAGGGGCAGAAGTGCAGAAGTGAAGTGAAGAGGTACAGAGGCACGTACGCAGGAAGGGCTAGCAACTGAGTAGTCTGCTGTCTTTTTCAATCAGGACTGAGAAACAAGTTCCCAACTGCTCTGAACTCCAACTCTGGGTACCCAGACTCATATGGGGAGAAACTGGACTGTCTGGCATTGGGTGGAATTTGAGGGCAGCTTTCTTTCAGAGGTGCTTGCAATGATCATCATTTCTGCATGGTGCTGTGGGGCACAGAAACATGGGACCTCTTCCAGGCAGGGCTGACAGTCAACCATTGCTGTTTGCTCCATCCATCCTGGTGATACCCTGAGACCCTGCCCACCCAATTTACAAACCCACCCAAGCTGTGCACAGAGGCTTTTGCATATGAATGGCCTGGCCCTTAGCAATCTGAAACCTAACTTACTGCAGCTGGGTCAAAGAGCCCCAGAAGCTCCAAAAGAAGACCCAAGGCTTGACAGCAGCTTGCAATGCTTCATAGCAGGGCCTCATCTAGGCACCTTCAAACCCCAAACAAAGAAAAGGGATCTGCAGATCTCTCTGTAGATCCTGCTGGGTGGCCCAAGGCAGAGGCTAAATTAGCACTTCCTTGAGACTCAAGAGCCAATGTACCCAGGGGTCAGAGTAAGACCATCCAGATTACAACTCCTCAGATCCATAAGGGACATGCTCAAGGGGAAGACTCAGTGAGCACCAAAGCCCTACTGAAGCAAGTCTTGCCCCATAAGGGTGTCTCCAGCACAGAAGTTCTCCCATCTTAAACACAGCTGATCCTCGTAACTAATTGTCCTGGAGGTCAATTCCTCCCAGAGATAACAACAACAAGTACTTCATGCCACTCTTTTCTTTTCTTTTTTTTTTAATATATTGTATTGATTTTTTACAGAGAGGAAGGGAGAGGAATAGAGAGTTAGAAACATCGATGAGAGAGAGACATCAATCAGCCGCCTCCTGCACGCCCCCTACTGGGGATGTGCCCACAACCAGGATACATGCCCTTGGCCAGAATCGAACCCGGGACCTTTCAGTCCGCAGGTCGACGTTCTATCCACTGAGAAAAACCGGTTTCAGCCATGCCACTCCTTTCTATTGAGAAGTCAGTTGACATTTTAATTGGAACTCTTTTGTAGGTAATTTTCTATCTTTCTCTTTCTACCTTTAAGATTCTACTTTGTCCTTAACCATTTTAATTTGTCCTTTGCCATTTTAATTATGATGGGTTTATGTGTGAGTCTCTTTGGATTTATCTTGATTGGGACTCTGTGCCTCCTGAACTTGTGTGATATTTTGGGTTTATCTTGATTGGGACTCTGTGCCTCCTGAACTTGTGTGATATTTTCCTTCATCAGGTTGGGAAGTTTTCTGTCATTATTTCTTCAAAAAGGTTCTCTGTTCCTTGCTTACCTCTTCCCCTTCTGGTATTCCCATAAGGTGAATGTTGTACCAGAGCTCCCTTAAGCTATCTTCCTATTTTTAATTCTTTTTTTTCTATTTGCTGCTCTAATTGGGTATTTATGTTTACCTTATCTTCCAAATTACTGATTCAATCCTCTGCTTTATGCAGTTTACTTTTAATCCCTTCCAGTGTGTTCTTGATATCAGATATATCACTCTCCATTTTTGTTTGGTTGTTGTTCATGGCCTCTATTTTCCATTTCATGCTGTTGTAATTTTCACTAAGTTCCTTAAGTATCTTTATAACCATTGCTTTGAAGTTTATGTCTGATAGGTAGCTTGCCTATCAGAGAGATTCCTTGTTTTCTCTCATTTGGGGGTTGTTTCTTTCTCTCTACATTTTTTTTCTGATAAATGTTTATTATTCAGATTATAACAGTTGTTCCTCTTTCCCCCCACCCATAGCTCCCCTTCACCAGTTCCCACGCCACCATTTACCCTTTACACCCCTCACTGTCATCATCCATAGGTGTACAATTTTTTTTCTTTATTAATTTTTTTACATATCTCCCCATTGCCCCCCTCCCTCCCAGGCATACCCCAACCCCCCAGTGTCTATGTTCATTGGTTATGATTATATGCATACATACAAGTCCTTTGATTGATCTCTTATCTACCTCACCTAACTTTAATCTCCCTGCTGTAATTTCACAGTCTGTTTGAAGCTTTACTGTCTCTGTATCTATCCTTTTGTTCATCAGTTTATAATGTTCTTTATTATCCCCCAATGAGTGCGATCATGTGATGCTTCTCCTTCATTGACTGGCTTATTTCGCTAAGCATAAGGCTCTCCAGTTCCAACCAGGTTGCTGCAAATGGTAAGAATTCCTTCTTTTTAATGGCAGCACAGTATTCCATTGTGTAGATGTACCACAGTTTTCTGATCCACTCATCTGCTGACGGGCACCTAGGCTGTTTCCAAATTGTGGCTATTGTAAATTGTTCTGCTATGAACATAGGGGTGCATAAATCCTTTCTGATTGGTGTTTGTAATTTCTTAGGATAAATTCCTAAGAGTGGTATTACAGGGTCAAATGGGAGATCCATTTTTAGTTTTTTGAGGAAACTCCATACTATTCTCCACAGTGGCTGCACCAGTCTGCATTCCCACCAACAGTGCACAAGGGTTCCTTTTTCTCCGCATCCTCGCCAACACTTGTCGTTTGTTGATTTGTTGATGATTGCCATTCTGACAGTTGTAAGATGGTATCGCATTGTCGTTTTGATTTGCATCTCTCGGATGATTAATGACTTTGAACATGGTTTCATGTGTCTCTTGGCTTTCCTTCTGTCGTCTTTTGAAAAGGTTCTATTTAGGTCCGTTGCCCATTTTTTTATTGGATCCTTCATCTTCCTTTTATTAAGTTGTATAAGTTGGCTGTAGATTTTGGAGATTAAACCTTTATCAGTGATAGCATTTGCAAATATGTTCTCCCATACATTGACCTTTCTTGTTGTTTTGTTGATGGTTTCTTTTGCTGTGCAAAAGCTTTTTATTTTGATGTTGTCCCATTTGTTTATTATTTCTTTAGCTTCCATTGCCTTTGGAGCAGTATTAGTGAAGAAGTTCTTTCGGCATATATCTGAGATTGTCCGGCCTGTGGATTCCTCTAGTATTTTTATGGTTTCCCTTCTAATGTTTAAGTCCTGTATCCATTTTGAGTTTATTTTTGTATTTGGTGTAAGTTGGTGGTCCAGTTTCAATTTTTTGCATGTAATCTGTCCAATTTTCCCAACACCATTTATTGAAGAGGCTATCTTGGTTCCATTGAATGTTCATGCCTCCTTTGTCAAATATTAATTGAGCATAGTGGTTTGGGTGGATATCTGGGTTCTCTATTCTATTCCATTGATCTATATGTCTGTTCTTGTGCCAGTACCAGGCTGTTTTGAGAACAGTTGCTTTGTAGTATAGCTTGAAGTCTGGTATTGAGATCCCACCTACTTTATTCTTTTTTCTCAGAATTGCTGTAGCTATCCGTGGTCTTTTTTTGTTCCAGATGAATCTATGAAGAGTTCTTTGTAGTTCTGTGAAATATGTCGTTGGTATTTTAATGGGTAGTGCTTTGAATCTCTAGATTGCTTTGGGTAGTATGGATATTTTAAGGATGTTGATTCTCCCAATCCATGAGCATGGTATGCTCTTCCATCTGTTAACATCTTCCTCTATCTCTTTTTCAGTGTCCTGTAGTTTTCTGCATAAAGGTCTTTTACCTCTTTAGTTAGGTTTATTCCTAGGTATCTTAATTTTTTTGGTGCGATGGTAAATGGGATTGCTTTTTTAGTTTCTCTTTCTATAATTTCACTGTTCGTGTATAGAAATGCCACAGACTTCTTAGCATTAATTTTGTATCCTGCTACATTGCCGAATTCATTAATTAAGTCAATTAGTTTTGGAATGGAATCCTTTGGGGTTTTTATGTACAATATCATGTCATCTGCAAATAAGGACAGCTTTACTTCTTCTTTTCCAATATGGATGCCTTTTATTTCTTCTTCTTGTCTAATTGCAATGGCTAATAATTCCAGTACTATGTCGAACAGGAGAGGTGAGAGTGGGCATCCCTGTCTTGTTCCTCTTCTTAGGGGAAATGGTTTTAGTTTTTGCCCATTGAGTATGATGTTAGCTGTGGGTTTATCATATATGGCTTTTATGATGTTGAGGTATGATCCTTCTATTCCCACTTTGCTGAGAGTTTTTATCAAGAAAGGATGTTGGATTTTGTCAAATGCTTTTTCTGCATCAATTGATATGACTATGTGATTTTTATCTCTCAGTTTGTTTATGTGATGTGTCACATTTATTGATTTGCAGATATTGAACCATCCCTGCATTCCTGGGATGAATCCTGCTTGGTCATGGTGTATGATCTTTCTGATGTACTGCTGGATCCGGTTTGCTAGAATTTTGTTGAGGATTTTGGCATCTATGTTCATGAGAGATATTGGCCTATAATTCTGCTTCATTGTGTTGTCTTTATCTGGTTTTGGTATTAGGGTGATGCTGGCTTCATAGAAGGTGTTTGGTAGTATTCCTTCTTCTTGAATGTTTTTGAATAGTCTGATGAGGATAGGTTTTAATTCTTCCCTGAATGTTTGGTAAAACTCTCCTGTGTAGCCATCTGGACCCGGGCTTTTATTTGCTGGACGCTTTTTGATTACTGCTTCAATTTCTTCCATAGTTATTGGACTATTGAGATGTTTGGCTTCCTCTTCATTGAGTTTTGGGAGGTTATATTTTTCTGGGAAAATGTCCATTTCTTGCAGGTTGTCCAATTTGTTGGAATAGAGTTGTTCATAGTATTTTTTTAACAATCCTTGCATTTCCACAGGGTCTGTTGTTATTTCTCCTCTTTCATTTCTGATTTTGTTTATTTGGGTCTTCTCTCTTTGCTTCTTGGTGAGCCTGGCTAGGGGTCCATCAATCTTGTTTATCCTTTCAAAGAACCAGCTCTTTGTTTTGTTGATCTTTTGAATTCTTTCTTTGGTCTCCAAGTTGTTTATCTCTGCTCTGATCTTCACTATTTCCTTCCTTCTGAGTACACTGGGCTTTTCTTGTTGCTCACGTTCTAGCTCTTTGAGTTGTAGGTTTAGGTGATTTATTACCATTATTTCCTGTTTTTTGTAGTAGGCTTGTAGGGCTATGAACTTCCCTCTCAAGACTGCTTTCACTGTGTCCCATAAATTTTGTATTGTTGTGTTGTCATTGTCATTTGTTGCCATGATGTTTTTTATTTCTTCCTTGATCTCTCTGGTTACCCAGTCATTGTTTAAAAGCATGCTGTTTAGTCTCCATGTGTTTGATTTCTTTCTATTGTTTTATTATAGTTGATTTCCAGTTTTATGCCACTGTGGTCTGAGAAAATGCTTGATATGATTTCTATCTTCTTGAATTTGAAGAGACTTTTCTTATGACCCAACATATGATCTATCTTTGAAAATGACCCATGTGCACTGGAGAAGAATGTATATTCTGTGGCTTGGGGGTGAAATGTTCTGAAGATGTCAATTAATTCCATCTGGTCTAGTGAGTCATTTAGGATTGATGTTTCTTTGCTGATTTTTTGTTTAGAGGATTTGTCCAATGGTGACAGTGGGGTATTAAAGTCTCCTACTATGATTGTATTGCTGTCAATCTCTCCCTTAATATCCTCCAAGAGTTTGTTTATGTATTTAGGTGCTCCTATATTGGGTGCATATAAGTTTACCAGAGTTATTTCTTCTTGTTGGATTGTTCCCTTTAGTATTATGAAGTGGCCTTCTTTATATCTTGTTATGTCCTTCACTTTGAGATCTAATTTGTCAGATATAAGTATTGCAACCCCAGCTTTTTTTTCATTTCCTTTTGCCTGAAATACCATGTTCCATCCCTTCACCCTCAATCTGTGTGCGTCTCTTTTCCTAAGGTGGGTTTCTTGCAGACAGCAGATATATGGATCATGTTTTCTTATCCAATCGGTTACCCTATGTCCTTTGTTTGTAGCATTGTATCCGTTTACATTTAAAGTTATTATTGATAAGTACTTATCTGTTGCCATTTTTAGTCCTTACCCCTGAGTTCCTTCTTTGCTTCCTCTTTCTTTTTATTACAGCAGACCTTTTAACATTTCTTGCATTGCTGGTTTGGTGGTAATATATTCCCTTAGTCCTTTTTTGTCTGTGAAGCTTTTGATTTCACCTTCAATTTTGATTGAGAGTCTTGCAGGGTACAGTATTCTTGGATTCAGACCCTTCCTTTGCATGACTTTGTATATTTCATTCCATTCTCTTCTGGCCTGACGAGTTTCTGTTGAGAAGTCAGTAGCTAGTCTTATGGGGGTTCCTTTGTAGGTAACTTTCTGTTTCTCTCTGGCTGCTTTTAAAATTCTTACTTTGTCGTCGGTGTTTGCCAATTTAATTATAATGTGCCTCGGTGTCGGTTTGTTGGGGTTCATTTTGCTTGGGACTCTGTGAGCTTCTTGGATTTGTGTGGGTTTTTTCTTTTCTATATTGGGGAAATTTTCTGTCATTATTTCTTCAAACACGTTCTCTAATCCTTGTTCAGTTTCCACTCTTTCTGGAACCCCAATTATGTGGATGTTATTTTGTTTCATGTTATCCCAAAGTTCCCTTAGACTCTCCTCTTGCTTTTTAACTTTTTTTTCTAGAAGCTGCTGTACTTGGGTATTTTTTCCTACCATGTCTTCTAGCTCACTAATGCAGTCCTCTGCTTCTTCTAGTCTACTTTTGATGCTTTCTATTGAGTTCTTTATAGCAGTGATGTCATTATTCATTTCTTCTTGTTTATTCTGCACTTCCTCTAGTTTCTTCTGCATTTCTTCTTGTTTATTCTGCACCTCCTCTAGTTTCTTCTGCATTTCTTTTTCATGCTTCTTTACCTCCTCTAGGTTCTTATTCGTTACCTCTTGGCTCTTACTCATATTGTCAAATTTGTCTTCCATTCTTTTCAACCACATTATGATAATTTCTCTGAACTCTTTCTCTGGTAGGCTTATTTGTGATTCTATTTCGTTTACTTCCTTTTCTGGTGAAACCTGCCTTTCTGTCTTTTGTGGGCTGTTTCTTTTTCTGCCCATGGTCTTTCTTCTCTGGGTGTCTGGTTATGTAGTGCTCTCTCCTACGTTGATTGAAAAGCACAAACTACAACACGACCAGGTACAGCACACAAGGCACTGAATAGAAATGTATTCAAGATGTTAATAATCACAAATAAGGTGACCACCAATGAAGGACAAATTAGGGGTAAATAGAGAAAGAAGAAGAGGAAAATGAGGAAGAAAGAAAAGAAAGAAGTGCCAAAATCAAATTGGGAGAGTGAGAAAGAAAAAAAAAAGATAAATAAATGAACAATAAAATAAAATAAGAAAATAATAAGGAGAAAAAGGAGAAGGAAAGAGGAAGAGAAAAAAGTCAGAGAGAAAAGAAAGTGTGTAAGAGAGAAAAGAGGAACAAATATAGATGTCAGGAGACTACTTCAATAGAACAGTCACTAATCCCAATAAAGGCCAGCAACCAGTACCTAGAGATTGATGCAAATTGCAAATAGCAACTGGTATCGAGGGAGATGAGGGAAAAGAGAGGTAGAAAACAAAGTAAGCAAAATGCAAAATAAAACAAGTAGAATAAACTAAAACAATCTCTCAAAAAAAAAATTTCAAAAAGTCGATATAATCACTTTTCAGGCAAATAGCAACAAAAGGACATAGAGAAAAAACAACTTTTTGGCTTGTGAAGACAAGAGGGGAGAGGTTTGTGTGGACTTGTAGTAGGGGATTTGAAATTAGATATATAAATGGGGTGAAATTTTAACCAGGTAAAGAGAAAAGTAGGGAGAATCTAAAGTTGGAAAAGGGAAAGAGAAAAAAGACAGCAAAATGGGGAAAGTTAGGAGGAAAGTGTTGGCATAAAGGTGGAGTTGAGTTGGAGTAAAATTATGCTAAAGGGAACATGAAAATAGAATGTAGAACTCTAATCCCGAAATAAAATAAGGAGAAAACTAAATGACACTTTTTTTTTCCAAAAACGGTAAAGTACTAGTAGTAATTAATAATACTAGTTTAAAACAAAAATGTAATAATTATAAAGGTAAAATCAATTGAGGCAGACAGAAAAAAAATATTCTTTTAATTAAAATATGTGAAAATGAAAAATAAAGAATTAAAAATTAAGAAAAAGAAAAAAGAAAAAAGAGAAAAAAAAAAAGAAAAATAGAATGGTCCTTCACTTCCACTATTATTCTGCTTGGCACTCCTGTTTCCCAGTAGGGGAGGTATTGCAGTTCCCTGTGTTCCCCTCTTGGTGTTTTAATCTCTATTCTCTTGTGGTTATGCAAGAGTCAATTTGTGTGTCATCCATTGGGTGGCAGTGTTTCGGAATTGATCTCTGAGACAAAGCACAGGACCTCTCTAGGCTGTGCTCAGATCCTGCTACTCTGTGGTTCCCAAAACCAGTTTGTGGGGGTTTTGCAGCCTGGACACTGCAATAACTCCCAGGTTGTCCCTCTGCCCCAGAGAAAAAGAAAAAAAAAGTCGTTTTCCGGAGCTCTCCTCTGTCAACAGCTCAGAGGGTTTGCCTTCACACTCAGGGATCACGCCCTGACCACCTCTGCGGACCTCTCCAGAGGCAGCTTTCCTGTAGCCCGGCTCCCACAGTGTGGGCGTCTCTGCCCTGCGGGGGTAGGAGACCGCACCCTGGCCCAGGGAAATCTGACCCTTCCGCTCGCGTGCGCAGTGTGGATCTCTGAATCCTCAGTCTGCGCGTCTGTGCTGCCTGGGAAGCCGCGCTCTGGGTCCTGGCTGCTCTGTGGGTGCCTCCGTCAGCCGCAGCTTTCAGACCTGGGCAGACATCCACCTCCCCCTTAAGTCAGGCGCCATCTGACCTTTCCGTGTGCTCTGTGGATCTCTGATTCCGCCGCGTGTCTGCGCCGATTGGAGAGCAGAGTTCTGGGTCCTCGGGTCCCTGGCTGCTCAATGGGTGCCCAGCCGAAGGCTTCAGACCGCCGCAGACATCCACCTCCCACTGCAAGATGGCTCTGGCTACGCGTTCGCGCTGGTGGCCCCGGCGGACGAAAACCCTGTGGCAGTGGGGCTGCCTGGCCGGGAGAGCCCCTTCCAGCATTTCCCCGCCTTCCCCTGGAGGACAACTGACTCCTAGCTTGCCAACAAACACTCCCAATGCAACTCTCAGCCGCTCTCTCTCCCTCTGCCCAGCGACAAAGCTCCAGATGCGTCCGTCTACTCCGCCGCCATTTTCCAGTATACTTGAAGTTGTCCCAGCAGCTAGGACTTCCAGTACTATATTGAATAAGAGTGGTGAAAGTGGATATCCCTACCTTGTCCCTGATTTTAAGGGAAATGTAGTTTAGCTGTCTGGCATAGGTTAGGTTTAATAAGTTCTTATTATATAAATGAAGAACAGTATGGGAAGTATTGAGATAAATCTAACTTTTCCCCCATTAAACTTACCTGGCAATAAAATAATTTAAAATATTTATGCAAAAAGTAAACAGTGTTATTTAAACAATAAGTTTTCTATGTTATCCTAGATAATAAAAGGGTAATATGCAAATTGACCATCACACAAATGCACAAGATGGCCACCGCAATGTGCTCAAAGATGGCTGCCCCCATCTGGACACAAGATGGCCACCACAAGATGACCGGCAGGGGAGGGCAGTTGTGGGTGATCAGGCCTGCAAGAGAGGGCAGTTAGGGGTGACCAGGCTGGAAAGGGAGGGCAGATAGGGATTACTAGGCCAGCAGAGGAGGGCAGTTGGGGGTGACTAGGGTTGCAGACGAGGATAGTTGGGGGCAACCAGGCCTCAGGGGAGGGCTTTTGGGGCAACCAGGCCTGCAAGAAAAGGCAGTTGGGGGGAACCAGGCCAGCAGAGGAGAGCTGTTAGGGGCAACCAGGCCAGCAGGGGAGGGCAGTTAGGAGTGACCAGACTAGCAGAAGAGTGCAGTTAGGGGTGACCAGGTCAGCAGAGGTGGAAAGTTAGGCATTGATCAGGCTGACAGGGGAGTGACTAGGTTTGATCAAGCTGGCAGGCAGAAGCAGTTAGGGGCAATCAGGAAGGCAGGCAGGTGAGCAGTTGGGAGCCAGCAGTCCTGGATTGTGATAGGGGTCCCAGATTGGAGAAGGTGCAGGCTGGGCTAAGGGACACACAACCTATGCACAAATTTCATGCATCTGGCCTCTAGTTGGTTTATAAAAATGCTATGGATTTTTAGGTGTTAATTCTGTATCTTTCTACATTTTTTAATTCATTTATTACTAAACCTAGTAGGTTTTTTTTATTAATGGAGTCTTTAGGATTTTCTATGTACAATATCATGTCATCTGTGAATAATGAGAGTTTTTCTTCCTCCTTTACAATTGGGATGCCTTTTATTTCTTCTTCTTGTCTGATAGGTATGGCCAAGATTTCCAGAACTATGTTGAGCAAGAGTGGTGAAAGAAGGCATCTCTGTCTTGTTCCTGTTCTTAGGGTAAATGGTTTTAGTTTTTGCCCATTGAGCATGAATTTGGCTGTAGGTTTGTTATCCATGGCCTTTATGACGTTGAGGTATATTCCCTGTATTCCCATTTTGCTGAGAGTTTTTATCAAAAAAGGGTGTTGGATTTTGTTGAATGCTTTTTCTACATCAATTGATATGTTCATGTGAGTTTTGTCTTTCAAATTCTTTATGTCTATTGATTTGTGAATATTGTACCAGCCTTACATCCCCAAAATAAATCCCACTTGATCATGATGTATGAATTTTTTAATGTAATGCTGAATCTGGTTTGCTAAAATTTTGTTGGAGATTTTTAGTGTCTATGTTCATCAGGGACATGAACCTGTAGTTCACTTTCTTTGTTGTGTCTTTATATGGTTTTGGAATTGGGGTGATGCTAGTCTCATAAAGAGTTTAGAAATGTTCCTTTCTCTTAAATTGTTTTGGAATAGTTTGAGAAGTAGATGGATTAGTTCTTCTTTGAATATTTGGTAAAAATCCCTGGTGAATCTGTCTGGACAAGGGCTTTTGTTTCTGAAATTTTTTTTTGTTTTGTTTTTTGTTTTATTGCTGCTTCAATTTCATCAGGAGTTATTTGTCTATTCAGATTTTCTGATTTTTCCTGATTGAGTTTTGGAAGATTGTATTTTTCTAGGAATATGTCCATTTTATATTGGTTGTCCTGTTAGCTGGAATAAAGTTGTTCATAGTATTTTATTACAATCTATGGAGTCAGCTGTTACTTCACCTCTTTTGTTTCTGATTTTGTTTATTTGGATCCTCTCTTTTTGTTTCCTGGTGAGCTTGGCTACAGTCATGAATCTTATTTATTCTTTCAAAGAACCAGCTCTTGGTTTATTGATCTTTTATATTTTTTGTCTTTATATCATTTATTACTGCTCTGATCTTTATTATTTCCTTCCTTCTACTTGTTCTGGGCTTTTCTTTTCTTTTCTAATTCTTTTTCGTTGTAGTGTTAGATAACTTACTATCAGTTTTTCTTGTTTTCTGAAATAGGCCTGTAATGCTATTCACTGGGCATTACAGGACTGCTTTCACTGGGCCCCATAGGTTTGGGATTGTTGTGTTTTCATTGTCATTTGTTTCCAGGATTTTTTCTTCTTCTTTGAAATTAAAAAAAAAACATTCATTGTTTAATAGCATGCTATTTAGCCTCCATATATTTTATTGTTTTTTAGCTTTTTTATTGTAGCTAATTTCTAATTTTATGCCATTGTGGTCTGAGAAGATGCTTGATATGATTTCAATCTTCTTGAATTTGTACAGAATTCTTTTGTGTCCTAATATGTGGTCTATCTTTGAAAATGTTCCATGTGCACTTGAGAAAAATCTATATTCTGTAGCTTTGTGGTAGAATGTTCTGAAGATGTCAATTAGTTCCATCTGTTCTAAAGTGTCATTTAGGATTGTTGTTTCCTTGTTGATTTTTTATCTAAAAGATTTATCCAGTGATGTTAGTGGGATGTTAAAGTCCCCTACTATGATTATATTGCTGTCATTCTCTCCCTTGATATCCTCCAGAAGTTTTATATATATATATTTATTTAGATGTTCCTGTATTGGGTGTGTATAGGTTTACCAGTGTTATAGTCTTTTGTTGTATGGATCCCTTTAGTATTATGAAGTGGCTTTCCTTATTTCTTGTTATAGCCTTCACTTTGAAGTCTATTTTTTCAGATATAAGCTTTTTATTCTATTTGCCAGAAAAAAATATTTCCATCCTTTTACTTTCAGTCTGTGTGAGTCCTTTTGTAGACTGTTGAAACCTTCCATTGTGTTCTTTATTGCAGCTATATCATTCTTCATTTCCTTTTGATTTTTTACACATGTTGGTGAATTTCTTATCCAGCCTTTTGAGCATTCGTGTAATCATTACTCTGAATTCTTTCTCTGACAAATTGCTTGTCTCCATTTCATTTTGTTCCTTTTCTGGTGATTCCTCCTTTTCTTTCATTTGAGGGTTGTTTCTTTGTCTCCTCATTTTTGCCTTTTGTCTTTTTAATTATTTTTATGTTTTAGATCAAACTGCTATGCCACCCAGATTTTCTGAATTGGTCTTATATAGTAGTTATTTTGTGGAATCCAGTGGTGCAGTCTCTCAGGTATCCTAGACTGGGTATACCAGGGAGGAACCCTAATTGAGATATGTGGGTTCTCCTAATGTAGTTGGGTTTTGAATGTTATTATCCCATTCATGGATAGAGTCTCTGCTCAGGGTATCCGATAATGTATATCACTCCCTATCATGTCATTCCAGCCATTGTGGAGGTGCTGACCAAAGAGCACAAAATACAACACGACAAGATATGACACAGAAGGAATAAAACATGAATATACACAAGACACCTATAACCTCAATAAAAATGATCACCAAAGAAAAGAGAATTAGGAAAAAGAAAAGAGAGAAAAAAATGACAATGAAAGAAAAAAAATGACAGAAAGAACAAAAATGGGGAGAAAACAACAACAAAACAAACAAATAAACCAAAAAGCACAAATAAAAAACACCCAGAAAAATGGGAGGAAGGGCAGAATCTGTAGATGCAGAGTTTAAATAAGGAAAATAAGATTAAGGAATTGGATGAATAGGGGAAGCACCACAGTTTAGAATAGAGGAGGGAGAAAAGAATGAGAAGATAAGAAGATAGACAATATAACAAAAAAATTTTTTAAGAGATTAAAGGGGAGAATAGGTAGGCCTACATTTAAGAATTTAAACAAGTTAAAAAATTAGGAGAAGAAAAGAGTGAGAGAAGAGAAAGGAAAAAAAATGAGTTGTGAAGAAAAAAATAAGAAAAAAGGAAATGGAGTAGAGGCCGGGAAAAGGAAATTAGATGTATGAATAAACCAACAGAGACTAGAATAACAACACATCAATAAATCAGAAAAAGAAGATTAATTTTTAAAAGGGGGAAGAAGAAAAGGAAAGAGACAAACCAAACCAGGAAAAAGAGAAGAAAAACAGGAGAAAAAAAGAGAAGAGAGGAAGAAAATGATGCAAAAAATAAATAAAAATTTTAAAAATTAATAATAATTTTTTAATTAAAATTAAAAAGTTAATTGTCATTCACGTCAGCCGAGTTTTAATGCTCTATGGGAGCTGGTTTAGGACCCCACTCTTATGTCTGCCAATTCTGGGCTTCCTGTTAGGTACATAAATCCTTACCACTGTCAGGTATGGTCTTTGGCTTTTAGCATCCTGCTTAAAGCTCCAAGTGATCACCAGTCCTCTGCTTATATCTGTCTCTGCAGGCTTTGGCTGCAAACAGGCAGGGCCAATCTGTACTCTTTGCCTTTCTGCCAGCTGTCAATCTTAATCACTCAAGCATCTGTTTATGACAGGGCTTAAAATGGGGTTGGTGCTGCTTTGCTTTCAGGGAATAAAGTTGAGGGCGGAGGGGAATTTCCTTGACCCAGAGCTACTCCTCTGTGAGTAGTCAAAAATATTACTCTGGCCTTGGTTGTTCAGAGATCCTTGTATGGAACCAACGGAGTTGGTTGGCAACCTGAAGATTTTATCAGTCTGGTTCCCAGAATAGCGAGTGAGAGGGCCTCTCTTCTAATACAGTCACTGAGGGACTCCTTGGAGCTGTTCAGACACATAAGCTTGGCCTCTACCTTTGTTTCCTCTGTAAAGCTCAAAATGCAGGGTGTGGCAGGCTGTATCACCAGGCTACTGGGAAGGGCTAGATCTTCTGGGGAGAAATGGCTGCTTAGGTTTGGAACCTTAAATCCCAGTGCTAGACTCCTGGCTACGGCTACTGCCCTGCTTCCCTCCCTAACCTTTTCTTGGGCACCTCAAGTCTGTGCCTCCCCCTAGCATGTGCCAAAGCCTCAGGTGAGTAATTGCAATTGAAAAGTCCTGTGTTTTGAGTTTAGAGAATAAAAACAAAGATAAAGTAAAACTAAAACAACAATGAAACCTCAGCTTTCTCTACTCCCAGCACCAGGCTGCTTTCCCCCTTTCACAGGGCCACCTTATGCAGGGCAGCCTATTGCAGCTGTGGCCTTGGGTCTAGAATTTTTAGCTGCCAGCAGCCTTGTGGCTTTTGCTTTTCAGAGTTGGAAATTAAGCCTGTTGTCAAGAGACAAGTCCTTGCTACAATGCAGCTTCCTCCTCTCCCCCTCAGCCCACTGGCCTACTGCCCCTCTCAAGCCTACTCCCCCATTCCTGTCAGTCTCCAGGTGTTTTCTGCTCTTCCTTCTTGTAAATTGTCTCCTCAGCTATGCTTAATTTGTTAATTCTGGGCGGATGTTCTCTGACATAGTTGTATTTCCAGTCTGGCCCCAGGATGGGGTGCACAACACATCTACCTATTCGACTGCCATTTTTTCTTTCTCCTCCTATTATTTACTTTTAATTGCTGGTTTAAAGTGATACAGATTATCCTTGCACTTTGAGCAGGAGTTTCTCATTTGAAGTTTTGAAAACAGTTTTAGGTCTTAACTTGGAAAGATAGATATTAATCTACCCTTTTGTTGCTTTCAAAAAATAAAAAAAAAGTAATTATATCTAAAAAGAAAGAAAGAAAGAAAGAAAGAAAGAAAGAAAACAAAACAAAGAGAGAGGACCCAAATAAATAAAATCAGAAATGAAAGAGAAATATAACAACAGACACCACAGAAATACAAAGGATTGTAAGCAAATACTATGAACAATTATATGTCAACAAACAGGACAATCTAGGTGAAATTGAAAAATTCCTAGAAACATACAATCTTCCAAAACTTAATCAGAAAGAATCAGAAAACCTGAGTAGGCCAATAACAACTGATAAAATTGAAGCAGTAATTTTAAAACTTCCAGTAATTTAAAAACTTCCTGGGCCAGATGGATTTACAGATGAACTTGAACTTAGTTGAGGAAGAACTAACACCTATCTTCCTCAACTATTCCAAAATATTTAAGAAGAAGGAACACTTCCAAGCTCTTTTTTGTGAAGCCAGCATTATCCTAATTCCAAAATCAGATTAAGATACTACAAAGAAAGAAAATTACTGGCCATTATTCCTAATGAACATGAATGCTAAAATCCTCAACAAAATATTAGCAAATCAGATCCAGCAATATATTAAAAAGATCAGACACCATGATCAAGTGGGATTTATTCCAGGGATGCAAGTCTGGTACAATATTCTCAAATCAATAAGGGTAACACATCACATAAACACATTGAAAGAGAAAAACCACATGATCATATCAATAGACACAGAAAAAAAACATTCAATAAAATCTAGCACACTTTTTTGATAAAAACTCTCAGTAAAGTAGGAATAGAGGGATCATACCTCAACATAATAAAAGCCATATGTGACACACCTCCAACCAGCATCATTCTCATTAAGAATAGGAACAAGACAAAGATTCCACTTTCACCACTCTTATTCAACATAGTCCTAGCCACAACAATCAGAGAAGAAGAGATAAAAGCATCTAAATTGGAAAGGCTGAAGTAAAACTGTCATTATTTGAAGATGACATGATATTGTACATAGAAACCCCTAAAAACTCCACCAGCAAACTACTAGACTTAATAAATGAATTGAGTAAAGTAGCAGGATACAAAATCAGCATCCAAATTGATGGCATTCTTACACACCAATATTGAACTCTCAAAAGAGAAACTGAATAAGCAATCTCATTTACCATTGAACAACAGCAAATGGTAAAAAATAGATACCTAGGAATAAACTTAACGGAGGAAGTAAAAGACCTGTACTTGGAAAATTAAGAAATAGAGGCAGATAAAAACAAATGGAAGTGCATACCACAAGCATGTCAAACTCTAAAGCTAACATGGCCATATAAACAAGGTTTAAGTTTATGTAGGCCACAAAAAAACAAAACCTTCAATTTTCATAGAAACGTAGATTTATTTTGATAGAGACATGGTGAATACAAAGGACTGAAATAAATGAGTAATCATTAACATAAAATAGTAGAACATTTTAATAAAAATTGATATTTCTTCTTTGAACATTAACTTACCAGACACTGAATAACTGCACAAATTAATAAGCTTAATGCAAATAAACCTATTTTCTTGTTCTCTGAAAGTGAAATATTTTCTGTTGTGCACACCAAACAAGCCAGTCCAAGACTAATGATGTGGCAATTGGCTGCTAAAATATTTGCTGCTAGTATTAGTGGAGAGAAATGGTATGCTTATATATAGGGAAATGAATGCAACATGATTGTAGTAATCAGTCATTAGCAAATGTTGTAGTTCGTTATTAATAATTATGTATAACAGGATATTGTAGAAATGAAGTTACAAAATTTTTATTAAAACATTTCTTACATACCATTATATTGGCTAGGCTACAGAAATATTCATTGTGGGCCACATGTGACCCATGGTATACCAAACTTTCTCTACTACCCAAAACAATCTACATATTCAAGCAATCCCTACTAAAAATTCCAACGGCATTCTTCACAGAGCTAGAATACATACTCCAAAAACCATATGGAACCATAAAAGACACCAAATAACCGCAGCAATCTTGAGAAAGAAGAACAAAGTAGGAAGGATCACAATACCGGATATCAAACTATACTACGAAGCCACTGTAAGCAAAACAGCCTGGTATTGGCACAAGAACAGGCATATGGACCAATGAACCAGAACACAGACCCTAGAAATTGAACCACACCACTGTGGTCAATTAATATTTGACAAAGGAGGCAAGAACTTACAATGGGGTAAAGACAGTCTCTTCAACAAATGGTGCTGGGAAAATTGGATATACACATAAAGATGAAACTAGAAAACCAACTTTCACCAGACACAAGAATAAACTCAAGGTGGATAAAAGACTTAAATGTAAGGCATGAAACCATAAAAATCTTACGAAGAACATAGACAGTAAAATCTCAGACATTTTATGTAACAATATGTTTATGGGTATATCTCCTAAGGCAAAGAAAACTAAGAAGAAAATAAACAAATGGGATACAGCAAAATAAAAAGATTCTGCACAGCAACAGAAACCACCATCAAAATGAAAAGGAAACCCACTATGGGAGAACAAATTTGCAATGATATATCTGATAAGGGGTTAATATCCAAAATATATAAAGTACTCCTACAATTCAACAAAAGGAAGACAAACAATTTAAAAATGGTCAGAGAAATGGCATGAAGTACTCAAGGTAATGGAAAGCAAGGATCTGAGACCAAGATTACTATTTCCAGCAAGGCTATCATTCAAAATAGATGGTCAAATAAAGAGCTCAGGAAAAAAAGTTCAGCACCACCAAGTCAGCATTACAATAAATGCTAAAGAGACTGCTGTAAGGGATTGCTAAGAAACCTACTATACAGAATTAAAATGGCTACAAATAAGTACCTCTCAATAATAATCCTAAATGTAAATGGATTAAATGCTCCAATCAAAAGGTATAGGGTAGATGAATGGATATAAATACATGACCCAACTATATTCTGTCTACAAGAGAACCACCTCAAAACAAAAGACACACACAGGATGAAAGTGAAGGGTTGGAAAAAAATGTTCCATGCAAATGGAAAAGAAAAAAAAGCATCATGCTCAGTGAATAACCCAGTTGGAGAAAGATAAATATCATATAATCTCACTCATTTGTGGAATATAATGAACAACATAAACTGATGAACAAAAAATAAAGCCAGAGGGGAACAAAAATATACTAGAATACAATAGAAGTATTCCTGTTATTTGCAAATTTTTAACATTTCCTACAACTTTTGTGATATTATACTATGTAAGTACAGTTTTGGTAATATTATATTTTAAATCCCTTTATTCTTGAAACATTAATGTTTATTGCATGTAATATTATTATATGTAAGATTTAAAAAATGGGCAGAGGACCTGAATAGCCATTCCTTCAAAGAGGACATAGAAAATATAAAAAATAAAAATAAATAAAAAATAAAAGAGGACATAGAAATGGCCAAGAAACACGTGAAAAAATACTTGAAGACAGTGATTATCAGAGAAGTGCAATTAAAACCACAGTGAGATATCACCTCCCACCTGTCAGAATGGCTATTATCAAAAATCAACAAACAAGTGCTGGCGAGGTTGGGGAGAAATGAAATCCTAGTTCACTGCTGGTGGGAATGTAAAACAATTTGGAGTTTTCTCAAAAAATTAAAAATGGGACTTCCTTTTGACCCAGAGATCCCACTTCTGGTAATATATCCTAAAACCCCAAATACCAATCAGAAAGAATACATGCACCCCTATGTTCATAGGCAGCATTATTTACAATAGATAAGATTTAGAAAAAGCCCATGAGTCCATCAGTAGATGAATGGATAAAACAAAGCTATAGCACATTTTCACTCTGGAATACTATGCAATTGTAAAGAAAGGGATCTCTTACCCTTTGGGGCAGCATGAATAGACCTGGTAAATATTATGCTAAGTGAAATAAGACAAATTGAGAAAGACAAATATCACATGTTCTCACTTATTTGTGAAATCTATTGAACAAAATGAATTGACCAAAAAAATAAAACCCGAAGCAGGGAGCATGGAACAGACTGACATACCTCAATGTGGGCATGGGGAGACAATAGAGATAAACCAAAGAACTTATATACTTATTACAGACCCAATGCACAAAATTCATGCATGGGGGATCCCTCAGCCCAGCCTCGCAATCCAGGCCCCCTCAGGGGCTGTCTGACTGCCAGGCCTACACCGGCAGTTAGATTTCACTCTCACAATCCAGGACCCCTCACTCCTAACAGCCCGCCTGCTCGCTCCTTACCACTTGGCTCACCACTCCTTACCTCTGCTGCAGAGGTGGGAGAAGCTCCCACCACCACCACTACTGTGCTCACTAACCATGAACCCTGCGTCTGGCTGAGTGGCACTTCCACTGTGGGAACACATTGTCCACCAGGGGAAGCTCCTACTTTGAACATCTGCCCCTGGTGGTCAGTGAGCATCATAGCAACCTGTCATTCAGGTCATTCTGGGCGTTCCGCCATAATAGTCACTGGACTTTTATAGAGAGAGATATGCATAGCCCATGGACACAAGCAATAAAGTAGTGAAGACCTAGGAAGGTGAGTAGGGGCTGGGAGGAGGGGAGGAAGGCGGAAATAGGAGATATCTGTAATATTATCAACAGTGAAAGTTATATTTTTAATTTTTTTTCACTAAAAAAAAAAAACACGTTTAAGTGAAACCCTTGTTGTCCTGAATTTGAATTATAACTATCAATATAAACTCATAAATTAATCTACTTTCTTAGGTTTATCCACTGAAAGAGCCTAGAAACCATAACTAGCCCAGATGCAAATGGCACACCTATCAGCCAGAATATAGTTTCAAAATACCACTCTCCACTAAAAGACCAGGAATTCTTAGATAAGTGGCCAATTCAAGAACTGGGACTACATAATTATAAAATAGATTGAAATATATTTTAATATCTTTTAATGTTTTTTAATATACTTAAGGAAGTTCTCAAAGACAAATGAGTTTATGACCAGAGGACTCAAGAACCAAATTTTAGAGGCTCCTACTAGCTATTGATGGGACATCAGTGAGCATCAAGAAAAAGAATAACTACCATAGATTGAATGACACACATCACATATGCTAAATTCACCCATTTATAAATTATAATAAAAAACTAATAGGTCACCATTAAAGAATGTTAGAGGAACCAACTCATTGTTCTGAAAACTGATAGATAAAAGAATCAAGCAGCCGATACCGGTTTGGTTCAGTGGATAAAGGGTCAGCCTGCGGACTGAAAGGTCCCAGGTTCAATTCCGGTCAAGGGCATGCACATTGGTTGCAGGCACATACACAGTAGGGGGCGTGCAGGAGGTGGCTGATCAATGTCTCTCTCTCATCGATGTTTCTAACTTTCAATAAAATATATTTTTTTAAAAAAGAATCAAGCATTTACTAACAAAGAAGCTGTACCACTGGGTAATGGAAGAGTAATAGCTAGGGCATGGTTGAGGAAGGGGAGGAGTCTTTATCAAAAACTCTAGCTAATATAAGAACAGATAACAGAATAGAATCAGCATTTTTCAACCCTGAATGAATTAGAAGATCTGGGCTTTGCTCATCAGTGTCTACTGACATCCCCAAAAGACAGGCGATTATACAATTCCTAAGAAGAAGTCTCACCAAAAAAATCAAACCTGCACCTGTTAAGGCCTCTTCTAGATCCAACTTTCGTTTTACAGGAAATACAGAAGCCAGAGGAGCATGTTAAACTGTCCCATGGAGATGCAGTCAGCAAACTCTGCCAGATAAATCATTCAGTGCAAGGGGAGAAAGCTCAGAAGTGGAGAACCTATTGATTAAAATGCATAAAAGGCATATCAGTCAACTGCAGTGTGCAGATCTGATGTGAATCCTGATTTTTTAAAACAATATTAAAATTTTATGAAATTTACAAGATAAGTGAAAATTGGAACACTGACTATAGGGGTGGGCAAAAATGAGTTTACAGTTGTGAGTATGCAAAAGTTTATTCTTGTATTATTATTCATTAACTAGACGTCCTATGCATGAAATTCATTCAAGGGGCTTGGCCCCCACCATCACTGCTGCAGCTTCATTGGAAGGTCATCTGGAAGGATGTCCAGAAGGACATCCAGTCTAATAAGCATATTATGCTTTTATTATTATAAATTATTGTATTATTTTCCATACAAACAACTGTAAACCTATATTTTCCCCACCTCTGTATTTAAAAGCAATAAGAAATTGCCCTGGCTTATGTCACTCAGTGGTTAAACCTGAACCAAAGAGTGGCAGTTTGACTCACAGCCCTGGTCAAAGGGCATATGGGAGGCAGCCAATGTATGTGTCTCTCTCACATCATTGTTTCTCTCTCTCTTCCCACACTCTCTATCCTTTCCACTTTCTTTATAAAAATCAATGGAAAAATATCCTCAAATGAGGATTAACAAAAAAATAAAAACAATTGGAACTATGTATTATTACTTTCTAAGTGTGATAATGGTATTGTGGTAATTTTTGGTGGTTGTTAATCCTCACCTGAGGATATTTTTTTCCATTGATTTTTTTTTTGTCTTTTAGAGAGAGTGGAAGGGATCAACTCTGCAACCTAGGTATGTGCCCTTGACCACAATCGAACTCACCACACTTTGGTGCATAGGCCAATACTCTAACCACTGAGAAACACTGGCCAGGGTGGTATCGAGGTAATTTTTATGGAGTCCTTATGTTTTAGAGCTACAAACTGAAATATTACAGAAGACATGATATGATGTCTATATTTGCTTCAAAATAATCCAAGGAGTGGACGTGGGTGGGTGTAGCTGGGACATGACTTGAATGATTTGATGGGTGTTGAAACTGGTTGACAGATGCATAAGAGTTTGTTTGAATATTGTCTCCTTTTGGAAATGTTTGAAATTATTCATTGGTTATCCTCTGCAGTGTGCTGAGCTAATAGACTGCCAAGAAATCTAACCTTATCCCTTTGTGCCTGGCAGTGCTCCAAGAGCTGCCAGGGGGGCTTGCGTGTTCGTGAAGTACGCTGCCTGTCAGATGACATGGCCCTAAGTAATCTCTGTGACCCTCAGTTGAAACCAGAAGAGAAAGAATACTGTAACTCTCAAGACTGTGTCCCTGAAGTCGGTAAGTAGGGATATATATCCTGGAGTAAAGATTCATCTTTGTTAAGCTCTGTCAAGTTCTCTGTTGTGAAATGCCACATTCAGCTGGAGTTCAGGGGTCAAAGTACTTTTGATATGTTAAGTTTATAAACATGGATGGTGATCTAAGCCACCCTCCAAAAGATAAACTTAAATGGGAATCCTATCTAATAAAAGAATAATATGCAAATTGACCCCCAAGCCATGCCCACCAGTCATGCCTGCCAGCCAATCAGAGCAAGTATGCAAATTAACCCAACCAAGATATCTAGAGCCACAGAGGGAGCAGGAAGGAGGCTTGGATTGCCCCTGGCAATGGAAGAAGCCAAGCTTTCCACACACACTGGCTGACCCAAACCTCCACTTAAGGCAACAAAGTTTTAATAGCTGTGCCAGCAGAAGGCTTGGCTCTGCTCCAGGCTACAAAGTTTCAACTGTAGAAGATAAATAAATACCAGATACCAGGGCCTCCACTTGGGTCACTGGGGGGCATGGCTGACCTGCAAACCACCACAGGCCCCTCACCCAGGACACCCCACACCCCAAGGCAACACCCACCCTGATCTAGGACACCCTTCAGAGCAAACCAGCTGGCCCCTACCCTTGCAGCAGGCCTCTATACTATCTAATAAAAGAGTAATATGCAGATTGACCATCGCTCCAACACACAAGATGACTTCCCCCATGTGGTCAAAAGATCCTGCTCCCATATGGACACAAGATGGCTGTCACAAGATGGCCAGCAGGGGAGGGCAGTTAGGGGTGACCAGGCCCACAGGGGAGGACAGTTAGGGGCAAACAGGCTGGCAAGGGAGCAGTTAGGCATCAATCAGGCTGGCAGGGGAGTGGTCAGGGGGTGATCAGGCTGGCAGGCAGAAGCAGTTAGGGGCAATCAGGAAGGCAGGCAGGTGAGCAGTTGGGAACCAGCAATCCTGGATTGTGAGAGGGATGTCTGACTGCCTGTTTAGGCCCGATCCTACTGGATTCTATCTGAATAGGGCCTAAACAGGCAGTAAAACATTTCTCAAAGGGTCCCAGATTGGAGAGGGAGCAGGCTGGGTTGAAGGACACCCCCCATGCATGAATTTCGTGCACCAGACCTCTAGTTGATTATAATGATAATGCATTCAGAGACTTGGTTCCATCATCCTAAGGTCAGAGTAGTGAGATTTCAATGTCATGTTTAAGAAAAAGAAAAAGCCCTATCTGGTTTGGTTCAGTGGATAGAGCATCAATCAGCCTGTGGCCTGAAGGGTCCCAGGTTCAATTCCAGTCAAAAGTACATACCTCAGTTGTAGGCTCCTCCCCAACCTGGGGCCTGGTTGGGGCACATGCAGGAGGTAACCAATCAATGTGTTTCTCTCACATCAATACTTCTCTCTCTCTCTTTCCCTCTCTCTTCCACTCTCTCAAAAAATCAATGGGAAAATATTCTCAGTTGAAGACTTTTAAATAATAATCTACATATATAAAAGGCTAATATGCAAAGTGTCCCCTCTGGAGTTTGACTGGGAGTTTGATTACTCACTGTGGTGTGCACTGACCACCAAAGGGCAGCATGGAACATGGTGGGTGGGCAGCAGTGGCAGGGTATTGAGGGAGCAAGGGAAGGAGGAGGTAGGGAGGTGGGGAGGCAGGAATCTGATCAGTCCTGATCACTGGCCAGGCCTAGAGACCCTACCTGTGCACAAATTTCCTGCACTGGGCCTCTGGTAATAATAATAAAGAAAAAGAAAAACGCAAGTTCTTAGTGCACACCCACACTCCATCAGCAATAGGCAGCAGGACCAGGATGGAGAGTCCTCACCTCGATTTCTCTTTCAGTAGTCCAGACTGCCCCTTGTGCTTAGAGCATTTTGTTCTCTTCTGCTACAGATGAAAGCTGCAAGGACAGATACTACAACTGCAATGTGGTGGTGCAGGCCCGCCTCTGTGTCTACAACTACTACAAGACTGCCTGCTGTGCCTCCTGCACTCGCATGGCCAACAGGAACCCTGGCTTCCTGGGGAGCAGATAACACCTCTGCAACTATCCAAGGAGCAGAGCAGTGAGTCTGTAAGAGAGTGGCCGGCAGGCTGATGATCCACCAGAGGTTCCCTGGCCCAGGGCGCCGCCAGCCAATTTGGTCACCAGCCCCGCCTTCAGTAAAGTGTACACGCAGTGCCCAGGTGCAGAGCCACAACTCTGAGCATCATCATCAACTGAATTTCCCTCCTTGGGAAACCTGTCAACCTCCAATAGTGCTCTCTGAAAACCAGTCAGAGGGGAGTGTAGGCAGCTCTCAGACAACCTCTTCTGGGACTTTCTAAGGCACTGCCTCTTCCAGGGTGCTGTTGCACTTTCCAATATCAGCACCCCCTGGAGAATCAGAGGAGGCCCCACGGAGCCTTGCTGAGATGTCGGAATCTCTGTTACCTCAGCCTTGTTATGCCTGTCCTCATTCTCAAAGACATTAGGTTGTTTGCCTGCATCATGACAAAAAACATCTCATATCATTCAGTGCTTTATTGTTTCACAGGTATATTGACAGATATTAATTTATTAGCAGCTTACAACACCCTAGAAGGGTGTTGTCCCCATTGTACCAGCAAGGAAACTGAGACTCATTGACTATTCACCTGTTCAGTGGCAGAGCTGAGTCCCAACCCCAATCTGACCACAAAACCTTCACCCCAGGGACTGTACAGAAGTCTTGGGTCTGAATGATGTGCTTCATTTCAGACCAAGAGTAAGAATTTCCTAATTAGCAAACAAAACCCAGGTCTTTGAATTCTTCCCTCCAGCCAAAGGTCAAAACTTTATCCCAGCATCAGTTGTTTCATAAGTCTGTTTCCAACAATCCCTTCTCCCACAGTCACAGGCCCTCATCACAGGACTGTACAGCTTTTGTTAAGCCCTGTCTTTAAAGAATTCTACCCTGAGACCATAAAGGCCCTGGGTATCACAGTCATTGCCTGAAATTCTGACTTTAATTCCCCAGTGAACTGTTTCCCCTGGAAGTCAGGGTCCCTTTGACCACAATAGTCCCTTTCTAGTCCCAGAGCAGATTTCCAGAGCTGTATGCTCAGCCCCTCCTCAGCCACCCTCCTGGGCTATTCTCCACACATGCCTGGTGGAAAGCGTAATCAACCCACACCAGCAAAAATCCTTGTGTCTATTAGAAAGAATCTCCCTTTGGTCTTTTTGGTTTGATTTATGGGTTTCTCTCTATTACTTCTATTTTTTTCTCACCCAGGACTGACAATCCACCCCCCTCCCAGACATGAGCACTAAGACCTACATTAATGGAGCCAGTCTGACCACCAGGGGCTGTGAGCTTCAGTGACAGTTGCACGAGAGAGCTCTTCCCTGACTCACCTCACCTAACTCCAGAGCCTGTGGAAGGTTGCTAGTGGGTGGGGGTACAGTGCCTATTGAGAGATGAACTCTTTGGAAAATCCATTAAGAAGAAGAAAATATATGTATGTGTTTTTTCTTTTACCCATTAAGAAAAATACCAGGCTAAACAAGTTGCAAGCTCTTAGTACTGTAGTCCTGAGTCCATTTCCTTTTTATAGCAAGCCTTAGCAATTGAGTTTCTCCCATGAGCTCTTTAAACCAGAAGTCTGCTAATTAGACGATCACTTGCCCTTGTGGGAAGCAATATCACCAGTTAAGTCTGACACACTTTGTTAGGTTCCCACTTCCCTTGAGTTTTCAGGAATTCTCTTTGGGGAGAATTCTTCCTGGGGAGTCCCAGCACCACTTCCCAAAAGCACCCCCATATTTCCTGGTTCTTATGGGACTCCTGCAGAGAAGCAGGCAGGAAGAGGCCTGGCTCCTCCTGCCACCAAGTGTATCTGTGATTTCATCCAGTGTCTCTCCCCCCTTCCCCTCCCCTTGCCTACCCCCGCTTCCTTTCACTAGAAGCTTTTTGCTTCTAATCACAAGGAGAGTTTGTCCTTGACGCAGCTGCTCTCAGAGCTGCTGAACAAGGCAGACATCTGCAGGAGTCCTTAGAAGAGGCTGTCTTTACACATTGGAAGGAAGGGTGGACCAGTGGATGGGAGAGCAGGAAGGCTGATTTCAGCTCAAATTAAGGGAAAACTTGGTAGCCATACAAGCTGCCAACAGAGGTATGGCATCATTTATGAGTGCGCTCTCCATCCTAAATGGGACTCTGTCCTGTGGGAGGTTAATGTCCCAATACCTTCCATCCAGAATTCTCATGATGCACCTTTATCTCTGTCTCCCAAATTTGTCCGTATCTCCCAAATGTTCCCTAACATCTCTTTAAGGCACAGCGATCCTTCCATGATAATGGCCATTGTGGACTTGGGTAGGGTGGATCTCATGACTTTGGGGGGAGTGGGCGGAAGTACCTAAACTAGGAGGCTTTATTCTTTTCCAATAAATAGCTGAGCTATTCTTGGAATTCATTTTATCTCTGGAATTTTTATAAATTACTAGAACAGGGCTTTTATTGGTTTATTTGTCTTAGAAATCCAATATTTACTAATTTCCCACCTTCTCATATCAGCATCCAAATGCCTTTGTCCTTAGCACAGCACATTAGATAAAGTCACTTAATATTTCCAGTGACCACGTGCCTATGTAGGGAGTCTAAGGAAAGCTCACTTTTTGATGATTCCCTCCCTCCAGATGTGTCTCACTCTCCCTTTCCTAGACCCTATGATTCTGCCTTCTCCTCTCCATTACTTGCCACTCCCTTCTCAGTCCTCTCCATGTTCCATTAACTAACACCACAATGCAAAACTGAAATTTACATTTGATAGGGCTTTTTTTCCCTGTGTACTGGATTCCCTCATTCTCTGCCCTGAATTTTAAAATTAGGTGAATTTAAGCTGTTATCTGTTTTCCTCACAATCAATAGAGCTCTAAACAGAAATAGTTTCTCTGTCCGAAGGGACCTGCAGTGTGACAGGAGCTCTTTCCTTTTTCATTTCCATGAATATGTACCATTTAGATATCCTCAGAGTGTTCAATATTCAGCACTCTTTTTCCTTAAAAACAAATGACTTTATAGACGAATGAAAAATGGGAAACAAGCTTAATTTATTTCCATGCAATTGTGTAGCAAAGAGAGAAATCCAGGTATTACTAATATTGCTAGTATCATACTAAGCCAGTGATGGGCAAACTCACTAGTCAACAGAGCCAAGTATCAACAGTACAACGATTGAAATTTCTTTTGAGAGCCAAATTTCTAACACCACTTCAAAATAGACTCACCCAAGCCGTGGTATTTTGTGGAAGAGCCACACTTAAGGGGCAAAAGAGCCGCATGTGGTTCACAAGCCGCAGTTTGCTGACCAGTGTGCAAAGCCAATGTCTTTTTTTTAATATGGCCATTTTAGAGTTTAAATAGTAGTTCTTTAATGCAGAAAAAGACAAATATAAGTGGTAAAAAGAAATAGGGCTTACCTAAAAGCAGGCTTTATAATCAAACCTGAAGGAACCTATGCCAGCACGGCAGGTGAGGGCCAACATTTGATCCGTGCTGTGTGAAATATTGTCAATTTGACTGAAGGGGGGAATAGTGCCTTGCTAGTGAAATTTGTAGATGGCATTGGCATTGGAGAACTAGCAGCGTGGGTGACTGGTGTCTGGTAGAGCAGGTTCCGGACCCAAAATGATCTGGAAGATTATTGACCAGGGAGCAACATATAGTCCTACCTTTGGATTTAGAAAAAAATCCAAAGGTAGGACTATATGTTGTACATCCACAAGTACAAGGTGTGGATGACTAAGAGTTTTGGTTGACTAAGCTCAGTATGAGTCAGAAAAGTGGGATGGAACCACAAAAAAAATTAAACAGAAAACACTTGGGCTACATAAGGAGCAGACGTTAGTGAGCACATGCCATATTGTGGGGAATGTCAGCTGTGCGTAACATTCAGCTGAGCATGCCCAGTCCTGATAAGCAGTGCAGGCTGTTCAAAACAGGGGAAAAGACTTTATAAGAATGTTTAGCCTTGAGTCCTTTGGATACCTATCCAGGAACAGGAGATAAAACTACAGCAGGCAGATTTCAACTCTTGCAGAAGAACCAGCTTTCTGCAAATTAGAGCATTCAGGAGGCAGAGCCTCCCTGGCCAGTGACGGCTGACCTGTCGCTGGTGGTCTGAGCAGAGGCTGAATGGCCCTTTGTCAGGGATGTTGAAGAGGGAATTCAAGCACCTGGCTGGGGTAATATGACTTAAGATCCTTACCAAGTCTGAGTTTGGGTGACTCTATAAGTAGAACAGCTTTAAATGATTCTCCAGGTTTGGATGGCCAGTGCAGTCATGCCTACTTCCCATTCCTGTGTCTGCAATTTGGATCCTATGTTGCATCCCTTCGAGCTCAATGTAGCCACCAGAGAACCACTAGAAAACTGGTCAGAGCTGCCCTGACTGGTATTGCTTTGTAGATGAGTAACCAAACATCCCAATGGATGGTTCCATGCCCAGCCGCTACTAGACTAGGACCCTCTAATACCATCTCTTCCTCAATTCACCTTCCTTTCCTGCACCTTTGCTAGAGCAAAGTAACCCTCTCCACCCCAAACAGTCTCACCTGCAGGTTATAGTGAGAACCTTCCTCCATGCTGAGAAATGTGACCATGAAGGCTGGGAACTTCCAATCACCTTCCTCACCCACCATCTTCCAGATGTGAGCCCTTCGCCTCAGTGAGAGGAAAGCCATCCTGTTACATAAACTAACCACACCTGCCTTGATCCCCCACGTCCCCACCATTCAGTTTGACAGAAGGATATACTTTGTTATAACTTATTTGTTCTTTGTAAATACAAGATATTTATAGGAAACGTGTATTCTGAACTCTATTGGCAGAATGAGTCACTACACCAAAATAGTTCTCTTATTTAGAATAAGTTAATTTTAAAGGGACCTAATAGGTATTTATTTACATATGCAATCCACATTTGTGTAAAATCATTTGATCCTACTAACCCAGCTTCCTGGAAAGTTGCTACACATCATCTTACCCTAAGTTCATAGTTATGATTTAGTACACTGATTATTTAAACTCCTTGGGTCTAAAGATCAAATATAAATTATGTGGCTTTTTGACTTGCTCGGGGCTTTTCCCCCCTGGCATTGTACCCATCTGTATTGCCACCTTTTTATCTTAAATATTATATTTGCTCATATAATATGCCCTCTCTTCATGCTCAAACACTTGGAAAAGGAAATATGTCTTTTCCTGTCTCCTCTATCTCACCTCCTTTATGAGAGTCGCCAGCATTAAGTTGCCGGAGGCTCAGTGAGAGCCCTGGATGAAGCAGTCTCCCTCCTTGCAGGGCCTGGAAGCATGAAGATGCATTTACTGACTGCCCTGTTTCCAGGGCCCCCTGGGCACTCTGAGTGGGGGCTCTGGGCCTTCCTATCAACTAACTGCATAGTCAGGAGCAAAGAGCCCTCTGAGTACTTTGCTGACTTGTGTCACATTGTGATGGTAAATAATTGTTTAAAGAGGTAGAATGTGAAGGTTAATTATATAAGTAAATTCAGTCTGTTTTTTCTTCAGCAAAAATGACAACTATTTTTGTGTATGACTAATTTATTTTTATTATTGTAAAAATACAATAAACTGGTTAAATGATTAGCTTTGTTAACACATTTGTGCTCACGTTGCTTTAAACAGCCCCCTTTACAAAAAACAGAGCCCTTTAGAGGTGGGTTGGCTTGTCAGACATGGATTCCAGGCTCTCTGTGGGTGGCTGGGCCACTTAGAGAGCAAGGTCCATCTTAGATACAAAGGCAGTTAGCCTGTGGTTTGTGCAAGTCTTCAGCTTGGCTATGTGTGAGGATCACCAGAGGAGTTTAAGATAACATATTCAAAAAAGTGGCCACCGCCGGATGGCCATTTTCTGGTCTCTTTTTAAACACCCCTTCGGCAGGAGAAAAGGTGAGGCTCACTGTACCATTCAGTGTGGCTCCAACTCCCAACCTGACTAAAACTTCTTCCAACTTCCCTCAGGCTGACTTCACCTTGATCATGAGATTAGCAAAGTGTTTGACAATATCTTTCAGGTTGTCATGGTGTGTAATAAAGTGAAATATGACTTAGGCTATGACACCTGTGGAAAGTCACCCTGGCCTAGATATCTAGTGGAGTGCCTACGAGCTCTGTCCTGACTCCATCCTGCACAGCATTTTAGCAGTAACTCTCAGAAACTTATTCTTATGCTTGAAATGCGCTTCCCACCCCTCCCACTCACCTTTTCCCTGCCTGGAAAAATCTTCATTTACTCTCTTTTCAATTATGGTAAAAATTACATAATATAAAATTCATTCATTTACTCATCTTAAAGTGTACAATTCAGTGGTGTTTAATGCATTCTGTGATGTGCAACCTGCTGCACAACAGTTTCATTATCTTCAAATTCCGTCTATTCTGCAATACCCTAATCCTGCTGAACACTCTTACCCACTCTATCTTGTTGACTCTTCACACAGACACAAAGTTAGATAATTATCCCCTTTGATAAATGAGAATTCAGAGCGGTTTGGTGTAGCTGTCACTTGATGGCACCAGATTTCCACAGTCAGCTTCTCCAGAGGCAGCATGTTTCCCCAGCGCCAGCCCCCAGGGCCTGGCATGCTCATGGTCCAGGCACATGTTAGTTCCTATCTCTTTCTCCACACCAATTCCAATCATTAGACAACTGCTGCATGAGCACTGGATGGGTGCTTAGCTGTTGATAACACATCTGGTGCAATTTAGTTTTACCAAGCTTGGTATGACCGACCTGATAATACTGCATTTGAAGATACACAGTCACCATCCAGAGGGAGGAAATGAGCCTTCTCTGTTCTTGGGACCAGACCCAGCTAGATTCCTTGGTCTCCAGTTCAAGGGACCAAATGCCATAAGATTGACTAAACTCCAAGAAAGCGCCCAGAGACGGTGGTCAGGATGTGATTGGAATTGGGGAAACTGTCTTCAACCATCTTCAGAATTCTCCAGCACTATCAGGACAGTGACAAGAACCTGGGAACTACAGCAGATCAGCAAAGAGAAGGGGCAGGGAGTCAGACTTGGTTCAGATAAGACGTTCCTGTAATAGAGAGCCACCTAGAAAACAGGGTCCACCTGTGAAAGTGGGAAAGGTATTTTGAGAGCCTGTGAGACACCCCCCCCCCCGCAAAAACACATTTGGACAGAGGGAAAATTTGAATATGGACTGAAGTTAGGATAACACAGTGGAATCATGTAAAACATTTTGGAAGTGGTGACTGGTGTCTGGTAGAGCAGGAGTGTGTGCTGCTGCAGTCTTGAAGGTCAGAGGCAATTCACTCTCTTGGCAGCTGACACCATCATTGTGTAAGCGCCCCTCTGTGGGTAGACAGGATGCATGCAAATAAGGTAAACACACTGGTGGATATGAGCAAAGGGCATGTGTGTTCATTACACTATTCTTTACTTTTCCAAGATTTCACATTTCCTAAAATAAAAATTGGGGGTATAAAGTACAAAATAAGATAGAATAAGAGAACTAACATTTTTTCCAGTTTTCACTTTTGTCTAATGACCTAATCACCTGGAGTGTTCCTCAATGCCCCTGAGCTCTCTAAGGGTGCACACACCATTGTTCCTCTTACCCAAGGTGCCTTGTGCAGCTGTGTGTCTAGCACCTGGACACATTTAGGGCACCCACAGAGGTGAGCACAGTGTCTGTAAGGCCAGCTCATGCCCCAGGTGATCCTTAGCATCAATAATTGATTGAGCACCTGCTATGTGCCAGCTATCCTCTAGGTCCTTTACATGATCTAGTTTAATCTTCACAACTCTTAAGAAATGAGCACTTCATTGTGTGGCCATTTTATGGATACATAAATTGAAATTCAAAGAGAGTAACTTGACCAAGGACATGGCCAAGTGGCATGGTTAAGTGGCAGGGTCAGCATGCGGTTTTCATTATGATTCATTTTGTAATGAAATCAACTATATTTTAGGTAATATTGGGATTCCCTCACCAACCTCCCTACGCCTGCCCTGCCCTCAGATACTCTAGTCTTCAGTTCTTGAAGGTGGAGGCCAGGCATTGGTGTCCCGAAATTAGTAGGGAATTCTGGAACTGAGCACCACTGGGAAGGGTGTGTAAGTCATCTGGGTATTGCTGGACTTCACTTTCTCATTCTATGACTGGGATGTGGCCTGAGATTCTGCAGGTCTTGTAAACTCTCAGGTGAAACTACTGCTTTGAAAATGAGGCACTTAAATTAATCCTTAAGAAAGTTGCAGGTTTTCTTGTTTTTTATTGGGAAATTGAGTCATGGACTGCTGAGATTCTATGAAATAGTGTTCTATAAAATTGATTCTTCTCCTTAATCTACCAGTTTGTTCTTTCAATCAGTGAAGCACAAAGACTGAAAATGTTTGATGTCTTTTTACTCATGACATGCCTTATTTAATTTTTTAACCAGATAATCTGTGTATCATCCATTCATTTGATCACAGTTAGAAGAAAATCTGACCACACTGACATAGGGATTTGTTTTTCTTTCCTAATGAGAAGTGAGAAGGAAAGCAGTTGTTAGCATCGATTCAGCAACTCGACAGTTTCAGGACCAGCTTCTTTGCAGTTTTCTTGGCCTCTTCTTCAGGGTTATAAGACAGTTTCTCCGGCTCCAGCTCTTTCATCAGGTTCTGAGCAGGAAGGAGGCAGGGCAATTGCAGTGGCTTTGTAATACAGCTTGAAATCTGGTATTGAGATCCCACCTACTTTATTCTTCTTTCTCAAGATTGCTATGGCTCTTCTGGGTCTTTTTTTGTTCCAATAAATCTTTGGAGAGTTCTTCCTAGGTCTGTAAAATATGTCATTGGTATTTTAATGGGAGTGCATTGAATCTATAGATTGCTTTCAGTAGTATGGACATTTTCGTGATGTTGATTCTCCCAATCTATGAACATGGTATGCTCTTCCATCTGTTTGTCTTCCTCTATCTCTTTTTTCAGTGTCATGTAGTTTTCTGCTTATAGGTCTTTTACCTCCTTAGTTAAGTTTATTCCTAGGTATATTAATTTTTTGATGCAATGGTAAATGGGATTGCTTTTTTAGTCTCTCTTTCTGTAACTTCACTATTAGTATATAGAAATGCCATATATTTCTTGGTATTAATTTTGTATCCTGCTACCTTGCCAAATTCATGTAACAAGTCTATTAGTTTTTTGATGGAATCTTTCGGGTTTTTATGTACAGTATCATGTCATTTGCAAATAAAATAATTTACTTATTTTCCAATTTGGATGCCTTTTATTTCTTCTTCTTGTCTAATTGCAATGGCTAATACTTACAGTACTATGTCGAACAGGAGTGGTGAGAGTGGGTATCCCTGTCTTGTTCCTGTTCTTAGGGGAAATGGTTTTAGTTTTTGCCCATGATGTTAGCTCCGGGTTTATGATATGTGGTTTTTATGATGTTGAGGTATGAACCTTCTATTCCCACCTTGCTGAGATTTTTTTTTTTATCAAGAAATGTGTTGGATTTTGTCAAATGCTTTTCCTGCATCAATTGATATGACTATGTGATTTTTATCTCTCAGTTTGTTTATGTGATGTATCATGTCCATTGATTTGTGGATATTGTACTATCCTTGCATTCCTGAATAAATCCTACTTGGTCATGGTGCATGATCTTTCTGATGTACTTCTGGATCCGATTTGCTAGAATTTTGTTGAGGATTTTGGAATCTATGTTCATGAGGAATATTGGCCTATAATTCTCTTTCATTGTGTTGTCTTTATCTGGTTTTGGTATTAGGGTGATACTGGCTTCATAGAAAGTATTTGGAAGTGTTTCTTCTTGAATTTTTTGGAAAAGTCTGAGGAGGATAGGTTTTAATTCTTCCTTGAATGTTTGGTAAAACTCTCCTGTGTAGCCATCTGGCCCTGCGCTTTTGTTTGCTGGAAGCTTTTTGATGACTTCTTCAATTTCTTCCATAGTTATTGGTCTATTGAGATGTTTAGATTCTTCCTGATTGAGTTTTGGAAGATTATATTTTTCTAGGAATATGTCCATTTCCTGCAGGTTGCCCAGTTTGTTGTAATAGAGTTGTTAATAGTATTTTTAAACAATCCTTTGTATTTTGGAGGGGTCTGTTGTTATTTCTCCTCTTTCATTTCTAATTTTGTTTATTTGGGTCTTCTCTCTTTGCTTCTTGGTGAGCCTGGCTAGGGGTCCATCAATCTTGTTTATCCTTTCAAAGAACCAGCTCTTGGTTTTGTTAATCTTTTGAATTGTTTCTTTGGTCTCAATGTCATTTATCTCTGCTCTGATCTTTACTATTTCCTTCCTTCTGCTTACACTGGGCTTTTCTTGTTGCTCTCTTTCTAGCTCTTTGAGTTGTAGGTTTAGGAAATTTATTACCATTGTTTCCTGTTTTTTTGCAGTAGGCTTGTAGGGCTATGAACTTCCCTCTCAAGACTGTTTTCACTGTGTCCAATAAATTTTGTATATTTGTGTTAGCATTGTCATTTGTTGCCATGATGTATTTATTTCTTCCTTGATCTCTCTGGTTACCGAGTCATTGTTTAATAGCATACTTTTAGTTTCCATAAAACTACAGGACACTGAAAAAAGAGATAAAGGAAGATGTGAACAGATAGAATAGCATACCATGCTCATGGATTGGGAGAATCAACATCATTAAAATGTCCGTACTACCCAAAGCAATCTAGAGATTCAATGCACTCCCCATTAAAATACAAATGATATATTTCTCAGACCTAGAAAGAACTCTCCAAAGATTCATCTGAAACAAAAAAAGACCCTAAAGAGCCACAGCACTCCTGAGAAAGAAGAATAAAGTAGGTGGTATCTCAATACCAGATTTCAAGCTGTATTACAAAGCAACTGTTCTCAAAAACAGCCTGATACTGGCACAAGAATGGACACATATACCAATGGAATAGAATAGAGAATCCAGATATTGACCCAAACTACTATGTTCAATTCATATTTGACCAAGGAGACATGAACATACAATGGAGTCAAGACAGTCTTTTCAATAAATGGTGTTGGGAAAATTGGACAGATACGTGCAAAAAAATGAAACTAGACCAACAACTTACACCATACACAAAAATAAACTCCAAATGGACACAGGATTTAAACATATGATGCGAAACCATAAAAATACTAAAGAAATCCATAGACAGTACCATCTCAGACATATACCAAAGGAACTTCTTCCCTGATACTGCTCCAAGGGCAATGGAAGTCAATGGGACAATAAACAAATGGAACTACATCAAAATAAAAAGCTTTTGCACAGCAAAAGAAACCATCAACAAAACAACAAGAAAGCCCACTGTGTGGGAGAACATATTTGCAAATGTTCTCACTGCTAAAGGTTTAATCTCTAACATCTACAGCCAACTTATACAACTTAATAAAAGGAAGATAAATTATCCAACTTAGGGCAAGGGACCTAAATAGAACCTTTTCAAAAAATGACAGAAGGAAGGCCAAGAGACACATGAAAACATGCTCCAAGTCATTAATTATTCAAGAGATGCAAATCAAAACAACAATGCGATACCATCTCACACCTGTCAGAATGGCAATCATCAACAAATCAACAAACGACAAGTGTTGGCTCGGATACGGAGAAAAAGGAACCCTAGTGCACTGCTGGTGGGAATGCAGACTGGTGCAGCCACTGTGGAGAACAGTATGGAGTTTTATCAATAAACTAAAAATGGAACTCCCATTTGACCCAGCAATCCCACTCTTAGGCATATATCTTAAGAAACTAGAAACACCAATCAGAAAGGATTTATGCACCCCAATGTTCATAGCAGCACAATTTACAATAGCTACAATTTGGAAACAGCTTAGGTGTGCATCAGCAGATGAGTGGATCAGAAAACTATGATACATCTACACAATAGAATACTATGCTGCCCTAAAAAGAAGGAATTTTTATCATTTGCAGCAACCTGGGTGGAACTGGAGAGCATTATGTTAAGTGAAATAAGCCAGGCAATGAAAGAAAAATACCACATGATCTCACTCATTTATGGAAAATAAAGAACATTATAAACTGATTAATAAAAAGATAGATACAGAGGGAGTAAAGCACCAAACAGACTGTTAAACTACAATGGGAAGGCTGGGAGTGTGGGGGAGAGAGGGATATGGATCAACGAAAGAACTTGTATGCATGCATATAAGCTCACCAATGGACACAATACACTGGAGGGGGCGGGGATGAGGGCATGTGACAGGGACTAGGGGAGGCTAGGGGAAGGTCAATGGGAAAAAAAGGAGATATATGTACTATTATATGTAATACCTTAAACAATATAAAAATTAAAAAATAAAAAAGAAAGAAATAACTTATTGTAATCCTGAAATCAGGCCCACAGTATCATGTATTTTTAAAATATATATTTATTGATTTCAGAGAGGGATAAATAGAAACATCAATGATGAGAGATAATCATTGATTGGCCTATACGCTCCACAGTGGGGATTGAGCCCAAAACCCAGACATGTGCCCTGACCACGAATCTAACCATGACCTCCTGTTTCTTAGGTCTGCACTCAACAACTGAGCAAGTATTGGTTTTTAAATACTTATATTGGTTCTTAAACATTTTATTTTTAAAATTTCAGACTTCCAGAAAGTTATGTTAAATTTCATTATCTTGCCCTACCCTTGTTTGTCTCAATGTAAATACAGACTTAGAGTGTAGATCCTTAGACTGAAGGGTTAAGGGTTCGACTCTGTCTCTCTTACATTAATGTTTCTCTCTATTTCTCTCCACCTCCCGTTCACTCTTTTTAAGAATCAATGAAAAAGTATCCTCCAGTGAGGATTAACAAAAAAAATTAAAAAAAGTTTCAATGTCTAATTTGAGTCTTACCTTAAGATTATGTCTGGGGCCTGACCAGTATGATCAGTGGTTAGAATGTTGGCTCTCATATAGAAGGATCATGGGTTATATTCCCTGATAAGGGTTTCAGGTTTGATCCCCTACCCTGGTCAGGGAACGTGAAGGAGGCAACCAATGGATGTGTCTCTGTCACAATGATGTCTCTCTCTCTTCCCCCCACTTCCCTCCTTTCCACTCTCTCTATAAATTAAAGGGAAAATTATCCTTGGGTGAGGATTCACAAAAAAAGAAAGAAAGAAAGAAAGAAAGAAAGAAAGAAAGGAAGGAAGGAAGGAAGGAAGGAAGGAAGGAAGAAAGGAAGAAGGAAAGAATGAAAGATTATGACTGGGAATAAAATAATAGGCCACAGTCTTAGGAGTTACCTTTGAAAATAGACTATGAAATAAATAGATAAATCATTGAACATTTTTCATGCTAAAAAAAGCAGTATAAAAACACAAAAGATGCCAAGACCGGTTTGGCTCAGTGGATAGAGCGTCGGCTTAAGGACTGAAAGGTCCCAAGTTCGATTCCAGTCGGGGGCATGTACCTTGCTTGCGGGCACATCTCCACTGTGGGGAGTGCAGGAGGTGGCTGATCGATGTCTCTCTCTCATCGATGTTTCTGATCTCTCTCCCTTCCTTTCTGTAAAAAAATCAATAAAATATATTTAAAAATAAAAAAGAGAAAAGATCAGTAAAATAATAACACAAATTCTTATTAACCACTATATTACATTAATCCTATATAATAAAAGCCTAGTATGCAAATCAACTGAATGGTAGAATGAACAGTTGCTATGATGTGCAAGGACCACCAGGGGGAAGACGCTCAATGCAGGAGCTGCTCCTAGCCTAGAGGCCCCAAGCCAGCCAAGCAGGCACCAGTGGGGGGCCCTAATCAACCCCCTGGTTGCCCCACAGAGGGAGATGACTGGTGGCAGGAGGCAGGACCAGCTAGCGGGCAGCACACCTACAAGCAATGCCCAATCATAGCCAATGCAGCCCCAAAGTCAGTCCATTAAAAGCAGACATAGGGATGAAGCAATGCGTACAGTGAAGTCACTCCTTTCACTGCAGGTGCCAGCAGGGCCCCCAAATCGCCCTGCCAGTTGCCCCACAGAGCAGCCCTGATAGCTGGCCAGACTTAGGGCCTCTACCCAGGCATGAATCTTGTGCACTAGGCCTCTAGTATAATAAGTTTAAATATATTAAATTTAATATTTACCAGAATGTCTCTGACTTAAAACTATTTTTGTTTTTATTTACTAATGTCATAGTGTTTGTAGTATTTTATACCTTACTATTCATCATAGCATTTTCCCATAAAACCTCTTTCAATGGCAGAAAAATAGCTATCTTAAAATTGTACTCGATTTTTAAAATATATTTAGCTACTTCCACTGCCTGGTGACTGATGGCAACATCCTCTTGAACCCCCCTTAGGAGTAACTAGGAAGCCAGAGAAACACATGAGAAAGGCCATGCATTGGGAGGGACACACTGTGTTCAGGGTTCCAGAAGATCTTCACAGCCAGAATAGGGGCAAGAGGGCAGCCCAGATGAAAATATGGGCAGCAGCGAGTCTGCCCGGAACTCCTCTTGTACCTATATCTTAAGAGAATGGCTGTGAGCATGTGCATTTCCACAATGTCATGCTGAAGGACATATCCCTCATCTCTGGAGGCACTGGCTATTTGTTATTCTAACTTAGGATTTTCACCAAATATTAAATGTGGCTAATAAAGGCTGTTAGAACTCACAGCTTGCTTCATTATCAAAAGTCAGGCAGGAAAATTTGCCAAATGTGACATTTGAACACTACTCATCTGAACAGTTCAATTTGGGCAATTTCTATAAGCCTGTACAGCTGTCATGACATTGTCTGGGGCCTCAAGAATAAACCACAACATACTCAGGCAGATCTGGTATCTTCTTGCCAGTACAGCACACTGTTAGCCTGCCTTTGTCACAGGACAGTCAGATCCTCACACACACTCACACCTGTACACATGTACACCTACAAGCAATGCCCAGTCACATCCAATGCAACCCCAGAGCCATTCCATTAAAAGCAGACATAGAGAATGAAGAGATGCTTACAGTAAAGTCATTCCTTTCACTTTCTCAATGTTTCATTTTAATGTGAGTCTTAGAATCTGCATCTCATAGAAAAACTGAGGACAGAAATGCCAGTTCAAATCAAATTTCTAACAGAATGTCTATGTTTTCCTTCCAACTTACCTGGAGACAGAATGTGTCTAGAGGAGGTGTGCTTTATTATTAAATATATAAGGGTGGTTTTATAACTATGATGTCCCTATTTCTTCTATAAGAAATGTATTCTCCTATAATAACCCACTTACCTACGTGAGTATGAATTCCATCTTGGTCATTAACGGTGTGACATTGGGCAAACTGCTAAACCAGTCAGTGTCTGTGTCTGAGGGTGCTGTGTGAAGACTGAATAAGTTTACACATACAAACACTTAGAACTGTATCTAATACATAGCAATTTCTTAATAAATGTTTCCTACGAGTGGTCCGATGCACTAATTCATGCACAGGTGGGGTCCCTCAACCTGGGCAGTGATTGGGGCTGATCAGGGCCTATCTCACCTAGTCCTAATCAGGGCCCATTGGGCTAGCTGGAGGGACTGCAGGAGGTTGGCTGGCCATAGGAAGTTGGCTATGGGAGCTCACTGACCACCAGGAGGCAGCTCCTGCATTGAGCTTTGGCCCCCTGGTGGTCAGTGTATGTCATAGCAACCAGTTGACTGGTTGTTTGGTCAACCAATCATAACAGTCATTTAGGATACACACACACACACACACACACACACACACACACACAAACATACATACTAGGGGCCTGGTGCACAAAATTTCATACACTGGAGGAAAGGGTCCCTCAGCCCAGCTTGTGCCCTCTCACAGTCCAGGACCCCTCGCTCCTTACTGCCCACCTGCAGCAGAGGTGGGAGAGGCTACTGCACTTGCCAGCCATGAGCCCAGCTTCTCGCTGAGTGGCACTCCCCCTGTGGGAGCACACTAACCGTCAGAGCACAGCTCCTACATTAAGCATCTGCCCCCTGGTTGTCAATGTACATCAAAGTGACTGCTTGTTCCACCATTTGGTCTATTTGCATATTAGAGTTTTATTATATAGGATAGACTAGAGGCCCAGTGCACAAAATTCATGCATGGGGGTGGGTGGTCTCCTCAACCCAGCCTACTCCCTCTCCAATCCGGGACCCCTCAGGGGATGGCTGACTGCTGGTTTAGGTTCCTAATCGCTCACCTGCCTGGCTGTCTGGTTGCCCCTCACTGCCTCTGTGTGCTGGCCTGATCAACCCTAATTGCCCCCCCTGCTGGTTGGTCACCCCTAACTGCCTCCCCTGCTGCTCTGGTCGCCCCAACTGCTTCTTTCCTGCCAGCCTGGTCACCCCCAACTCCCCCCCCACCCTGGCCTAGTCATCCCTCACTCCCCCCCCCCCCTGCCACCCTAATCATCCCCAACTGCCACCCCTGCTGGCCTGGTCACCCCATGCAATCTGCTGTTCAGTCATTTGGTTGTCCCTCACTAACCCCCCTGCCAGTCTGGTTGCCCCATGCAGACTGCTTGTTCAGTCGTTTGGTTGCCCTCAGTAACCTCCCTGCTGGCATGGTTGCAGGCAGCCATTTTGTGAGGGTTAATTTGCAGATTATTTCTTTATTAGATAGGATTATTAGTATTTGTCATATTTATTTCAAATTTTATTTTCTTCTTTAATTTTTTTGAATGTTTAAAAATGAGCATATGTTATGATAATCAAGATAAGGCCTTTTGTGTTTTTAATACTCTTGCTAATTTGAAATAAATATGACAACCTTGGTCATTGAATTGTTCCCAGGAAAGTGTGAGATAACTGTGGCACAGGCCAGCAATTCCAGAAGAACTTCACTGGCCAAGGGTTGGGAAAACTGTGTGTGGGATATCTGATTGTTTCTAAATGTTATCTTGAAAAGAAAGTAAAGAAACTTTGTTGAGAAACGTTCCTGCTGGTATCTGTCTCTTGGAGTCCTGAACCTTTTTCAACTCATTGCTCTAGAAAAAGAAACTATTGGATAATTTAGTTCCTGCCAAGGAGGAAGGAGTTCCATGATCTGTGGCCAGAAATCCCCGAGACACATGAAATCACGCTGTTCATGCTGGTTTTTTTTTCTTTATTGATTAAGGTATTACATATGTGTCCTTAGCCCCCCATTGCTCCCCACCCCATGCTGTTTCGCTGCTTGGCTTTGGAGTGGAAACTGGGGGCCTATTTCCACAGGAATGAATACAGAAACAGCACCATTTTCAATGCTGCCACTGCAGGGTTGGTGCACTTAGCCAGTTGCTTACAAACAGGTGTTTTCCTAAATTGCTGCAGGGAATAGCCTTCTGACTACATCTTTGTGAGAGTTTGTGGGACTGTTTCTTGGAAGTGGAATTGTTGGATCCTGATGAGTTCCTCCACCCAAGCTCACCACCTGCTCCCCTTTTTCAGAGATAAGGAAGACCTTTGGCAGGGTTGGGTGGGGTTAAGGAATCTCAGAAGATGCATTTCCAGGACCAAATACTGTGGATGAGGCTTGCCCCACAGCCCAGCCAGCCTGATGGTGTCACTGCAGAAACCTTTCCCTCCTTCCTTAGCAGAACACAGGTAATCTTTCAGCCTGGGGCCTGTAATCCAGAGTGTGACAGGTCCAAGACAGGCTAGGCAGGGGACTTTACCTTCCAGGGTCTTAAGTGTCTAGAGCAGTGGTTCTCAACCTTCCTAAGGCCGCGACCCTTGCATACAGTTCCTCATGTGGTGGTGACCCCCAACCATGAAATTTTGCTACTGTTTTGCATCGTGATGTAAATATATGCATTTTCCGATGATCTTAGGCGACCCCTGTGAAAGAGTCGTTCAACCCCCAAAGGGGTCAAGACCCACAGGTTGAGAACCGCTGGTCTAGAGGGAAGTCTGTCCTGCAGCTTTATCATGCATCTTCTGTTCCTCCCACCTCAACCCTAAGCCCCCAGCCCCACCTTGCAGGGAGTCAGAAGGAAGTTGATGATCTGTCCTCTGGGGGAATAATAGTATTAGTGATAAGGTGACCTCTGACAGCTTCATCAGCAGATTCAAGGCTTTGGGTTGAATAATCCTTTGGCATCTGCCCTAGCAGCTGGTGGTCACAGATTGGTGACAATCCCCTGCCCCAATCCTGCTGGCAGTCATCCTTTCCGGCTGCACAGTCACGGCTCTGGCTGGGCCTGACCTGCCAAAGAACTGAGGGCCAGGAGCTGAGAGGACTGCAGCAGGGGTCAAAATGAGTGAGGGTTAACAGAATAAAGTCAAAATAAACAGAGTAAGCCGGGGCAGATCAAGCACTGCAGGCATCTTTATTTTCAATGGATTTATTTTTTGCCATCCTAAAGTAATACATGCCCACTATAGAATAGCAAGAGAATACAGACAAGTTAAAAACAGATTCCTATCTATCATGTGCCTTGTGACCCACATATCAGGGTGACTTGAACTCTGAACCTGGTCCTGGAATCTCCATCTGGACTGTGGAGAGAAAGTTGACCTGGAGTGAGGTTGAATGCTAAGGACAGGACTTCTGCAGGGAGAGCAGGGTGGACAGAGGCAGTGCTGGTGCCCTGGAGGAGGTGAGCTCTGAACAGGCCTGCCGGATGGAGCAGCAGAGAAAAGGCTGCCAGGTTCTGCCTGGAGGACCTTTCCCCAACGCCTTCAACTCCTTCCCTTTGGTCCTTCCCATGTGGTTTCTGGGAGGAACTGAACCAGGGAGCAGTCCTGGTATCTACCTTCTCCAGTATTTGCCTCCCTGCTGAGGGCTTCAGGAAAATCTGACACCTTACCACACTGTCCACCTGTAAAGGCACCATCTTTAACCTTATCTGGGCCTCAGAGCTTGCTCTGAAGTCTTTCCCTGAGTCCCTTTCCCACAATGGTCACCCCCAGCCTCTGCCCTCTGGCCTGCTTCCACCTGCCTCCTCCCTCTCACCTGGGACTGGGCTAATGCTTTTAGTGTCATCTCCTTTGATCCCAACACTAGCCCACCCAGTTTAGAGATGATGAAATGGAAGCACAGAAAGGCAGAATAATTTGCGCAAGCTCACACAGCCAGAAAGATACTAACTGTCCTGAGCTCTATGATTCCTTCAAGGTGGCCCCTGGCCAGGCCACAGCTAGCCCCTCTCATATGCGGCACCCTGGGGCTTGCTCAGGCAGTTGATTCACCACCAACTTTATCCTCACTCTCTTTGCCTTTTTTTTTTTTTGTCTCCCAATTTTAAAGGGAACATCTCCCTTGATAGAAAAAAGTCTCTTTAATGCCCTCCTTACTACAAAGCCCTTAGCCCTGTCTTCTTCCTTCCTAATGGGTCTTGCTTTCAGTCCCTCCCTCTACCTGGGCCGGATGCTCTCCCCCTCCTTGAAAACCACTGGCCAAGAGCACCAGTCATTCTTGCTATCCAAGCCAGAGATAGCTGTCTCCTTGGAGAGTGCTTCAATGGAAAGCAGGATTGTGGGGATCAGACAGTTTTGAAACCCGTCTCCATCCCCCATCTCCCCACCACTCAATAGCTGTGAGATCTGAAACCAATTGCTTAACCTCTCTGAAACTCAGTCTCTTCCTCTGATAACTTTTTTAAAGAGTTGTGAGTTTCGAATATGATACTGCAGGTATTTGTATAAGAACTCTCCTGGAGTGCTCTCCCACTTTTTACTAGTGATAAAAATGGCCTCATAGGACACTTGACCTGGTCGATGCCACCATCCTTGAGGCCTCCCCTTCCATCTTCCCATGGCCCAAGCTCCTGATTTGCCCTCTCAGCTTCTTTTCCAGCAGGTCTTCCTGTGCCCTGATCTCCAGGATTAGAGTCCTCTTGTTAGCCTCAGGCGCATCCCTCCCAGCACATGCATGCTCCAGGCGGTCCCTCAGTCCTGGGCTCAGTGCCCACCTCTGTGCAGACACATTGGTTAGGATCTGTAGAACTAGTCTCCACACCAGACTCTGGGTGGATCTTTGGCTGGAAGCTGGGGGCAGAGCCCCAGGCAGGAGTGTGGTAGGAAGTTTCCATGGAAACTGTGAATGTGAACAAGATTGCCTGAGAAGGGGTGAAAAGGTCTGCTAGGCCCAACGCTGGGGCACACAGAGGTGATGACAAGTTTAGAGCAGGCAGGATGATGGTGAGTTCCAGAAGAAGAGCTTTGGAAAGGAAGGACTGGTCAACCAAGTTCAAGGGAAATGCTCTTGTTTTTGGCTGTGAAGGTAAGGTGGAGCTGGAGACTTCACAGTGCAGGTCCTGAGGGGCTGCCTGGCAGGAAGGACAGAGGCAAAGGGTCAAGTGCAAAGCCTCAGCCCATGACCTCAATCCCCTGAGGCCCCAGAGAGCAGATTACCCTGCAGAGTCGCTCGAGCTGACTTTCCAAATCCCAGTAGTGCTTCTCTGTCACAGTGAAGGTTAAAGCCACTTACATAGGGCCCTTCCCCACCCCATCTGTCCTCCCAGAAGCTTCACACTGTTTCTTCTGCTTCTTGGGCTTTAAGGCTGGGTCAACCTGAGCTCACCTCTAGGGTGAGCTGAGGACAGGTGGCCCCTCTAGAACAACATGGGCTTTCTGCTTCTTCCTGAGCATGGGATGGGAAAGGGAGCGGGGTGGGGAGCAGGGAAAGAAAAAGCTATTTACTGAGGATTGCTTTCTGATCTCCTCAGTAACCCTGACAACAATAGCATCTATCATTTGTTATCATATAGGAAGTACAAAGCACTGAAATGCTTCTTACTTAGTGTCCCTTCCTACATACAAGACAGGTAGGTACCTTTGTCACCCCTTTTGCAGATGAGGAACCTAGAGCTCAGAAAGTTAAATCACTTGCTCAGGGACACATGGCTACCTATGAGGGAGCAGAGATTTGAACTCGGGTCTGTTTCTGCTCTCTCCACCCTCCCTCTAGGCTCTGTGCTTGGTTCAAGGAGGGAGACTCCTCCTTCTGCCTCCTCCCCTCAGAAGCATCACTGGACTCAGGCTGGGAAGCCTGGGTCTGGGACCAGCTGGGGGGCCAGCATAGAGGCCAAGTCAGGAAAAGAAGGTGCGGCCACCTAAGAGCCTGTAGCCAGGCTCGGGGGCTGTGTCCTCATCTCACCCTGGGGGCCTAGCTCTCTTCTGCTGCCTTCAGGCTTGAAGGTGACCCTCCACCGTGTGCCACAGACCTCCCACCTCCAAGCTAGCCTCAGAGCCTGTTGGACCTACTCCCTTGTGTGTGGGCGCTGCCTTCATGCTGTGGTCCAAGGAGGCCAGGACCCTGGAATCCTGCGTCCTCCACAGTCCCTTAACAAGAGATTGGGGGAGAAGCATAGGTTGTGGGGTGGAGGCAGGGAGAGCTAGAACTACCCAAGGAGCACAGGGTCACACACAGCCACACATATTTGTGCAGAAAGCATCCAGGCAGCTCAAAAAGAGTCAAGTCCTAGAGACATTGGATGGCAAACAGCTTGAAAGCATTGGGCACTGGCAGTTGCAGGCAGGGTGGTGGCAGCAGGGCTGACAGCCCTGGTTGCCTTGGTAATGCTGCAAGTGTGGCCGGTAGATCCTCTGTGGAGACAGTAAAGATTAAGAGGCTCACCATCTTCACCAGCACTGCCCTGGGTCTGGAATCCTCAGAATCCAGACCCCCTGCTATGAGAGGAAGTTGGGGCAGCTCCTGAGTCAGACAGAGGGAACAGAGTAACCAAGAGGACAAAGAGAAGAGATGGGAGAGAGACAAAGACAGAGGGAGGTCACCAGGGCCAGGGAAAGGGAGAATTAGATAGAACAGAGACAGGGGCACAAACAAAGGGGCAGAATAGAGAGGGAGGTGGAGGCTGATCGGCTCAGTGTCCCAAGAAGCCTCCCTCAGGCAGGAAGGTGGAGGCTGCCCTGGGATCTTCCAGAACTTGGACAGCAGCTCCCTCCGTCTTCCACATGGCTGCAGCTGCACCTTCAGTTGTGACTGCCTCCAAGAAGGAGTCGCCAGGCAGATGGGGCCTGGGGGAGGAGCAGACAGGTATGGCTTTCCTGGAGGTAAGGTCTCGACCCTTGGGGAGCGAAGTTTGCACCATGAAAGGAGCCAGAGTGACTCAGGCCCAGCCCGACGGGCTATGAGCAGATGTGAGGGAACCTGCTGGTGAACCCAGATCCCAGAAGCCTGGGGGTCAGCGGAGCCAGGTCAGGAAATTGAGCTGATAGGAAGGAAAGAAGAGAGTGGTCATCCTTTAGGGTTTATCAGCAGAGATCCCAGTGGTGTTGGCAAGAATTTTTTGTGGGCTAAAGGAGCCTGAAGCCACCTGCACAAAGGGGATGGCAGGTGGGATGTGGAGGCAGACAATATTCACTAGTTGAAAACTGGCTATAGATGGCAGTTAGAGAGCAGGAGTTGGGTGGGTGCGGTGGGTTGGGGTGTGTATAATAGGGGCGATACTTTGCAAAATGGGAAATGGAATGAGGGCTAGAGAGGAGTCTCTGAAGAGGTGGGAGGGGGTGTGTACTCACCCAGCCCCTGCCCCTGCCCCTCAGGCGTGGGCCCCTCGCTCCAGTGTCGTGTGTGTGGAGACAGCAGCAGTGGGAAGCACTATGGCATCTATGCTTGTAATGGCTGCAGTGGCTTCTTCAAGAGGAGTGTTAGACGGAGGCTCATCTACAGGTGAGGGAGGGCTGGACCCCTGCCAGGAGAGCCCTGCTCCTAAGGGTCCCTGCGATGGGGAGGAGAGTTCAGAAAGGAAATGTCCAAAGCCCATAGTCCAGCACCAGAGAAGGATAATGACACCTGGGGCTTCCCCTCTGCCTTAGGTGCCAGGTGGGGACAGGGATGTGCCCAGTGGACAAGGCCCACAGGAACCAGTGCCAGGCTTGTCGGCTGAAGAAGTGTTTGCAGGAAGGCATGAACCAGAATGGTGAGTTGGGGAGCTAACTGGAAAGGTGTAACAGAGGAGCTGGGGCACATGGCTGGTGGGTGTCCTGACCCTTCCTGCCTCCCCAGCTGTGCAGAATGAGCGCCAGTCACGAAGCACAGCGCAGATCTGCCTGGACAGGGTGGAATCAGGCAGGGAGGCCCGGCTGGAGCCCCTGGTGGCTTCCCTGGCCACCACAGGGCCCAGCCCAGGGGGCCTCACACCTATTTCTGCAGCCAGAGCCCTGAGGCCTGGGGCCGTTACATCTCCAGGGCATCACCAGTTCATGGCCAGCCTTATTACGGCTGAAACCTGTGCTAAGTTGGAGCCACAGGATGGTAAGCAGGAGGATGGCCTATATCCCTACACCCGGGCCCCGGAGAACCCTGCCTCCTGCTGAAGAGCAGTGGCTTATGTCACAGCTCCATCCTCCAACAGCTGATGAAAACATCGATGTCACCAGCAATGACCCTGAGTTCCCCTCGTCCCCACATTCCTCCTCTTCACCTTGTTGTGTGGATAGCATCCATGAGACGTCCGCCCGCCTGCTCTTCATGGCTGTCAAGTGGGCTAAGAGCCTGCCTGTGTTCTCCAACCTATCCTTCCGAGATCAGGTATACTCATTGGGTGGCACCAGGAGTCAGCCAGCTGGGGGAACATATCTCTTTGTGTAGGTGATGATTGGAGGTTAATGTGGCTTGGGGAAGTGATGGCTGGGGATGCACATGCCTGTGAGGTAGGGGTGGTCAGGGGCACAGTCTCAGGGCCGTGACTGTTGGGGTGTCTCACCTCTCTGGGTAGAGATTGTGGCTGGGTAAGCACCTAGGGGATCATGATGACCAGGGGCACACAGGAACCAAGGATTTGAGAGCAATATCATGCCCCTTGGTCTGCTTTCCTACTAGATAAACCTCAGGTACTACAGGCACTGTGTCATAAAGTGGTCTGCACACCCTGACCAATGTGATCAGATGGTGCTAGGCTCCCTTGCAGCACAAAGGCCTCTGATTTCAGGGCTTGAGCTTCAGCCCAAACAAGGTACTCCCTGCACTTCCCATGGGCAAGCAGACCAACCTGAGGGCCACACTCAGGGTCTAAACCCTGAGCCAGGGTTTAAGCCAGAACTTAGGCTGTATCTTCTAAGTTCACTCAGCATAGGGTGCTCGTGGGCAGTGTCCTCTAAGCTACCTTCCCATAGCTCCAAGCTTTCCACAATGTTCCAGGTGTGGCTCTGGATGGAACCCAGGCAGCCGGGGCCTGGATGAGTCAGGAGTTGCTCCTGTTCCTCCAGAAGGCACTGGGCTGCAGAGTGGGTCTGAGAGGCTGTCTAAGCCAGCACAGTCCCTCCCTCTCTGAACACAGGTGATCCTGCTGGAAGAGGCCTGGAGTGAGCTCTTCCTCCTTGGAGCCATCCAGTGGTCTCTGCCTCTGGACAGCTGCCCACTGCTAGTCCCACCTGAGGCCTCAGCTGGTGGCAGCTCCCAGGGCCCGATGGCACTGGCCAGTGTGGAGATGCGCTTCCTGCAGGAAACCATCTCACGGTTCCGGGTGTTGGCGGTGGACCCCACAGAGTTTGCCTGCATGAAGGCCCTGGTCCTCTTCAAACCAGGTAGCTAGGTCTTTGTCCAACCAGAGAAGTGGTTGGGAATGAAGAATGGGAATTCCAATGACTTCCTTCTGGCTATCACTTTCCCTTCATCAATCCACATAGACCCAGATGTTTGCAGACTTCTTCCTTGGGGGCAGGAGGAGAGAGTGCAGGCGGAGCACACCCTTCCTGGGTCCTGGCTGTCTGTGAGGGCAGTGCAGGCGGGAGAGGAGCTCACTGCTGCTGCTCCTTTCCAGAAACGCGGGGCCTGAAGGATCCTGAGCACGTGGAGGCCTTGCAGGACCAATCTCAAGTGATGCTGAGCCAGCACAACAAGGCCCACCACCCCAGCCAGCCCGTGAGGTGACCTGAGCACATGCCTCCCTGCACATCTACCCCTTACCTCTTCTACCCCTTACCTGTGCCCATCTGTCTGGCTCCACCTCAGGGCTGCACTACTTAGACAGGAAAGGGGTCTCAGTTTAACATATCCAACATGTACTGCATGCCAGTCATAGTGCCAGGCTCCAAGAGTGGGGACCAAAATGTCTGTAAGACAATGACTACACTGAAGATGAGAGCTGGTCAGGTATTGGGGTTGTATGGATCTGAAAGAGGCAGAAACCCATTGAGGGTGTGGTGTACAGCAGAACTGGCAGGGACTCTGTAGAGGCAAGGCTAGGTTTGGAAGGAAAGCTAGTGCCTAAGAAGAGAAATCATAATTTATCAAGGGAGAGAGACAAACTCGGCTGTGTTCTTATGACAAGAGCCCTGTTTGAAAGGTGAAACAGATTGCTGCCAGTGAGAAGGAGGGAGATTAGGCTAGAATAGCACTCTGGGGCCAGCCTGTTCAGGACTTTGGATGCCAGCCAAGGCCATATCTAATTTGGGGCAGACTAATGTGGCAGCGAATGCAGAGGATGCTGCTGTCATCATCCAGAGAAGTCATGGAGTCTGCTCCTTGGGAGTGGAAAGGAGATGGCAGATGAGAGAGCCTCTAGAAGCTGGCATGAGTCAGACCTGGCATGTAAGGGAAGAGGAGCTATTGTGAGAAGCATTAGTTATGAAATAGAAAGGAAAGTCAGAAGGCAAAGATAGTTTTGAGGCAGCATAAGGTCTGATGCAGGTAAGGAAGGACATTTCCTGGAGATGTCCTTGTATAAGCCATGTGCTTGGACAACAGCCTGGCCTGGCTGGGTTTGGGGGACAGTAGCTATAGGCTGAGAGTATTTGTATGGATGTGGGGGGCAGAGGGTGAAGGGGGTACCCAGTCTGTCCCATCACCAAAGGATACCGCAAGGTTGGAGCACTTAGCTCTATTGGCTATTTTAGACCTTATTATCTGCATGCCCTTAGGGTTCCCAGCAGTTCTCTCTGAAGAAGTAAGCTATCATGGACACCCTGGAATAAACCCTAACCTGAAAAATGGTCACAAGAAGAAGTCATTTCCCTTGAAGAAGAGTCAAAGTATTCCAGGCCTTGCCACTTTGCACAGAAAGATGTCTGCAGCTTGTGTGCACAGCTGTCTAAGGGTGACTCATATAGTAGACAGCAGAGGCCTCCCAGGCCAAGTTTTTGTTGGAATTAGCTTCCAGAAATGTCTGGGAATACTGGTTTTGTATCAAATTTCAAAATTCTGGTTAAGATTTCCTATGTCATGTCTATGGCAGGTCAATGTAACTACAGGCAGAAATGTGGAGTCTAGGGTAAGTTGGGAGAAATTTTGAGAGTGAGAGTGAGTTCTCTGAGAGCTGCTGGCTGGCACAGTGACTACACTGCAGTGTTTAAAAACTGCAACACCCGGGAAGAAATACAATTCCCATCATAAGCCATACATACACTGACACTGAACCAAAGTTCACCAAATCTTACCTGCTCTCACTTTGTGTAATTTACTCTGACATTTGTTCTTGTTTTTTTGTAAAGACTGGTTGTGACCCACTAGTGCAGGGGTGGAAAACATCTGGCCCAAGGGCCATATAAGGCCTGCAAACTCATTTGATCTGGCCCTGCCAAGGCATTAGGGATGAGTTAATGAAATGTTTGACCAAATAGAGCAGGCTAATGTTCAAGTTGATAATTTTGTATGGTCTGTGAATGATGTTATAAATATTCAAATGGCCCTTGGCAGAAAAAAGGTTCCCCACCTCTGCAGTAGTGGATCAATTCCTGCGGTGTGGAAAAGAACTTCCCTACTCAATTTCAGTTACTTCTTCCTGACCCTCCTTAGATCAGAAACACAGAAGAGGGGAAGGCACAGGGAAGGTGTATGGCTGCTCTGTGCCACGCAGTATTACTCACAGGAGAGAGCAAGCCCTGGAGTTGGAGAAACAAGTTCATAAATGATTGGGAGGTGGGGGAGGCTTCTCATAGACTGTACAGAGGAAGCTGAGCAGGGAGTAGCCTCACTTTGGAGTGGCTTCTTCACATTAGTATTGACACCAGCTGTCAGGCCTCCTACTCAAGGAAGGTTGACCCCCCGCCTCCATCTGTCTCTTGGGGCTTCACCATCCACTTTCTTGGCACTGGGAACCCTCACTTGTAGTTCTTATTTAAAACTACAATTACTTGTTTTCTGGAGGAGTATCTCAGCCAGAAAAATTATGATTCTATTTCAGAACATTTTTCACTAATGGTTACTCTATCATCCTTGGGTGGCTTACAGAGGGGAACTTTATTCTTTTCAAATGTATATAGTATTGATTATCACAGTAATTGTATATATTATTAACATAAAGAACTTCTTACTTTATAATCTTTACACATAATAAACCATTTTCATCCCACTCCTCAACTAAACATATTGTAAAGGATCCACATGGGTCACGGGTAGGTGGCAGTAACCCTCTAGGGAGTGGGATCTTTCCTCAAAATTCCTCCCTACTTACCCTAGACTCCTCCTCTGTCTCCTCCCCTCTGCCTTTCCTGGGGACAGTGACCCCCAAGTCTTGTGCTCAGATGCTGATAATCAAACTGACCTGTCCTTTCTCCTGTTCAGGTTTGGGAAATTGCTCCTGCTCCTCCCATCTTTAAGGTTTATCACTTCTGAACGTGTTGAGCTCCTCTTTTTCCGCAAGACCATAGGGAGTACTCCAATGCAGAAGCTCCTCTGTGATATGTTCAAAAACTAATGGAGGTATAAATAAAATGGGTAAAGCCACCTTGGAAGACAATCTACTGAAGTTTAACATTTTCCTGCCCTGTGACTCAGTAATTCCACCTGTGCCTCACAGAACTGTCCACCAATATATAAGAATATCCATAGCAGCTTTATTCATAATAGTCCAAACTGTACATCAACAGTAGAATTAATAAATTATAGTATAACCATATAGTGAGTAGAAAACAAGTAAGAAAGAATGAACCACCAATACATGTGACAACATGGATAAATTTCACAGACATAAAAGTTGAGCAAGAGAAGTGAGGCACAAGTTCCACTTACACACAGTTCCAGAACAGGCAAGACTAACAGGTGGTGATAGAAGTTGGAAGAGTGGTTCCTTTATGTGGGAGGTGGGATGATTGGGAAGGGACCCATGGGAGCCTTCTAGTGTGTATTAGATGTTCTTTATTTTGATTGGAGATGGTTTCACAAGTTTATTTATTCATAAAAATTATTTAAGCTGTGCACATTACTGTTTTTATATTAGATCTCAATAAAGAAGTGAAAACACAAAAGCAGAAAACAAATATGCCAGAGCCCTCCCTGTGAGGGCCTGACTGAGAAAGGGGTACAGGGGTCAGAGATCCACTTGGTTTCCACTCCAAGTCAGCGTCTATGAATTCAAGCTTCTCTCCAGATGGCATTTCACCATCCTATGGCTTCTCTCGATCTTTGTCCTTATCCCTTCTCATCCCTCCATAGGCAAAAGTGAACACCATCCATCTCATAGGTAGGCACTTTTTGTGAAGGAGAATCTCCATCACTTCTTAATTCCTTATGAAAGATAAAGAGACAAACCTCACATTATTTTCAAAGAGACCCAGAAGACCTAGAAAATAATAATAATAAAAAGTTAACATAGCCCTGGCCAGTGTAGCTCAGTTGATTGGGCATCATCCCATGCATCAAAAAGTTGCTGGTTTGATTCCTGGTTAGGGCATACACCCAGGTTGTGGCCCCAATCTTATGTAGAGGTGTACAGGAGACAGCTGATTGATGTTTCTCTCTTTCTCCCTCTCCCTCTTTCTATAATAATTTCTATAAAATATTTTTAAAAATAAATCTAACATATATCAGGTACTTTCTATAAATAGGCAGTGAGGTGGGCACTGATTGTGCATTGTTATTGAATCCTCCCATGAACTTTGAGGGATGGACCAATCATCCCCATATATAAATGAAAAAACTTGAGGCTTAGAGAAGTCTCAATTCTTGTGACTCTACTTAGTTTTGCTCATCTCTGGCCATGCTTCCTCCCCCATGCTCCTTTTACCCCTGGAATCCACTGAACCGTTGATTGCAAAAAGGAAAAGGTCCTATGAGGAATCTGTGAAATCTTTGTCTGTGTAACAAATTCTAGCTGACAGAAATATCCTGCCTTGATGAAGGAAGAATGGTTCAGAAGACTCTTCTTTGGAAATGACAATAGCTAGAGTGGTACCCAGAGTTGAAAAAGCATGGCAAATCCTGTCCAGTTTAAGCCTCTTCCAGCTAAGCATTCAAATTAGTTGAGACTCTATCTTCCAAAAGCATAAGACTTGCCTCACTTATTTGGCTCATTCAATGTCTATGCCACAGTGCTACCCAATTCCCTATCAAAAGTTTTACCCATAAGGTTTAAAGACCTATTTTAGAAAACCTAAGCAAAGGAACTTTGGCAAGAAAAATAGTTGAAATATGACCAGATGGGCATATTTATTCTACACTCGCCCCTTTTCATTGCAAAGGCATCCTGCTGAAGTTTGCAGGCAGTGTCTGGAATGTGTGAGCACTTCTACATTGGGAGATTGGTTGGGACCTCCAAGAGGAAATCTTGGAGGATTAGAGGAGGTACATAAACTGGACTGTCTGCAGTCAATCTGGCATCAATATCACCTCGTTCTAGTCTTAGGTTCATTGCAGATTCCAAAGAACTACATTTCTCAAGATCCCTTCCCCCATGGGTTACTGAAGGACTAAGGGCACTCACATGGGACTTAGAAGGTAAGCACAAACTATTATTCTTCAGAGGCAGTTGCAGCTGAATGTGTGGGAAAATAGAGATTTCCAGAGGCCTTCTTTAGAATATCAGGCAAACTCCTGCGAACTTTTGACCTTTTGGCTGAGATCTTTACCATCTGCAGGAGCTTCTCTGACCTTTGTCTCTCCAGTTCTTCCAATGTGGATCTTAAGACCCTAATTACTGTAACAAGTCCTTTCACATGGAATATATGGAGTGGCTTCTGTTTCCCTAACAATGCAGCTCTCAGTACAGCCCAGCATCTATTCAATCTTTAGCTCTAAATTGGCCCCACTGGAATTCAGTTGGGTAACAAATACCTCTTTAATTGCATTCATGGCCTTGCTAGGAGAGGATACTATGAAAGGTTTTGTGCCCTCAATGCCAGAAATGTCTTTGGTTATGAAGTACACAGGTAGTCCCTGTGACCTCTCTCAGCCGTTCGTTTCAGCTGCAGTTTTCAGATTCGTGAGGCACTTTTCCTCCATCCTTAAAAGGTAGTATTTAAAGGTAGAAAGGGCAGAGAAAGACTCAAAGATGCCAAGAAGCACTGTGCTGTGCCAGCTCAGCCAAGGGTTTGGCCGGCCTGAGGGAGGGCCAGCGAAGGATGAAGAAAGGGCAGACAAAGAGAATAAGCTGGGTCTAGGTGGATCTTCTGTGGGAGACTGAGACCACGGAACAGATCTAGACTGCAGGCTGACGGTTTATTTTATAGTCAGAGGTAAACAAGGTAATTTACAATGTTCTTGTAAGTTTCACTTGTTTTGGGAGCACTTGCTGCACCTCCCACAGCCTATTAGCTACCCAGGAAAGATCTAGGGAGCACTCACAAAATCAAGCTTAATTTTATGCTAAGAGGGCTGTGCCTTCTACCCTAGGACTTGTTTGCGTCTTTTCCAGCAGGTCAGCCTGAGGCTTAACCCTATAACTGCTCTCTACAAAGCACTGTTCAAATTAATAAATGTAGCCTGGTAGTGGAACCTGGATGGATGACTAGTCTCCCTCTAGTGGGCATCACTGTTTTTCTCCACTAGAATGCAAGCTTCATAGGGGACAGGGAGTTTTGTTTTGTACACCAATATAGCTCAAGCAGGACCTGTGGGTGCTCAGTATTTGCTGAAAAAATGGATAAATGGTAACACGATGTCCGAGATGTCTAAAGATTAAATATAGCATGTATCTTATCTGCTTTCATGGTTATGTCCCTGGCTCTGACACTGTACTGCTACCCACTATAGAAGGAACAATATTTAAAAAAAAATCAAGTGCTTTTCTCTTTATAACTTGTATTTCCCTGCCCCTTCATGCTCTCATCTTCATAATCGGAAAGATTTGTTGTAAATTCAGTAGTCACAGGACAAGTTTTAAAAATGGCATTTCTAGGTCTTATTTGGCCAACTGAAGAAATTTAGAAACAATTCACTGTACCGTTATAATTTCTGTGTAATTTAATGCAAAAAATGTAAATAAAAACTTTAAAAGAAATAAGAAGGATAACCTTAAGAGTTTAAAAACTAAATATAGTTTTAGGGGAAAATTCACATTTTTATTTTTTCCATTCACCTGAGATTTGGTTTGACATTGGGAAATCCTGATCTCACACAATGCTCTTATCCAATAACTAAGGGCTGGCTACCTTTTGTTAGGTGCTGAGAATCTGAGTCAACAAGATAGTGAGTCATGTTTCTGCCTTGAGAAGCTTATCTCTTAAGTTTTTGATGCTACAAATACTGGGAGCTGTTGAGAACACAAGACATCTAACCAGATTTAAGGGGGGAAGAAGAAATTTCCTAGTAGAGTTGTGCTTTACACTGAGACCTGAGGAGTTATCCAGAGAAGGAAACCTGGGAAAGATAGGAAAACTAATGTCCAGAAAGGGCAAATGACTTTTCCAAAATTCATACAATATAGTGGCAGAACAAACATAACAAACTAGAAATGAACTATTGGGTCCTCTATTAGCAGATATTGCTACTTATTCATGGCCTTTTTGGTGTGGATACTAAATATAGGCTCACTACCTGCTCTACCCAGCTAGCTCTAAATCAAGTCAATGAGGTCTCGACACCTAGCAGTTTAGCACCTATTATAGAAAGTGACAGCTTGCATCTCACCTTTACTTGAATTCAGTTGAGTTCCAGTAAGCACTACTTCTGCACTTTGTCAATGTGGGCTTGCTCAGTCCTTTCCTTACAAAAAAGGAAAATCACTTTAACAAAAATCATTGTTCCCTGGGATCAAGATAGAGCGATTTGGGGTGGGAGCCAGGATGGTCAGAAAACAAACCACACATATTGCTGTTTCTGGAAGCTTTTGTTCTTTAATGAGCCATTGGATTAACTTGTTCAAGATGCACATATTTTGAGTGATACAAACTGGATTCTATACAGATAATATCTTGCTTACCCAACTCTCCCCAGCCCCCCAAAAAAGGAAATAACAAAGCGCCTGGTGATTGTATTAGGAATATAATCAGTTCCATGGGTGAGATAAATCATTCTTCTTATAGAATTATTCTGTTTAACAGTAAAATATATTTCACAGGATATGTCCTTTTACAATAGTCTTTTAAAACTTTACACTCAGCATACTTATAAATTATTTAAACCCATTAAAATAATATAATACTAATCTATAGTACACACCTTTCCCCTAGTTAAATACAATTATATGATTCAAAAGGTGCAACCTTTATATGACCTAAGAGGACTGATAAATAGGTATGGATGGATAGCAAGGTGATAGGCCCCTTGGTGAGGCTTTTTTTTTTTTTTTTTTTACATTTCAACCGAGGAACCACAAAACCTAATAGGTCCATGTCCATACTCATCATTTTGCTGTTAGTGTTTGAACACCAAATCAAACGTGGGAATGGTTCCAGAAAAAAGTCGTTAAAAGTATTTAAGGGGCATAGAAAAGCAAAGGACTCCCACAAATACTAAGGAATTTTACAACTAAGGTTAGCATGGTGTTGGGGAACAGGGCTGGGGAGTTACTAGTATCACAAAATTATGGGTGACATAATACATGTCAACACAGAATGATGCATGCCCCATATCCAGATGCCTATTAAGGGAAAAAAGAGGAGAGAGTAGGATGAGGAAAACTGCTTGGGCTGTGTTTCTCTTTAAAATTAAAACTCTTAGCTTTGAACACATCCTGAGAATACTTTTTTCTCTCTGGCTTACCAAAGAGCTCGTGAAATGTACACATTCCTTAGTTGTAATTTAAAAAATGCCAAGGCCCACAAGCAATGAAAAGGGCCTGCAGCACTTGGCTGGACTTCCTCTTTTCAGCAGGCTTCTGGGATCCTTTGTCTCCTACAGTGAAAAAACCCTCTCATGATAGAACAGAGAAGTTTCTTCTAACCTCCCAGCAGAGGTTACTGGAGAGCTGTAGCTGGTTTCTGAGGAATGGGAAGGCAGGGCTCTGATATCCATTACCTGACCTGGGCCCCTTGCCTCTGTAAGGCTCCTACAGGAAAGGTATACCTCCCTTAATGTTTTCAGAAGCCCAGAGCGGGAAAATAATTAAAATGGCAGGAAGTACAAAGTGCATGACAAACTAAGCATACCACCTCCCTGAACCTTTCCTGTATTTGCTGTTATAGTCATTTGCTTCACTTTGTGGCATCCAATGTGATCTAAATTAGTCTTTTCTGCTGCTATCACATTTTTCATGATAAGGGATGTGTTGGTTTCACTGGGGAGAATCAAAATCCAGGCTTTGTTTTGGGCTGGGAATGTGTGATAGAAAAGAATGCTCGTCAATCTGGAGTATGGACTCCAAATATGGGCCATCACGTTGCTGCCATGGAGGCGTTTTCTTTGAGGCATTTGAGATCAAAGTAATAGGAAATACAGATGTGACACGTTAAGGTTAAATATCTTAATCATAAGTGGGTGTAATGCATACAGCATCACTTTGTGGTGACTTAACTTAAAACAGGGAGAGAACCAGTGAAGAAAAAATGGAAGGAGATAGAGTACTTGGTTCTGACAGTTTTTGAGAGTTATGACATCATCTTTGTATCAGCCCCACAGCACCTATTATACCATGAAAACAGCAGCTTTCCTTCCTTCAAAGGGAGGGTTCCACACTTGCTCTGCATTCTTGCAATTGTGTGGCCCTCTCCTTCCCACCACCTTCCATTCTGGCAGCTTATTAAATGACTAGAAATACACAAATCTAGCAACTGAAAAGCAATATCTTTTTATTTAACTTTATCCAAATTCAGGTTTCAAGTCCCTGAGAAAACTTATAAAGTCTCTTAACATCCATTGTCAAGCTCCTATGAAATGTCCTATATGAGTTGTTTTTTAATTGCCAAAACTTATTTTGCAAAAACAATAACAACAAAAATTTAGAAGGAGAACTTAGGCCAAGATGTGTTCTGCAGACTATTCCTCTGGGCCAAAGGAAACTACCCATTAAGGGTACTCTCTCCTTTTGTTTGATATTGAACAATGCCTGGCAAGTGAAGAGCAACAGTCATGCCCAGCAGAACGCTTCTCTCCCAAGAACACTGACTCAGATCAGCAGTCTGGCAGTGGTGCCAAGGCAGCAGCCATCCCGCTTTCACAAAACCATGCTGGGATGAATTAGGTTTTCCTCTGGGAGATTTTCTGAAATTCATATTCTTAAAGGCTTTACATTTATCACTCCTCAGGACAGCCTGGACAAGGAAGCAGATGTTTGAAGGATATAAAATGGTTATTCACTAACCCCCATCATTCTGGTGATTTATAAAGATCCCTTTTCCTAACTCATTTTGGAACCCAAACCAGGGGAAGGGAAGACTCCTGCTGCCTTTAGCTGCCACTCAGAATGATGTTCCAAGTCTCATCTCTGGAGTTCGACAACCACCACTTAGGCAGTGGCATGAGGGTCAGTGTCATGTAACAGGAGAGACTCTGCCTTAACATGTCTTAATAGTTTCGTAACTTCAAATTCAAGAAGCATTTAAAGAACGAAGAACCAAAATTCAGGTTACAGTGCATGTGGTAATTAAACAAGATCCATTTAGTAACTTCAAAAATAAACATTTTCACATATTTATCTCAAGAAAGGGAAGCATGTTTCATTTCTCATATATTATATAAATACAGAAATAGATTTTGAATCCCACTGCTGCTAAGCTTAAAAAGCTATTAAAACTCAGGTGTATGGAGATACCTAGTGCTGAAGATGGTTTGACTTGTGACTTGTCCTTCAACCCAGGGATGTGTAGCTCTCACCTCCCTGTCCAATCATCCCTAATCTTAGGAAGAAATTCCATAGGAGGAGGGAAGCATAAGGTGAAAAAGAAAAATGCATACTATACATATATATTTACAGTAAACTTCAGTAACCAGAATATTAACAAAAGTAGCTTCAAGTAGTCCTTGATTTTTAAAAAAGTCTATTTAATACTGACGGTCTGAGGAAAAAAGAAAAGTTAGATGGGTCATCTGAAAAAGTTCTCTTATTTTTTGGCAGCTTTCTGTAACACTTATCCCATGTAGTATTGTGTTGTGAATGTTTTGAGAGAATTGATTAAATGGTCAATTGTCTTTGAGTTCCAGGTTGCAATCTATCAGCAGATGAACATGTGATCTTCAGTTCAACACAGAGAAAAGCATGGATAGATTAGGGTGAAACCCTCATGTTTAGTGTTCACCATATCTCTGGGTCATTTAATAAAATTAGAGGAACCTAATCCTAGGACCAGAGAATATGGTAACAGTATGGCTACTGAAACTTCAGCTCATGCAATATATTTGGCAGGAACTAACTAGAAGTTAAACCAGCACTGATTATTACTATATCAATCATCATCAAAAAACAAAACTTATACTCTCTTCTTCATTGCATAACCAGAGGTTTAGACATGCTCTAATGGCTTAATAGAAACAATTGCCTTTTTACTTTTCCCAGAATATAACATGAAGTGTTTTTAAGAAAATCTTAAAATAGAGGGCTTAACCTTTTTTTTGTTATATATCCTTGGGGGGAAAAAGTATATTCTACCCCAGCTCCTAACTATTCCCAAAATAAACTCAAAAGCTTTTGCTTACATGGTTAAGAAAGATTTACATGTTTTCTTCAAAGGCCAGAAATCAATACGCCCGCCCCTCAGGCCCACCAGTCCACACCCACCTCTGGAAAGGGAAAAGAAGATGGAAGAGAGGCAGGTACAAAGACCTCCACGACTGACCCAAATCCCCAAGCCCTAGTGAGGTGGCTTCGTTAGTGAAATCTCTGGTCAAATACTGCAGCCAAGACACAGCTGGCACCATCCAGACAGGCTTCAAAGAGGCCTTTCCACTTCCACAGGAGGTCCAGGAATTCAGCACACCAGGTCTTCGTTATATTTTTGGGCAAGAGGCTGGACCTCACTCAGAATGAGAAGCCTAAAGATGAGATAGGTTTACCACTCTGCAGCTATGAAGGAACACATATCTGCTAGTTCAGACCATAAATTCATTATTTCCAAAGAGAGCTGGCTGTTGGGTGGAGCTGCAGTCGGGGTCCACAATTTTCCTGTGGCCAGACCCCACTGTCCCCTCTGGGATCTCTTTGGTTTTCTGAGGTGAGTTTTTCACATTCTTTAATTTTTGTTTGCCCTTTTCAGGATTGAAGGTTCCTCTGCTGATGAACTGAGGTCTGTCTTTTAGGGATTTGGTCTGGCCCAATGATCCCTCCATTTCTAGGGCCTCACCAGCTGAGGCAGCTCGGTAGAATGGAGATTTGGAATATATCTGAAATCGTTTTCTGGTCCCATGAGAAGAGACTGAAGAGTCCACTAAATCCAAAGAGTCATGCTGCTTTTTTAGCTGCTTTCTTAGCTGCTTTCTTAACTTGCTAGAAGGTTCAGACTTGCCAGCTGCTCTCAGGGAGCTAAGGGCCAAGCTTCTCTCTAATCCAAAGAAGAAACCAAAGCTGTAAATGATGGTTCCCTCTAAAGCATATCATTATATAATGAACAGGCATTACTATACACACATGAAATGAGATGGGCTAGATTTGGAGGGTCCAGGCTGACCTACTTTGTGCACACACAGAACTCATAAAGAGCTCACCATTCATTTCTACATAACTCATTTTAGAATCAATTCCAATGAAGTCTGGAATTTGACAAGGCCATTAGGAGACACCTACAACTGTTACTGTCATTTTAAACTACCCACCCTTAGAAAATGGATCATGGGTCAGTAAGACAATATTGTTGTGATTATTGGCTTTTCTCCTTGGCAAAGTAAATGCTAAAGAAAACAATAGATTACCAAAAGCTGCTTTACATTGAAGGCTTCATCTAATGAATAATTTATATAAAAGTTTCACAAAGATCATTATTTTTCAACTCCTTAGGACTCTGTCTTAGCTTGGGAATCCTTAATCCTCCTTTGCACTAAGGTCTTCATTTACCCGATTTCTCAGAAATGGCACCTTCAGACTCATTATTTAAGTTTTCTGAGCTATCAGCAGTCCCAATGGAGGCCTCAGACTCAAGGGTTTCATCATCAGAAGCACGGGGTTCCAGTATAAGCATCTCAAATGTCAGCTCCTCCCTGTAAGATACAATCAAGAAATCCATTAGTATTTGTTAAGAAGTGGAAGGAAGTCAACAGGAGAAAAGACCTTCCATAAAAATCAGGAATTTAAGTAGCAAGACCAGTCACATTTCTTATGGTTCCCAATCAGGGTGGTGATAAGGATCTGAAAACCATAGTAAAGGTGAAGGCTAACACTGTATGTACTAAAAGACAAAGTGCAGCAAAGGCTGGGCCCATCAAAGGGCCAATCGTAAGGTAGGGAAAGATGCTGAAGCTGTAAAATCTAGTAATCAGATTAGTGCTCTAAATTCACTCTAAAATTGTTTATATGCCTCAGGAAGAAACTTTCTTCTCTCTGGTCCTGTTTCCTCATCTATAAAACAAAGAGATTAATCTAGATAATCTCTAATATTCCTTCCAGTTCTTTAACTATTTCCCATAAAACTTTACCTTGACCACAGAGAAACCTCTAGATGAAGTAAAACACTGATTTGAGCTTTTCTGTCCTTGAAGTTTAAGCCATCTCCATTTATCAGATTTTCTTCTCCTCTTCAACAATCATCCACCTATCTCAGTCATGCTCCCTTAGTCCCTGAAGTCTTTGGTACAGGGCTCCAAATCTTGCTTTTCTCACTATTGCCTGATATTACCCTAATCTACTTCAATCAATACCTTACCACCAAAGTTCTTTTATGTCTGCAACTTCTAACAACCTCCCCTCCACTTTATATAGGCGACTTTCTCCAATGGGAAGATATGGAATTATACCAGCTCTGAACCTAATGCATACTCTACTTGCCCACAACCTCCTTGTCCTTCCAATTTGTACTTCCTTTTTCATCTCTTCCCTTTCAAAGCCCTTTAAGCTTCACTTTCACTACCTAGCTTAGACAATCATTTCAAAGATAATCTCATTGCTGCAATTACCACTGTCATAAGCCATGTTCTGAGACTGTGCTCATATTTTTTCCTTTCTCTAAAAAAATTTCCCCTTCCTACAGATTCCTATTCATTCTTTAATACCTCCAATACCATTTTCATCAGAGCTGAGTTAGGCCCTCTTTTTAAGTCATTCTTGTATCTCACTTTTGCTTTATCATATTCTGCCAAGCTGACCTCCAGCTGCTTTTTTAGCTTACCTTAATTCTAGACTCAATTCTGACAAACAAAAAGTACTTTAACAGACTCATATCCCCACATGAATCAAGTTCTCAGACCTGGAATTCTGGAACTTAGGAACAAAAATCCCCTTAAAACTTAAGAGTCAACATCATCAGTCAGGATTAATACATGGTACCTTCAGGGAGAACCATGGGATGTTCAAATTATCCCCAAGATGTATTGTTACCCACCTTTGTTCCAGTGATGGCAATGGTTACAAAGCTGCTTTTTTATTTCTCCCCTAAATTATAACCAATTTTCCTACCCAGTATCCCAGCACCCACTAGTGTTGTTGCCCTACTCTGACCATTTAGTTGCTGGCCCCATGGCTACATTGATCTTTAGACAATATCCTTCCTTCATGGAGTTCTGAATAGGAACTTTGTCTTAGCCTGGGAATCTTTATTCCCCCCTTTTTAAGATAAATCTGTTCACCGAAGCTGGTCTCTGACCTGTTAGAATCTTAGCTAAGATTCCTTGACACACCCTGCTCCAGTCAGCCTGCCTAGAATCATCACTGTAGCAGCTTCAAGTCTCCATGCTCATGGAGCTTCCTTCAGGCAACGTATCTTTGTCATCTCCATCTCCTCTGTATCACTTGATGATACAGTGCTTGATACATAGGAGATATATACTAATAAAAGCCTAGGTGGTCCTCGTGATGCCCTCACATTGCCATAAGATGGCTGCCACAAGATGGCTGTCAGGGGAGGGCAGTTATGGGTGATCAGGCTAGTAGGGGAGAGCAATTGTGGGCGATCAACTGACAGGGGAGGGCATTTGGGGGCCATCAAGCTAGCAGGGGAGGGCAGTTGGGGGCAAGATCAGGCCTGCAGAGAAGAGCAGCTGGGGGAGATCTGGCTGGCAGGGGAGGGCAGTTGGGGGAGATTGGGCTGGCAGGGGAGGGCAGTTAGGGGTGACCAGGCTTGTAGGGGAGGGCAATTGGGGGCAAGATCAGGCTGGCAGGGGAGGGCAGTTGGGGGTGACCAGGCTGGCAGGGGAGGGAAGTTGAGGGTTACCAGGCCTGCAGAGGAGGACAGTTGGGTGCGACCAGACTAGCAGAGGAGGGAAGTTGGAGGTGATCAGGCTTGCAGAGGAGCAGTTAGGCATCAATCAGGCTGGCAGGCAGAAGCAATTAGGGGCAATCAGGCAGGCAGACAGGTGAGTGGTTAGGAGCCAGCAGTCTCAAATTGTGAGAGGGGTGTCCCAGATTGGAGAGAGTGCAGGCTGGGCTAAGGAACAAGCACTCCTGTGCATGAATTTCATGCACCAGGCCTTTAGTATTTAATCAATAAGGAAATATAAAAGACAGAAGGAACAAATGAAAACAAATAAAGGGGTCACTCTCTTTACTCCTGGAAACTCACTTCTCTTTCTGTAGGTTCTCAATCTGCTCAGTCAGCACTCTCTCCTCCTGCTGCATAGCTGCTTGCTGCTGTTCTGTGATGTCCATCTCCATGGTTGTCTCACTAGTCAAGGTCTCTTCTGGGACATCAGACATAGAAGGCAACCAAACTACAACAGGAGAGGATGGACTTGCATAGTTTCCTCGACGAAGACACCCCTTTCCCTACAAAGAAAAATACATTTTATAAAGTAAATTGAGTGCCTACATCAGTTTTACATGACCCATTTAGGATAACAAGAGTATTTCCCTCATACCAGGTGAATGTTAGAAATAAATGGAAACATTCTGTAAGGCCCAAGATACTTGGTGAGATATTATCCATCAAAAACATTTAGGTTAAATATTTCTTGCAAGAGCATTGGGAAATGAATACTTCAGCACATGGGAATATAAAGACACATGTGATTCTTCTTATAAATATAGGCTGCATCCACTCCAAACTAAATATACAAACATGGCTATTTAAATGTAAATCAATCAAAATTAAATAAGTAAAAATTTAGTTCTGCATTTTCACTAGCAGCATTTCAAATTCTCAATAATCACAGGTGGTTAGAAGCTACCACATTGAACAGTGAAGATATAGAACATTTCCATCATCACATAAAGTTCTGATGGATAACAATGCTCTTTACCTTTAATTGTGGAATGCACAATCTCTCTAACAAGACTATAAAAACATGTCCCAGAACTGTTTCATTAAAAAAAAAATCATTTCTAAATAACAGGGTGCTGGTGAGTTTCTCTGAGAACAACTCAAGAAATTTCTTTCTTGAGGTCAGAGGGGGAAAAATCTTATTACTTTTAAATTTGTTACTCTGTATATAACTTTAGCTTCTGATAATGGCAGAATAGGTATTTTAGATTAACTCACTAGGAGTGCTGAGAACAACTGGACCAAACACACACACACACAAAAAACATATTCTTAACAGGCACCAGAGAGCTACCAAGGAGGGCCAACAAAAGGCTATCTCAGCATTCCGGGCTAATCTAAATTTGAGAAAAAGTTTCTGAGAGTCTGAACAGAGCTTCTGACAGACTATACTGGGAGTCAGCAAACTATGGCTCATGGGCCAAATCTGAACTTGTGCCTGATTTTGTAAAAAAAGTTTTATTGGAATACATTCATGTTTATTAATTCACACATTATCTATGGCTCTTCTGCAGAACAATGGCAGCATTAATTGTTCCAAACAAAACTGTAAGGTCTACAAAGCCTAAAATATTTACTCTCTTGTCCTTTTCAGAAAGAGTCTGCCAACCCATGGGGTAGGAAATAAAAGTGGGAGTCCAGAACCACACAAAGGTGTGGGCTCCATGCCTGACACTAGGATCTCCAAGATTTGTATCCTAGACCTCAGGGTAAACTGAAATGATAATAGTCCTTGCAGACACTGCAGCCTAGCTTCAAGACAGTTGAATAGTCCAAAAAATTATAATCCCTAAAATTAGATTAAACTAAGCCAGATTTTTAGTGCCCTAGCACCTGGCAGAAGAAGTGAAAATATTACTTAAGAGGAAAGAAACATCATCTCAGGCATCAAAATATTTTCAAAAATAATTTTTTAAATACTGTGTCTGATACACAATCAAAGGTAACCAAGAACAAAAGGAAACAAGACAATGTAAGTGAAAACCAGTAAAAAACAACAAAAAACAGAAACCCTCAATGATTCCAGACATTGTGCTATAAGACAGAATTAAAATAACCATGCTGAAGGAGATAGAAATACATTGTTGAATTAATGAACCAGAAATTAGATCAGAAAATAGTATAAAGAATCAAGCAGGGAAAACAAAACAAAAACTTTCAAGAAAATTTCAGAAAAGAAGGTAAACAACAGACTATAATAATAATAATAATAAAAACCCTGCCATATGTAAAAAAATAAGTTAAAAATATATATATGGAGAGAAGAGCGATTTTTGTAGAAGAAATATTAAAGAGAAAATGGCAGAGCATTTTTCAAGACCAATTAAAGATGTCAACCTACTTACTGACTAAAGAAAGCCTTCAACCTATAAGAAAGATAAACTTTAAAAAGTCCATACCCAGGCACAATTGCTAAAAATCAAAGACAAGAGAAAATCTTAAAAGCAGTAAGGAAAAAAAAAGTACCTGCAATAAAGAAGCAACTTTTGAATAGAAACAATGGAAGCAGAAAAATTTTCAAAATGATGAAAGAAAAAAGTAACTCAATCTAGAATTCTATATGTAGCAAAACAACTTTCAAGAATGCAATTGAAATGAAGACATTTTCAGTCAGACTAAGAGAATCTGTTACTAGCAGACCTGCACTAAATAACAGATAGAAAATGACACAAGAAGAAATGTTAGTGAGGGAGAATGAAGAACATTGGAAATAGTAAATACATGGGTGAATCTAAATGAAAGGTGATTGTATAAAACATAAGAATAATACCCTAAATTTTACAGTAAGCATTTTTCCAGTTGAATTAAAAATATGCAGATAATTTAAAATACAAACAACAATTATATATTAACTAAAGCATATTGAAGTTCTCAAATTATCTTGGAAAAAGATAAAAGTATCAATGAATAGACATTGGTAGGTAATGGATTTTTATTCTAAAATTTAGTTTAACTACTAAAAGAAGCATAAAAGACTGTAAAACCTTTTAAAATAAAAGAAAAAAGTGGAATAATAAAAAATAGTCAAAAGAAAAAGGCAAGAAAGAAAAGGAACATGTATCAGGTAAAATAAAAGCACATATTAAAATACTAGATTTAAATCCAAATATATCAGTGATTACATTAAATGTAAATTGATTAAAATCTCTAGTTAAAAATATCATAATTATCAGATTATATTTTTAAAAAAAGTCAAACTATATGAAGTCTACAAGGGACACATACAAAACATAAGAATTAAGAAAGGCAGAGAGTAAAAGGATGGAAATAAAAGGCATACAATGTCTAATCAAAAGGAAACTAGTGTTGTTATTTTAATTCTAGACCAAGTAAACTTTATGGTAAGCAGTGTTACTGTGACAAAGAGGGATATTTCACAATGACAACAATTCAAATTATGAATAAGATATAACATTATTTCCAAATTTGCAAATATCCAATCCTGAGGAAATGGCTTCAGAAATTTAAAGTACTTTTCCATCTGGCCGCAACCATTACAGGTCTTAAAACATTAGCAGACTATAAAATCTCTTAAGCCCTAAATTCCTTTCCACTTAAAAATCTTAAACCATCTATTTTGTGTATAAAGGTTGTCCAACTAAAGGAATAAACTTAAAAAAAAAATTAAAGTAAAATATTGACAAAAATACTCAAAGAAATAGATAAAGCTATAATCAGCACAGAGAAAACAAGTGTGTACAAATAACTCAGTAAGCTATGGATCTGAACAACTTAAAATATAAGTGATAATAACAGACATACATAATTCAGTATTTAACAATTGCAGAACACTTATTATTTTAAAGTGCATACAGCAAAGACAAATTTTTTAGGGTTGAAATAATTATCTGACCTTTAAAGTAATTTAAAATAAGTTTACTAACAGTGCAATTATAAAGGGAAAACTAAAAACACCTATATATTAAGAAATAGACTTCTAACACACTCATAGTCAAAGAAGAAATCACAATGGAAATTAGGAAATTTTTTGAATTAATCAACAATATCAAAGTCTGTCGGATACAGTTTAACTCTGCCTACCTTAAAATTATAGCTTTATATATTTATTTTTCTTTAATGAGCAACAAATAGAAAAGGTTAAATTTTAAAGTAAGCATTTTTTTTCCAGGAAACCAAATAAAGAACAACAAAATAAATCCAAGAAAAGGAAAAGAAGTAAAGATGGGAGTAAATAAACATTAAAAAAGAGAAGATAAAATCCAAAATGCAGTTCTTTGAAAAGACTAATAAAAAAGTTAAAACCCTGGCAAGATGAAGATAGAGAGAAACCACAAGTAACCAAAGGCATAAATAGGATAAGAGACTAATAAGAACACTTTTATCAATAAATCTGAAATTTTATACAAAAATGTATGTGGAGAAATTCTATGAAAATCCAAGCAATTAGTACTGTTAATAAAGAAGTACAAAAAAAGTGAATAATCTTATCAACTAAATTCATAAATGCAGATTTTCAAGAGAGAAAACTCTAGGCCTATATGATTTCATTAGCAAACAAGAAGAAATAACATACAAATCACACAAATTCTTTATAGAATTATAAAAAGGGCTATTATTACCCAACTCATTCTTATAGAGGGCAGCATAACCTTGATATCAAGACAACAAGAATATGGCCCTGGCTGGTATGGCTCAGTTGGTGTCATCCCATGTACTAAGAGGTTGCCAATTTGATTCCTGATCAGGGCACCTGCCTGGATTGCCAGCTTGATCCCCAGAAGTGGGGTGTCAGGAAGCAGCCAATCAGTGTTTCTCTGTCTCTCTCTTTCCCCTCTTTCTAAAATCAATTAAAAATCAAAGACCTAATAAGGACATGAAAAGTAAGAACTATTATAGGAAAATTTTACTCATAAACATAGGTGCAAAAATTCTAAATAACTTACTATAAACTAAATCAAGCAATATTTAAGAAGGATATCACCTCATGACTAAGTTAGATTTATTGCGGTAGTATAATGATGGTTTAACATTAGAAAAATACTTGGTGCAATATGTCATGTCAATAACATAAAAGTCTATGAACACCTCAATGGACATAGTAAAGATATTTCATAACATTCAATAATAAATCCTAATAACAATTCTTAGAAAACCAAAATAGAAGGGAAAATTATCTCTAAAGCATCTGTAAAAATTCTATAGCAAATATCATTATTTAGTGGTAAAAGTATTAAAGCCTTCCCTTTGAGATCTGGCAATGCGAAAAATGATCCTTATTACTTCCTTTCAACACTGTACTGGAGATTCTAGCTAAGGAAAAAAAAAAAGCAACTCATATGGACTATAAAAAAACAAGTAAAACTATTATTACTCATGAACAGTATGACTAAAGTACGAAATTCAAGGAAGTCAGAGCAAAATTATTAGAATAAGTGAGTTGAGCAAGGTGAAAAACACCAAAATCAAATGTATTTTTCTTTCATGAGGAACAAATAGAATATAACAATTTTAAAATAACACTTATAATTGCATTAAAATATTAAATCCTGGTAATAACTAAAACTGAATATGAAGGGCAAAAATATAAAGCTTTTTAGAAATATTATCTTCATAACATCAAGTAGTGAAAAATGTCTTAAAAGTGACATAACATGTACTAGCCTAAGGAAAAGGCTGATAAAATTTAGACTACATTAAAATTAAGAACTCCTGGTTAAAAAAAAAAAATAAAAGAATTCCTGATTCATCTCATGACACCTCTAGGTGGAAGAAGAAATGTGCAACAGAAGTAACCAATAAAGGGCTTGCATCAAGAATTCATAAAGAACTCTTACAGATCAGAAACAGGCAAGCCAATTAGAAAAATGAGCAACAGCTTTGAACAGGTCCTTCAAAAAGCGTATCTCATACATACTTATAAAAAGGTACTTAAGCACATTAAAGAGTACAGAACTGCAAATTAAAACAACAATTACACACTGTTAAGAGTAGCTAAAATTAAGAAATCTGGAATATGTGTTGACAAGGAGGTGGAACAATTGGTAACTTTCATATACTACTACTGTAGCACAACCTTATGTACTAAGGTTGATGATACATATATCACATGACCCAGTAATTCCACTCCTATATTTCCTCAACAAAAATACATTCATGTGTACATAAAAATACATGTATCAGAATATTCATAATAGCATTATTCATAACTCCCAAAACATAAGCCAATGTCTACCAACATGAAAATGATTAAATGGTGGTATACATATATCCTGGAATGCTATACAGTAACAAAAATGAACTATAACTAAATATAACATGGATAAGTCTTATACATATTAAGACTGAAATAAGTCAGATACAGAATAATATGATTCCATTTATACAGAGCTGAAAACAAATACAACAAAACTATAGTGCTCAGGAATACATCCTTTAGTGGGAAAGCAACAAAGAAATAGAGCAAGTAACATAAAACTCAAGTTATTGCTCACCTCTGGGGAAGAAAAAGGGTTGTGGTTGGAAAGAAAAAGAGGAGTGCTTTTGGGAGTGTTGGCAATGTTCTATTTCTTGACTGTGAGTGGTATATGGATGTTCATTTTATAGTTCATTTAGATGTTTGTGTGTATTTCTGGGTTCCTCTATCTGTTGTATTTAACAATAAAAGTGGTATTTTAAAGCTTTTCAATGTTAGCTATTTATGCAAATATGCCATTATCTTTTGACTAGCATGAGACAATAAACTGACAGATTTCTCAAGTTGATTTGGGGGAGAAAGAAGGAAGACATGCTGTGTCAGAAACAGAATCTACTGATCTAGCCCTGCTGGTGAGATGAGGTGGAAGGCAAGTCCTAAGGGCAGTCAGGCTAACTAAACTCATGTGTTCTAAAATATGCAATGGGATGAAAATCAAGAGGAATATAAAATTATTATTCCACTTTTAGTTCTGAGAGCAAGTAAAGAAAATATTAAGAAAAAGTTGCTCAAAACACAAAATCAGTTTGCAAATTCAACAAAAATGACTTAGAAGAAAGCACTGTTGCCTTTGCCCAGCCAATGTGGCTCAGTGATTGAGCACTGATCTATGAACCAGGAGGTCACAGTTCGATTACAGGTCAGAGTACATGCCTGAGTTGGGGGCTTGATCCCCAGTTGGGGGTTGTGAGAAGGAAGGAGGCAGCCAATCAAAGATTCTCTCTCTCATCATTGATGTTTCTCTCTTTCCCTTCCTCTATATATTCATATTCCAGAGAGGAAGGGAAAGATATATATATATATATATATATATATATATATAAAGTTGCCTTTGTTCATTGTCCATCAATGTCCATATCATCACTTTCCTAGTTGTCCGAGTACTTTACAATGGGTTAACAAAGGATTCGCTACAGGTCTAACTCTTCTAAGACAGCACTAAATAAAGATGAAGGAAAACCTGAAACCTCTACTGCCCAGAGTTCTCTTACAAGGTCAAGGAACATAACATTTGAAGTTGATTATATAGAGCTTTAGAAATATGAAAAAAATGCTAATATCGTGTTAAAAACTGGACATAAACTTATATACTATAGGTTTGTTATTTTAATCCTCACTCAAGGATATCTTTCTATTAATTTTTTAGAAAGAAAAGGGGCAAGGGGGAGAGAGAGAAATAACATCAATGTGAGAGAAACTAGTGCCCTGTTCAAGAATCAAACCCGCAACCTTTTTGGTGCACTGGATGATGTTCCAACCAAGACACACCAGCCAAGACAATGTAACAGAGATCCTTAATTATTTGATTTGGATCAGAATTCTGCAAGAATCGTCCATAATAAACTTCCCTATAATTCTGTGAGACCAATCTATATTAAGCTTTCCCACTATAACAAAAATATTGGGAGCCAAATGCTTTAATGTGAAGGTTCTAAGTGAAGATACCTCTTTGAGGTAATCCTCAGTTGAGGTCAGCATTTCCATTTCTTCATAAGGCTTAAAGAGGTAAAAATATAAACAAGCAGAAGATATACCAAAGTGTTAAAATGAATAAAGCCTATGATTTCTCAGAAAAATGCTATAAGGCCCATGATGGAGAAAGGATGCAAGAAGGAATGGCAAGGTATGGTAGAGAGGACACAAAAATATTCAATGCTATAAGTCAAAATAAGCCTAAAGAATTAAAGATAGATTAAGTTAGATAGCTACTTGTGATGGTAATTAGGGAGTGGATTGCCCAACCCTTAAAGAAACTTGACGACTGCCCAACTGTTGTGGCTCAGTGGTTGAGTGTTGACCCATGCACCAAGAGGATGCTGGTTCCATTCCCAATCAGGGCACATGCCCAACTTGAGGCTCAATCCCTGGTGGGTGGCCTACAAAAGGCAGTGGACCAATGCTTCTATCTCTCTTTCCCTCTCCCTTCCTCTCTATCTAAAAATCAATAAAAATATATTTAAAAACAAACAAACAAAAACAACCTAATGACTATGTAGGGAAAGACATCTCTTATACTCACTAGGGAAACATGAAGATCCTCATCCTGACCTGAGGGGATTGGGTCGAAACCAGCTCTCCAACATCCCCTAAGGAGTCCTAGATTGCAAGAAGGTGCAGGCCAGGTCGAGGGATCCCACCAGTCAATGATTAGGGCTAGGAAGGGACTGGGGGAGGGCTCCAGGGCATGTCCAGCCTATCTCACCCAGTCCTGATTGGTGGACCCCAGCAGCAAGCTAACCTACTTGTCAGAGGGTCTGCCCCTTGGTGGTCAGTGTACATCATAGTGACTGGTTGAACAGTCGAACAAATGGTTGGACGCTTACCATATTAGGCTTTAATTATATAGGATTGGAGTTTGTCCATGGGTTGAATATATAAGAAGGAAAAACTATGCACTACCTAGTTATGACTATATAATTAGTTAAAGCACAAATCTCAGAATCCTGATGAAGAAGCCATACTCCTAAACAGCACTTTGGACCAAGATAGACTCTCACTGCTTGAGAGTCTTCTGTTAAGTCACAAAAATAGGAAGCAAAGAATTGAATTATGGGACCACTTCCTAAGGAGTCTATTTTCCTGGTAAGGAGAGAGGCCTAGAAAATTGGCTGTTTTGCATAGTGTTATAATTAGGTAACCAGGCTTGTTCAAATATCCCAATGCTTGTAGTTACGATTCACCAGATGAAGATTAGGAAGCACTTTAAACACTTGAGTCATTTTTGTGCATTTATTTCTTACACATGAAAAGGAATTATCCTCACCAGATATTTCTGTGCAATATGGTAAGCTAGGAGTGTTTTATGTATTGAAGAATACTGGTTCTTAAAGTGTAGGTGGTGTATACATGCCCATGGAGATGTCAAAATTATTATTATTTTTTCTTATTAATCCTCACATGAGGATATTTTTCCCAGTAATTTTGAGAGAGTGGGAGGGAATGAGAGAGAGAGGAGGAAGAGGAGGAAGAGGAGGAGGAGGAGGGGAGAGAGAGAGAGAGAGACATTGATGTGAGAGACATATCGATTGGCTGCCTCAGGAACGCATCCCAACCAGGGCCAGGCTGGGGATTTAACCTGCAACCCAGGTACATGCCCTCAACCAGGAATTGAACCTGCAACCCTTTGTTAAGTGGGTTGATGCTCCAACCACTGAACTACACCAACCAGGGCTCAAAATTATTTTTATAATGGTACTAAGATGCTAGTTGTCCTTCCACTTGACAACTGCACTAACTGCTTTGCAGCTGTTGGCATCTTTGCATAAATGAAGGCAGTGGTATCAAGCTATACTAGTAATCATATTCTGTGCTATCATGCATATTTTTTTAAAAGTCAATTTCATTTCATGTCTTCCATTAAGGAGTATAAGTTAATTTTATTCTTAACCCTTGAGTTCACTATTTTTAATTTACTGTGTGGTAAAATGAAAAGTTTTATACACAATGGACCTTTCTGCATACTGACTAGTTATCTTAAGAAAAAAATCTGTGAACATTTAAAATGCAATTGAATTAAAATCTTTATTCATGAAATGCTACTTAACACACTGTGGACCAGTAGTTTTATTGCTAGCTTTATCCAGTGGCCACATTAAGTTTCTATTGAATGAGTACAAAAAAGTTTTACATAAATGTTAAAGGCACGCTTTAAAACTAAATACCCATTGTATTTTGAAGTTATTTATTACATGTTCTTATAAGCTAAATATCTTTTTAAAGTATGATACTTTGTAAAACACTGTATAATAAGAAGCAAGAATTCTCATGATCCATCCAATGTGTTAAAATAATAAACAAAGTAGGACTACTGCATATAGCAGACACTGTCTTTAAAAATGTAAGAAGGGAGCCCATCATTTCAAATTTTTTTGTCAATGACAACATTTCAAGCTTGCAAAGAAATATTAGAATTTTAGAAAACTTATAATTGCCTCTGAGTTTGACAGCTGATTTTCTGAAGAGACTGGTGGTGATATTAACAAATGTTATGGGAGAATCCAAGATGGCGGCATAGGTAAACACCTACCCTGCTGCCTCGCACAACAATTTCAAAACTACAACTAAAAGACAGAACAGACATCATCCAGAACCACAGGAAAGCTGGCTGAGTGGAAGTTCTATAACTAGAGGGAAAGAGAGGGGTTCACAGAGATCCAGAGGAGCTGCAAAAAGCTGAGGAGAAGGTGGAGAACTGCTGGAAGGGGCTCTGCTGGCCAGGCAGCCCCACTGCCGCGGGGCTTTTGTTGGCCAGAGCCACCAGCGCGAACGCGGAGCCCGAGCCATCTTGCAGTGGGAGTGGATGTCTGTGGCGGTCTGAAGCCTTCGGCTGGGCACCCATCGAGCAGCCAGGGACCCGGGGACCCAGAACTCTGCTCTCCAATCGGCGCAGACACGCGGTGGAACCAGAGATCCACAGAGCACACAGAAAGTGCCTTGTGTGCTGTACCTGGTCGTGTTCTAGTTTGTGCCTTTCAATCAACATAGGAGAGAGAACTACATAACCAGACACCCGGAGAAGAAAGACCATGGGCAGAAAAAGAAACAGCCCACATAAGACAGAAAGGCAGGTTTCACCAGAAAAGGAAGTAAACGAAATAGAACCACAAATAAGCCTAATAGAGAAAGAGTTCAGAGAAATGATCATAATGTGGTTGAAAAGAATGGAAGACAAATTTGACAATATGAGTAAGAACCAAGAGGAAATGAAGAAGAACCTAGAGGAGGTGCAGAATAAACAAGAAGAAATGAAAAATGACATCATTGCTATAAAGAATTCAATAGAAAGCATCAAAAGTAGACTAGAAGAAGCAGAGGACCGCATCAGTGAGCTAGAAGACACGGTAGGAAAAAATACCCAAGTACAGCAGCTTCTAGACAAAAAAGTTAATAAGCAAGAGGAGAGCCTAAGGGAAATTTGGGATAACGAAACAAAACAACATCCGCATAATTGGGGTTCCAGAAAGAGTGGAAACTGAACAAGGATTAGAGAACGTGTTTGAAGAAATAATGACAGAAAATTTCCCCAATATAGAAAAGAAAAAACCCACACAAATACAAGAAGCTTACAGAGTCCCAAGCAAAATGAACCCTAACAAACTGACACCGAGGCACATTATAATTAAATTGGCAAACACCGACAACAAAGTAAGAATTTTAAAAGCAGCCAGAGAGAAACAGAAAGTTACCTACAAAGGAACCCCCATAAGACTAGCTACTGACTTCTCAACAGAAACTCGTCAGGCCAGAATGAAATATACAAAGTCAGGCAAAGGAAGGGTCTAAATCCAGGAATACTGTACCCTGCAAGACTCTCAATCAAAATTGAAGGTGAAATCAAAAGCTTCACAGACAAAAAAGGACTAAGGGAATATATTACCACCAAACCAGCAATGCAAGAAATGTTAAAAGGTCTGCTGTAATAAAAAGAAAGAGGAACTCGGGGGTAAGGACTAAAAATGGCAACAGATAAGTACTTATCAATAATAACTTTAAATGTAAACGGATTAAATGCTCCAATCAAAAGACATAGGGTAACAGATTGGATGAGAAAACATGATCCATATATCTGCTGTCTGCAAGAAACCCACCTTAGGAAAAGAGATGCACACAGATTGAGGGTGAAGGGATGGAACATGGTATTTCAGGCAAATGGAAATGAAAAAAAAGCTGAGGTTGCAATACTTATATCCGACAAATTAGATCTCAAAGTGAAGGACATAACAAGAAATAAAGAAGGCCACTTCATAATACTAAAGGGAACAATCCAACAAGAAGAAATAACTCTGGTAAACATATATGCACCCAATATAGGAGCACCTAAATACATAAAAAAAAAAAACTCTTGGAGGATATTAAGGGAGAGATTGACAGCAATACAATCATAGTAGGAGACTTTAATACCCCACTGTCACCATTGGACAAATCCTCTAAACAAAAAATCAGCAAAGAAACATCAATCCTAAATGACTCACTAGACCAGATGGAATTAATTGACATCTTCAGAACATTTCACCCCAAAGCCACAGAATATACATTCTTCTCCAGTGCACATGGGTCATTTTCAAAGATAGATCATATGTTGGGTCATAAGAAAAGTCTCTTCAAATTCAAGAAGATAGAAATCATATCAAGCATTTTCTCAGACCACAGTGGCATAAAACTGGAAATCAACTATACTAAAAACAATAGAAAGAAATCAAACACATGGAGACTAAACAGCATGCTATTAAACAATGACTGGGTAAACAGAGAGATCAAGGAAGAAATAAAAAACATCATGGCAACAAATGACAATGACAACACAACAATACAAAATTCATGGGACACAATGAAAGCAGTCTTGAGAGGGAAGTTCATAGCCCTACAGGCCTACTGCAAAAAACAGGAAACAATGGTAATAAATTACCTAAACCTACAACTCAAAGAGCTAGAACGAGAGCAACAAGAAAAGCCCAGTGTACTCAGAGGGAAGGAAATAGTGAAGTTCAGGGCAGAGATAAACAACTTGGAGACCAAAGAAACAATTCAAAAGATCAACAAAACAAAGAGCTGGTTCTTTGAAAGGATAAACAAGATTGATGGACCCCTAGGCAGGCTCACCAAGAAGCAAAGAGAGAAGACCCAAATAAACAAAATCAGAAATGAAAGAGGAGAAATAACAACAGACCCTGTCGAAATACAAAGGATTCTTAAAAAATACTATGAACAACTATATTTCAACAAATTGGACAACTTGCAAGAAATGGACATTTTCCTAGAAAAATATTACCTCCCAAAACTCAATGAGGAGGAAGCCAAACATCTCAATAGTCCAATAACTATGGAAGAAATTGAAGCAGTCATTAAAAAGCTTCCAGCAAATAAAGGCCCGGGTCCAGACGGCTACACAGGAGAGTTTTACCAAACATTCAAGGAAGAATTAAAACCTATCCTCCTCAGACTATTCAAAAACATTCAAGAAGAAGGAACACTTCCAAACACCTTCTATGAAGCCAGCATCACCCTAATACCAAAACCAGATAAAGACAACACAATGAAAGAGAATTATAGGCCAATATCTCTCATGAACATAGATGCCAAAATCTTCAACAAAATTCCAGCAAACCGGATCCAGCAGTACATCAGAAAGATCATACACCATGACCAAGCAAGGTTCATCCCAGGAATGCAGGGATGGTTCAATATCCGCAAATCAATAAATGTGATACATCACATAAACAAATTGAGAGATAAAAATCACACAGTCATATCAATTGATGCAGAAAAAGCATTTGACAAAATCTAACACCCTTTCTTGATAAAAACTTTCAGCAAAGTGGGAATAGAAGGATCATACCTCAACATCATAAAAGCCATATATGATAAACCCACAGCTAACATCATACTCAATGGGCAAAAACTAAAACCATTTCACCTAAGAACAGGAACAAGACAGGGATGCCCACTCTCACCTTCCTGTTCGACATAGTACTGGAAGTATTAGCCATTGCAATTAGACAAGAATAAGAAATAAAAGGCATCCAAATTGGAAAAGAAGTAAAGCTATCCTTATTTGCAGATGACATGATATTGTACATAAAAAACCAAAGGACTCCATTGCAAAACTAACTGACTTAATTAATGAATTCGGCAATGTAGCAGGATACAAAATTACTGCTAAGAAGTCTGTGGCATTTCTATACACTAACAGTGAAATTATAGAAAGAGAAACTAAAAAAGCAATCCCATTTACCATCGCACCAAAAAAATTAAGATACCTAGGAATAAACCTAACTAAAGAGGTAAAAGACCTTTATGCAGAAAACTAGAGGACACTGAAAAAAGAGATAGAGGAAGATGTTAACAGATGGAAGAGCATACCATGCTCATGGATTGGGAGAATCAACATCATTAAAATGTCCATACTACCCAAAGCAATCTACAGATTCCACGCACTACCCATTAAAATACCAACGACATATTTCACAGACCTAGAAAGAATTCTTCCTCGATTCATCTGGAACAAAAAAAGACCACGGATAGCTACAGCAATTCTGAGAAAGAAGAATAAAGTAGGTGGGATATCAATACCAGACTTCAAGCTATACTACAAAGCAACTGTTCTCAAAATAGCCTGGTACTGGCACAAGAACAGATTTATAGATTAATGGAATAGAATAGAGAACCCAGATATCCACCCAAACCACTATGCTCAATTAATATTTGACAAAGGAGGCATGAACATTCAATGGAGCCAAGATAGCCTCTTCAATAAATGGTGTTGGGAAAATTGGACAGATACATGCAAAAAAATGAAACTGGACCACCAACTTACACCAAATACAAAAATAAACTCAAAATGGATACAGGACTTAAACATTAGAAGGGAAACCATAAAAATACTAGAGGAATCCACAGGCAGCACAATCTCAGATATATGCCGAAAGAACTTCTTCACTGAGACTGCTCCAAAGTCAATGGAAGCTAAAGAAAAAATAAACAAATGGGACTACATCAAAATAAAAAGCTTTTGCACAGCAAAAGGAACCATCAACAAAAACAACAAGAAAGATCACTGTATGGGAGAACATATTTGCAAATGTTATCACTGATAAAGGTTTAATCTCCAAAATCTACAGCCAACTTATACAACTTAATAAGAGGAAGTTGAATGATCCAATAAAAAATGGGCAACGGACCTAAATAGAACCTTTTCAAAAGAGGACAGAAGGAAGGCCAAGAGACACATGAAACCATGTTCAAAGTCATTAATCATCCGAGAGATGCAAATCAAAACGACAATGCGATACCATCTTACACCTGTCAGAATGGCAATCATCAACAAATCAACAAACGACAAGTGTTGGCGAGGATGCGGAGAAAAAGGAACCCTTGTACACTGTTGGTGGGAATGCAGACTCGAGCAGCCACTGTGGAGAACAGTATGGAGTTTCCTCAAAAAACTAAAAATGGATCTCCCATTTGACCCTGTAATCCCAGTCTTAGGAATTTATCCTAAGAAATTACAAACACCAGTCAGAAAGGATTTATGCACCCCTATGTTCATAGCAGCAAAATTTACAATAGCCACAATTTGGAAACAGCCTAGGTGCCCGTCAGCAGATGAGTGGATCAGAAAACTGGTACATCTACACAATGGAATACTATGCTGCCATTAAAAAGAAGGAATTCTTACCATTCGCAGCAACCTGGTTGGAACTAGAGAGCCTTATGCTTAGTGAAACAAGCCAGTCAATGAAGGAGAAGCATATGATCGCACTCATTGGTGGATAATTAAGAAAATTATAAACTGATGAACAAAAGGATAGATACAGAGACAGTAAAGCTTCAAACAGTGTGTGAAATTACAGCAGGAAGATTAAAGTTAGGTGAGGTAGAGAAAAGATCAATCAAAGGACTTGTATGCATGCATATAAGCATAACCAATGAACATAGACACTGGGGGTTTGGGGTATGCCTGGGAGGGAGGGGGGGCAATGGGGAGATACGTATAAAAATTAATAAAAATTAAAAAAAAAGTTGTGGTATATATATACAAGGAATACTACTTGACCATTAAAAAAGATGAAATACAAAAAACAATAATAATAATAATTAAAAAAAACAAAAATACTGGCTGATCAGTACCAATAATAATAAGAATGCCTCTATATTCTGAGAAAATCCTCATTCTCTGAATCTAATCCTCATTGTGCCTGAATATGACCAACAGATTTAAACACCATGCATTAATATAAGAAAACTAGAGGCCCAGTGGACAGATTTGTATACTGGTGGGGTCCCTCAGCCTTGCCTGCAGGGATTAGCCAAAACCGGCAATCCAATATCCCTTGAGGGATGTAGTAGTGTTCAAAGTTGTGGTTGGCCAGGGAAGAGCCGGAGCGGGTGCCACGCCACCCCCACTCATCCCAGCCCCACTGCGCCTGCCGCCACCATTGCATGGTAGGCTCGCTGCTGCTCCACTGTTGTCTCCACATGCCCATCCTAGGGCAATACCAGTGCACCCATGACCAAGAAGCAGCTGTGGGCTCATGCCCAGTCAGTCCCAATGCCAGTTCCAATCCTAGTCCAGATGGAGGAAGGGTGCATAGGGGGAGTGTCTGCAGGAGAGGCTCACGCCACCATAGCTGCGCTCACCAGCCATAAGCCTGGCATATGGCACCCATTGGTGAGCTGAGCGGCACTCCCACTGTGGGAGCACACTAACCACCAGGGGGCAGCTCCTGCTTTGAAAATCTGACTCCTTGTGGTCAGTGTGCATCATAACTACCAGTCAAGTGGTCAAGGGGTCACTTAGGCTTTTATATCTATAGATTAGAAGTCCAGTGCATGAAATTCATACACGGGTAGGGTCTCTAGTGTCTGCTGACCAGGGCCTCCCTTTTCCCAGCTGCCTGGGGCCTCCCTTTTAATGGCTGCCAGATGGGGCCTCCCTTCGCACCCTCCTTGGCCTGGAGCTGCCTGCTCATGTGCTCTACCATCCCGCCACAGTCCCACTCTCATCTGGGCCCATCGGGGCCGGTAACGCTTCTGCTTCCACCCACTGCCAGCACCATGTTGCCAACGCCTGTCATGTTCCACGCCATCCCCTGGTGGTCAGCGCATGTCTAACTCCGAGTGGGTCCAACTCCCACCGGTAGGGACAATTTGCATATTAGCCTTTTATTATATAGGATGGCAGGAACTTTTGCTAGAGTAAAGTAAGTCCAAATCCACACTTAGAATATCTCTTTACTTTCCTTTAAAACTCCTTAGAGCTGCCACTTTTCAATTGATTGTTGACTTTCAAATTATTAAAACTTAACTTTTGGAGAGGCATTTCTTGCTTCTTTTGGTGAAATCAGAAAGCTTAACCCCATATATCCACCTACCCACATCAATAGAGAAATTCAGGTATGCCAATTTCTAACAAGATATGCAGGTAGTCTTTAATAAAGTCTTTAATAAAGCCTAGAATATACAAAATTAACAAATAATGCCAATCACTACAAGCACAGCAGGAAAACACTGAAAAGAACTTAAAGCAGTTTTAAAATTCCACACTAAATAAATAGCAACTGATACTATTTTAAAAAATAAAAATGTTGTTCTCAGAACTCTTGTTCAACCAGATATATTATGAAAAAAAAGGACTCCATGGTCAAAGTATTGAAAGTGTCACTCATTATATCCCAAGTTTGTTTGGCTATGGAGAACTTTGTGTATATTATCTTTTAAGAAGATAATTTATCAGGGTTTTACTGATTAGAACACTTTACTTCAATTATATTCTTCATAGTTTATTAGCTTAAGTAGTGCTAAATCAATACTTATGGTTGGAATTATAGCATAAATAAGTAACAAAAAGAGATTTGTTATAGAAAAGGTATAACTGGGTAGATTTTAAGCATATCATATTCTGCAGTTAGTTTGAGAATTGTTTAGTCAAGGTTATGTCCCATAAATCTAATTACCCCTTTCCACGTATTAGCAGAAATGCATACATTTGACTCTTGAACAACATGAGGTTAAGGGTGCCAACCACCCATACAATAAAAAATCCTCATGTAACTTGACTCCTCAAAAACTTTGCCACAGTATCCCTCAGTATTCATGGGGGACAGGTTCCTGGGCCTCCTGCCCCAAATCAATGGATGCTCAAGTCCCTTATCTAAATAAAATGGCATAGAACAATGCATGTAATTAGCCCTCTACATCCTCGGATTTCCAACTTGGTGATATGAAGGTATTTATTGTATAAGTTGTCTTGCCCCATGCAGTTCAAACCCATGTTGTTCAAGAGTAATCTATATTTTCAAAATCACTTCAAAATGAAATGATGAGGATTCAATCTATGTTAGTAATGGCAAATATGATTATTTACAAGGCAAAAGCCTTCTGATATATGACTTGCAGTTTTGCCCATCTCTAATCATTATTCTTCAGATTATCTTCTAAAAGGCACATTGAGGGTGATATTCCTACTTAAAAATCTTCCCATAGCTCTGAAATGCTTCAAAGTAGAAAATTCTAAATTCTTAATGTTGTATACATGGTTCTAATCCACCTTTAATAATTCTTCTGTCACTTCCACACCTGCTCTAGCTATACAACATAGTTATTATTCATAGACTGCTGTTTCATGCTTCTTTGTCTTCCTCTTTTCTCCATTTGTTAAATTACTACTCATCTTTCAACACTCAACTCAAATGACTTTTCATTGTCAATAATTAAACATACTTCTCATAAAATGCAGTTCACTCTGCATTTCAGAAAAGCCACTCTTGTATTTAAAGTACCAATTTTAAAAAAATTATGAATACATGAACATTAGTGACTTTGATTAGAGTCCGTCTATTTTTAATGGATATCCTTAAAACTAACTTCTATCTCTTCTAGATTCAATTCTTAGATTCAATTTTCCATAGATGCTTACTGAATATCAAATATGTCCTAGAGACGGTCTTATTCTTAAGACTGGGCCTTTGGTCTTCTCTACAGCTAAATGAATATGCAATATGATGTTAAATGAGATTTCCCCTCTTGTTCCAAAACTGTGGATAAAGCTCAAATTAAATACCCCTTCTTCTAACTTCAAGGAGCCATCAGTAATTGGCACTGGCCTCTTCTCTTAGGGCTTACTGAGAGGCACCGATTTATTGAACCAGACCTATTGTCAATATTACAATACGTTCCCTCGGTGTGAATCTAAAAATGAAAAGAGGGGTTTATTAGACTTTGAGGAAAACACAGAGTTTATGAAAGGAGGATATTCCATTCCCTCTTTGGGGAAAAAAGTAGTTATATGTGAATCCATAGGGTAAGAATCAAAGTTTGAGATTATCTAAAAGAAAGGCATACTGGTATTTCATCCTGTTTGTTTACCTATATAGACAAAAGATTTACTGATGTGCCTCCCTGTTATATACACAGGAAAAAAAGAGAAATGGAGAGAGAGAGTAGTGTGGTGGGTAAGTGTCAGGTAAAGAGGTAGACAAAACTATTTTCCAACCTGAGTTGTTGGTTCCCAAGAAGTATAAAAAAATGTAACCTCTTCCCCATTGTGCAATAAGAGGTAGATTTGATTGGATAAAGTCTTGCAAAATGCATACATATCAGAGTCACTAGGTGTGAATGCTATCAGTCAGGTTTAGCTAGAAGATGTGAACAAATCTTGCCTGGGATGGCATCAATGCCTATGGAAATAGATAGGATCAAGCTCACTGTCACAGGGTAAATTTCATTTTCATTTTGCCTGTTGACGAAGAGCTGGAAATTACTGTGGAACAACCAAGAAAGAGAAGTGCCACCTCAACACTAGGATATCATGCAGAATTCTGCCTCTCCATCACTCCTCGCAGCTTTAACACCAGAGGAAGAAAATGCACAAGAAAAAGAGAGGGCAAAAATGTGTGACAAAAAAAAAAAAAAAGGAAGGAAGGAAGGAAAGAAAGAAAGAAAGAAAAGAAAAGAAACAAACCCCTACTCATCTACTCCCAAAGTTTCCAACCCCAGATTAAGATCAGTTTGTCCTTAGGTAAAGTGATAAGAGTACTACATCAAACCCCGGACTGAAGCTATAATATGAAAAGAACTAAATCTTAAATACTAAAATAAGACTAGAGCATTTGAGTACTATAGAACAGTGACAAGATGTTGTTAAGTTAGTTAATATCCAGTAGGAAAAGAGTTTGCATTGGTAAAGTTAGAGTTAAAAGACAGTTATTAGATAAAAAGCAAAACTGTTTTGTATTTAGTTGCCAGCAAGTTGAGATCCTCAAAGAACTGGTTACATATAGATGGATAGTCTCTGAAATTAGTTTCCCTATATATTGGTGTTCTCAAATCTCCATTTCTATAATTAATAAAATCCTAATATAAGTTCTATTATACTATGATATTTAAGTCTAGAACCAGGCCATCAATTTGCACACTACTATTTGCTGCTCAGTCTAAAAAATACTAATTGGATAAGAGCCATACTTTTATACCTGGGAAGACACCACTGAAGTCACAGATATGAATGGACATATAAGCATTACTAATAATGGAGGATGTTGGAAGTAGCAATAGATATTTCAAGTAATAAAGTGAAGGAGACTGATGAGAACAAGCCTCAGAAAACAGAAATTAATTTGCTAACTCAATGCTTTCAACATTCACCTTTTAATGATCCAACCAAAGAAGGAACTACAAAGAGGCTTATCTGACAAAGAGGAAACATTAGTATATTGTAAAAAGAGATTGTTCAGCTGCATGATACAGAGGAAAGAAAATGAAGGTTCTAAAGAAGAGAGTAAGAGAAAAGCAAGTGAAGGCTGATTAGGAAGTGGGACCCTAACTGGGGCTGCACACTGAGGATGGACAAGCATGAATGATAGATAGAGTAGAACAACTCTTGGATGGATGAGACAATAATGTCAAGTGGCTGTGACATATTGCAGTATTAATACATACCGAGACTGAACTGCGGGTAATGCTCATAAATCTAACTGCAATTAGTACAGGTTTCTGGATTAGGAAGGACATGAAAAGGAAAGCAGGTTAGAATATACATGTCATAGTCTTATTTCAGTGGACTTATTCTGCAACATCAGCAAAAAACCACAGCTAGTCTACCTGCTTTGAAAAGTAGCTTTTCAGTAAAAGGTCTTTTCCCTTCCTGCCTGGATGAGCTAAATTGAGCCTCTCAGAACTGAGTTCCTGAAAATTCATACTACAGAAAGGGTTTCACTTTTAAATGGGGTTTCTTTTTCATTTTAATTGGAAAAGATTTTAGATAGTGTCCTGTGATGGGCTTTATTGCTTGGAAAAAGTCTATCTTTATGTTTGTTTTTAGAAAATATCTTCTTCTAACCTAATCAATAGACATTGGTTGAGTACTTGTTCTGTGCCAGGCAGTTTTAATATTGAAGGAAGAATAGAGTTATTTTGATATTAATCTAAATATAAATCATAAAGATGGAGGAAGTATTGCTGTGTCACTGGAAAAACACAGGTATGATGATGGGGGAAGCCTGCTTCTCTTTAGAGATTTACTGGGGATCTTAGTGGGTGTTCATCGCTACAATTTGGTTTTACAATTGAGGGGAAGGGTAGAAAATGGGCAATAATTAAACATTAATTCTAAGTAGTTTTCCAGTTACCCAGATCCTATTGATTATTGGTCAATGAGAACTGGAATTATATATATGTGTGTGTGTGTGTGTATATATATATATATATATATATATATATATATATATGTATATGTATATATATATAATTTGTCATTGGTTACAAAGGAAAATAGTAAACAGAAAGGTGGACAAATGGAGAAAATAAAATATCATTTTTGCAAGGCTTTTCTCAAAACACAAGCCCTTGAAGAGTCTTTATTTGATAATGGTAGATTCACAGATGAAATTCTAATTCCTAATAAATCATATTTTTACAGTTGGTTAAGTTCTCTACATCCCAGGAGTATTGGCAGAACCAACAAAAATGATATGTTTGAGGGTAGAAACATATCATTGATGGAAGGAAGTAGAGAAGAAAGTTAAGATAGGTTAAGTTTTCATAGAAAGAACAGGAAAAGAAAATAGAGCAAATGATTAAACCACCAACTTTTTATTCAAATACCTAATTTTCAAAATTCTAAATACTTAAACTGCATATATATTCTGCACATACAAATAGAGTTAAAAGATCAAACATGAGGCATCCATAGTACCCTGAGATTTGATGATTTTTTTTTTACTTGTTTCATGTGAAAAAGACTCAGAGAATAATCTCTCTCTCCACCATAAATGCACACTTAAAATCCTAGTCATAGGGTGTATTTGCTTTGTAGTGTGTCAGTGGTATCATTTTCCCCTGTGACTTCACATCGTGCATCTTACCATTGATCTACGAATCAGTGACAACCTGGTCTTTGCCTTATTCTCAGCAAATTCCAAGCTACTGATGTCTTTGAGACGAGCCTTATATTTATTCATTTGTTCCACAACAATCAGCTCGACACAACTGAAATGGGAGGAAAGAGAGAAAACTGTTAAGAGTTAAAGTAAATTAAATGAAGTATAACATCCACAGACTGTCTTTCAGCTAAGTGTGGTAGATGGTCAGAGAGAGAAAGAAAAATTAACATCCCTTATTTTATGAGCTGATAGATAGGGTTTAGAATGGTGGTTCAGAACTTTGACTAACCTTCAGTACCCATCTGAGGAGTGGTTATAAGTTCCAAAGCCCAGGACATACCCTGAAATAATTAAATCAGACTACACTGTGGGGATAGGACACAAACACCACTATTTTTTTTAAACCTCCTTTTGCAGATAAGTTAAGAGCCACTAATCCTGAAGGAAAGCAGAAGCTCACAAAGAAAAAGGCCAAGGTCAAACACAGAAATACTAAGGGCAAAGGAATTCAGAACCATAAGACCAGACTAGATTACAAAAAGATACAAAGTATATGTAATTTGGTAAATTGGAATTTTAAAATATATTTAGAAACCATAGCATTCCTAAATAAAAGCCAAATTTTATTTTATTTTTTAAAAAAGGTTGACACATGCCAGTTTGTTATGGCTCAGTGGTTGAGCATTGACCTGTGAACCAGGTGGTCACAGCTTGATTCTAGGTTACAGGCTTGACCCTTAGTAGGGGTAGTGCAGGAGGTGGCTGTTGGATGATTATCTCTCATTATTAATGTTTCAATCTCTCTCCCTTTCTCTCTGAAAGCAATACGTTTTTAAAAAGTTTAATACTTTGCTTCAATCATTTTATTTATTTTTATTGATTTGAGAGAAAGAAAGAGAGAGATCAATTTGTTGTTCCACTTATTTATGTACTAGAGGCCTGGTGTATGAAAATCCATGCATTGGAATGGGAGGGGGGTTGTTCTTTCAACCCAGCCTGTCCCCCTCACAGTCCTGTCCTCAGCGGTGGGAGGTGACCCAGCGATTAGGAGAAGGTAATGCCCCCATCACACCTTTGTTGCTGCCACTACCAGCAGTGCAAGCCTTGCTGGCACTGGTTACCTGAGCCTTGGGTGGCCCTGGGCACCTGGGCAGCCACCATCTGAAGTTTGCTTGTGCCTCATGCCAGCCCTGGGCACCTGGGGGACTGAGAGTACCGCCATCTTTGTGGCAGTGTGATGGTCAATTAGCATATTCTCTCATTATTGTATAGAATTCATTATGTATTCCTGACTGGGGATATTGGAATGGTGCTCTAACCAACTGAACAAGAAAAGCCTAATTTAAAAAAAATAAGAATCCTCAAAACAGTGATGCTCACTTGAACAGACTCTTAAAGAATTTTAGCATTAAAAAACCCAAGATGTCCAGAAATCATTTTTAAAATATATTTTTATTTATTTTAGAAAGGAAGGGCGAGGGAGAGAGATAGAAACATCAATGATGACAAATAATCATTGACTGGGTGTCTCCTGCATGCCCCCTACTGGGGATCGAGCCCACAACCTAGGCATGTGCCCTTGACAGGAATCAAACCCGGGATCCTTCAGTCTTCAGGCTAATGTTCTATCCATTGAACAAACCAGCTAGGGCCAGAAATATTTTAAAAATAATCTAAGCTTATAAAATAACATGCTATGTTTGATATCTAGATAAAGTGACTACATTGAAGAGGTGATGGTGACTGGCCTTACGTGGTAGTTTTACTGATGTCCTGCACGCTTTGTAGTGGGTCAATGGTATCAGGGCAGCGTAGAATGCAGGGTGCAAACACAATGGCTAAAGCATTAGCAGACATTCGATTAGTGTTTTCCTGCAGAGCAATCCTAAAAAAAAAAAAGAGACCCCAAGTGAAATAAAAAGAAAATAGTAGGGAGATAGGCAGAAGAGATGAGAAAGAAGACGTATGCCATCAAATACATAATACTGAAGGACATTCATAACAGTTGAAGGGGGGATACTATAGGCTTTTCTGAAAACTGTTCTTTTGCCTCTAAAAAACACACTTTTACTCTGTTCCTTCTTTGAAGTAATGTAGGCCAGCAGATAGCTTAGCAAGGGAAATCCATGGTCCATAGCTCAAGGTTACCATTACTAGATGAACATGTCTGAAGTCTGAAGAATATAGAGTAGAAACTTTAAAGCATTTTCAGATAGTCTTATTTATCTAAAAAGAAAGATGGTGTTCTCTCCAAGTACTGCTGATATTTACACTCAGAGGAAGAGAACTACTCCTAAAGTCTCTTTGATCAGTCCATTCCTAAGCACCATCTGAACCTACCTCCTATGAATCAAGTTATGTCAACAGATTTACAAACTTTCTAGTTCAAGATTTAAATAATAATAAGTCAGGCTACACAGTGTCACTTGAGGCTAAAGTTGATACTTGACTCAAATAGAGCAAAGAAGCACCTGCCAGATTGTCAAACTAGTCTCAGGATTTCTGCTCCAAGGAATTGTTAATTATCTCTTTCCCTGCATTGACTTTATATATAGGGAAAAAATGATCTATCAGTCTAGCAAATAAAAGAGCTTTTCATTTATTTAAAAGAATCCAAAATGAACTGTTAGACACCCCTTGCTTCTGGAAGTTACCTGACAAGATGAAAGATGAGGCGTTCCAGTGTATTAAGATGAGTTCGGGAGAGCTGATCAATCACAGAATATACACCACGGATTGTCTCTTTCCTCTCCTGAAGACCTAAAAACAGTAAGAGTAGCAAATAAGATTGAATATCCCTTCTTATATATAGCATATTCTCCCTGGATAGACAGTAGGGAGAATGGCTCTAGAGTTTTAAGAAAGGTAGTTGTGCCTGTGTGGCAGGTTAACTCAGTTACTACTTATCTCTCATTGCTTGAGTTCTATTTTCATTAAGCAATCTTCTGAGTTTTATTCTACATTCCAGTAATCCTTGATTACAACAAGGAGAAAGAGATGCCCTCGTTTTTCAGGCATTTTGGTGGCTAACTGATCTCCCATTAAAATTAATTAACTGCCATGTAATTTTTAAATAAGTCTTATGGGACTTTGAGAAATCATGCCTCAGAGACTAACTACTTCTAGGCCTTCATCCATAGTCAAAATATCAGCATTGAAAAACTAAATTCCATAAACTGTTAGGCTTGGCATAAAATAGACAGCCAGCTTTACACAGAGTTCTTGCCTAGATTCACAATTTAAATGATCATAATCTCAATACTTAAATATCCTGTTATAGTTTAGGAAGCAGTGAGGAAAATTCCATGGTGGGAGAAATAGGGAAACTGACATAAGAAAATTAAACAAGGCTAAACAGTTTGGCAGCTTGCAGTCAGCTTATAGCTAGCTAGCCCTTATCTTCCCCCAATCAAGGATGCATGAGAGCAAATGGTTAATGTTTCTCCAAAGAATGCAGGAGAGGGGGAAAGGAAGACGGAGAGGCCAAGAAGAGAAAGAGGGAAGAAGAGTGCAGTGTAATCTCATTCCACTGTTTAAACAGAAAAGCCAATAGTCTACGAATTTAATTGCCAGATACTTCTCATAAATTCTGAGAAAGCCATAACAAAGTAAGAGAGAGAAAGAGAGAGACAGACCTTTAGAGTTAACCTGTATTAGGATATCTAGCAGAGGAATTTAAAAATTTATAGACAGAAAAGTATGTAAGGCAGAACCCATCCCCACACCATACACACTCTTCAGATTAGCTGAGAGCCCATCAGTGCTTCATACCAGATAGATTTGCTTGCCTTATTTCTTTAATAAATTTGAATGCTTTACTTTCTTAATAAATTAATGTTAATGCAATGCAATTATCTGGGATCACTGGTTTGAATTCATTCATACAAGAAGACAAGAACCAAGGAGGAGACAGACCTCTCCTACCCACTCATGGGGCTGTCCCCTAACACCTCTCTGGTGTCTGTGAGAGGTGCCTATAACATATCCAATTTAGTCTTTTAATTTGTTTGTAACCCTAGTCTTGCAATATGTTTGTGACAAGCAACTAACTCAAAAACTTTTAGGACATTGACATTTTAATGAGTCTCTTAAAAAGTCAACATTTACTACCAGTTTTACATTGACTACTAAAAGCATACTTTTGGATCTTCATGGTAAAACCACTAGAGGATGCCTAAATAATCTATAACAAAGGTGGCATTCCTTACCCAAGTGTAGGCCTTCCCTCAAACTCAGGAAGCCTGTGCTTACCCATAGCTCGAAGAAATTCCTCATACAGTTCAAAGGTCATGAGTGGATTGGGCAAATCACGAAGCCATTGTTTGAATACACTTGCAATGACGTGTATGTTATAGTCATCCAGGCTTACACTCTCAGCATCTATTTATAGGTAAAAGTTTATAGATAATAAAGACAAAACATGCAAATAGATTCAAATAATTCATTTCAAAAGCTATCATCACCAAAGGAAGGCTTCATTTTCCTAATGAGGCTAACTAACCTATATATTCTATAATCTAATCCTAACTGCCTTCCCTTGTAGGCCTGGTCCCCCCAAACTGCTCTCCCCTGCAGGTTTGATTCCCCCTTAACTGCCCTCTCCTGCAGGCCCAGTCACCCCCAACTTCCCTCTTCTGCTGGCCTGGTCACCCCTAACTGCCCTCCAGGCTTGATCACATCCAACTGCCTTCCCTTGTAGGTCTGGTCCCTCCCAACTGCCCTCCTCTGCTGGCCATCTTGTGGTAGCCATCTTGTGACCACATGGGGGCAGCCATGTTGTATGTTGGAATGATGGTCAATCTGCATATTACTCTTTTACTAGATAGGATAGAGGCCTGCTGCATGGGTGGGAGGTTTACCCTGAAGAGTGTCCCAGATGAGGGTGGGAGTTCCCTTAGGGTATGGGGTGGCCTGGGCCAAGGTTCTGTGGTGGTTTTCAGGCCGGCCATTCCCCCTGGCAACCTAAGCAGAGGCCCTGGTATCTGGGATTTATTTATCTTCTACAATTGAAACTTTGTAGCCTGGAGTGGAGCCAAGCTTCCTGATCGCTCTGTAGCAGCAGCCTTTTCTGTTGGGATTTATATATCTTCTATAATTGAAACTTTGTACACTTAAGTGGAAGCCAAGACAGGCCAGGGCTGCAGAAGCTTGGCCTCCTCCATCACTGGGGGCAATTCTAGCCTCCTGCTCTCTCCAGCTCTGTGGCTGCCACCATTTTTTGTTGGTATTTATTTATCTTCTATAATTGAAACTTTGTGGCCTTGAATGAAGGCCTGGGCCCGTCAAGGTGTGTGGAAAGCTTGGCTTCCTCCATTGCCAGGGAAACCCAAGCCTCCCTCCTGCTCTCTCTATGGCTGTAGCCCTCTTGGTTGGGGTTAATTTGTATACTCATTTCTGATTGGCTAAAGGGCATAGCTTGTGGGTATAGCAGAGTGATAGGATACTGATTCCTTTCTCATTGATTTGTTCATAAAAAAAAAACTACTGTGGGTAGGTTCTTAATTATGCAAAGACAGGCTGTGTATATAAGTGTGATTCAAAATGGCCTATTCCCAATAACCAATGTCAAACCCCTGGATACATTCCAGAGCTGTAGCTAAAGCTGTTCACAGCTACATGTTCAATCCAGTAATTATCAGTTTAAATAACTATGTCATCAATGTAGGAAGGCAGGAAGATGCATTGCAAACTATACTTGGAATCAGAAAAATAGAGATTAACAGGCAATAGTTTAGAATATGAAATCTGAAGATTTGGGGTTAAATTCTAGCTTGACTACTGAAGAGTGATGAGTAAGTTCCTTTATCTATAATATGGATAATAATCCCTAATTCATAGGATTGTTGTGAAGATTATTATAAAACAGCATTAGCTCAGTACCCTGCATCATCAACAGCTCATTTAATTTCCCTGAACCCAAATTTGCAAATTATAGATATCATAATCTTATCATTGTTAAAAAGATTAAATGAGATTTGTCTGAAGTATCTAATAATGTCTTCTATAAATGACACACTCAATATATGTTTGCTGAATTGACCACATTTTAAACAGCTTATCTAATTAAGTGATATCTCATGCATAGAAAGGTTGCCAGTTAAATTTCTAGTCAGGGCAAAAGTCCAGGTTTTAGGTTCAGTTCCTACTCCAGGTGTGTAATGGGAGGTAACTAAGCAATGTTTCTCTCTCACATTGATATCTCTCTCTAAAATCAATAAAAACATTTTTTTTATAAAAAAGTCTCTTTAGAAAGCCACAACATGATATAATAATCATCACAGAAAAGATTACATTCTTCTGGCACAAGAAAATGATCAACATGTAATAAAAACTTTGAGAGAGAAACCAAGATGGCAGCATAGGTGAACACTTAGACTGCTGCCTCACACAACTATTGCAAAACTACAACTATAAGACACAACGGACATCATCCAGGTAAGCTGGCTGAGTGGAAATTCTACAACTAGAAGGAAAGAGAGGGGCTCACAGAGACTCAGAAGAGCTGCAAAAAGCTGAGGTCACACCCATGGAGAGAGCAAGTGATGGAGTGCCTGGCTGGCTTCCTCTGGCAGGATGGAGACGGAGACTCTCGACTGCACTGAACCCCTTATCCTACTGCACTGAACCCCAGTTCTGGGGGAGACTCATACGGGGGAGCCTGGACTGTCGTGAAAATGGAGGAGCGCACAGAGATTTGGGGGAGCCACGAAAGGGCAGAGGTCTGAGGGCACACACACCACTGCACCCAGAGAGGATGGACTGCTGATTGTAATGCTGGCTTTCTCTAGTGGACAGGAGACAGAACCTCCCAACTGCGCTGAACTCCACTTCTGAATGCACTGAACCCAGGTTTCAGGAGAGACCCTGGGGACCCAGACTCATACGAGTCCCGGAACACAAGTGAACCAGAAAGGCAGAGGTCTAGAGGCATGCGTGCATTCGCACAGAAAGGGATGCAGCGATTACCAAGAGACACTTGAGACCCAGGGGCCTGGTAGGGCAGGGCTGACTGGAAGCCTGAGACTCCACTCCATCCAAGACAGAAGCTCCCAACTGTACTGAAATTCAAGTCGGACTGCACTGAATCCCAGTTTTGGGTGAGACCTGGGGACACAGACTCATATGGGTCCCCAGAGTGCACTGAAAGGCAGAGATTTGGAGGCACAAATGCCTGAGCACAGAGAGGGCTACAGCGATTATCAAGGGACACTGAGACCAGGGGCTGATGGGAAGCCAAGGCTGTCTGTTCAGCCCTGAGACTCCACTCCATCCAAGCGTAGCACAGAGGCTTTTGCAGGCTTGCAAGTCTTAAGGCAGAGTTCAGCATAGAAGTTCTCCTGGAGTTGACACAGCTGATCCTCACAACCAAGTGTCTTGGAGTTCAATTCCCCGCCAAGTGATGAATAGCAAGAACCTACAACCAAGAACCTACAACCAACAATAATCAAGACTTAACTACAAAAAGACTGTACATACATTCCACAAAGGGGTGCACCAAGAGAGTCCACCTCAGGTAACTGGGGAGGCTGAGCCATTGGGCCATATAGGACACCTAGCACACAAAGCTACTCTACCAACTCAGGGAAGCAGTGAAAATATGGAGACAAAGGAACAGATCACAAACAAAAGGAAAGCAAATGACTGGATATAGAGTTCAAAACCACGGTTATAGGGTTTTTCAAGAATTTCCTAGAAAAAATGGATAAATTTAGCGAGACCCAAGAGGAGATGAAAAAGGACCAACTATACACTGACTGAAATAAAAAAATATTATACAGAGTCCTAACAGCAGATTAGAAGACTGCAAGAATCAAGTCAAAAATTTGAAATACAAAGAAGCAGAAAACACTCAACTGGAAAAGCAAAAAGAAAAAAGAGTCCAAAAATGTGAAGATAGTGTAAGAAGCCTCTGGGACAACTTCAAGCATACCAACATCAGAATTATGGGGTACCAGAAGAAGAGAGAAAGCAAGATACTGAAAACCTATTTAAAGAAATAATGCCAGAAAACTTCCCCATCTGGTGAAAGAAATAGACTACAAGTCCAGGAAGCACACAGAACCCCAAACAAAAGGAATCCAAAGAGGACCACACCAAGACACATCATAATTAAAATACCAAGAGCAAAAGACAAAGAGAGAATATTAAAAGTAGCAAAGAGAAAAACAGTTAATTACCTACAAGGGAGCACTTACACGATTGCCAGCTGATTTCTCAACAGAAACTATGCAGGCTCAGAAGGGAGTGGCAAGAAATATTCCAAGTGATGAACAGCAAGAACCTACAACCAAGATTACTCTACCTGCAAAGCTATCATTCAGAATTGAAGGGCAGATAAAGAGCTTCACAGATAAGAAAAAACTAAAGAAATTCATCAACACCAAATCAGTATTATATGAAATGCTGAAAGGTATTCTTTAAGAAGAGGAAGAAGAAGAAAATGGTAAAGATGAAAATTATGAACAAATATTTATCAACAAGTGAATCTAAAAATCAAGTGAATTAAAAATCTGATGAACAGAATAAACTGGTGAATATAGTAGAATTAGGGGCATAGAAAAGGAGTTGATTGACCATTCTCAGTGGAAAAGGGGGGAGAGGGTGCAGGGAGAGACTGGACAAAAATCATACATCTATGGATGAGGACAATGGGGGGGAGGTAAGGGCAGAGGGTGGGGTTGGAGCCGGTTGAAGGGGAGTTACGAGGAGAAAAAAGAGGAACAATTATAATAATGTGAACAATAAAGATTTATTTTAAAAGAAAAACTTTGAGAGCATAAAATGAACTGTTTTTTCATTTGGTCTTGATTTGAAGGGCACCATCTTACCTGTGTCTAGACCTTGTCGAAGCTCCTTGATTTTATTAGTTGAACCAGACTTTCGGTAAATACCTTCTGTGTACAGTCCATGCATTTCAATGTAATTTATGAGCTTTTCCACCACTAAAGGAACAGTTCTGTCTTCACTAGTCAAACGGGACAGTTCAACCCCAAATTGTCGAGATGATAGCTCTGGATCATACTAAATGGAAGATAATTTTTGTTTCCAAATACGTTTAAACATCTTTAAACACACTTACTTTATTATCCTCAAAAATCTTCAGGGCTAATTAGTATATATCGAATAGGTGCAAACATTCCTCAGTCTAACAGTTAAGGTATTAATTGAATTGATCCTAATTTCTCCTTACAGTCTTATGTTAATGCATTTGTCACTTATGTGTTAAATAATGGGGAAACAAAATCAAATTAGAGACAGTCTTTATCCTAAGACTAATACTAAGACTAGTAGTTTAAGCGTGTGGAGATAAGTAGAACAGAAACAACAGATTTATTCAGCATTATGGAGCTATAGAAGTGAAACAAGCTAGGTCAGGAGGTACTGGGCTGGGTAACAATTAATGACCTTGAGAAGACCTGATGCTTAATCTGCTGGAAAGTAAATATTAGTACATGAGTAAAGAAAGCAAGAAAAGCACATTTTAGATGCAGAAAACAAAGAACTACAAAATTGGGCAAAGAAACTAACATTAATCTGAGATGGCTGAATTAAAAAATGAGAAAAAGCTAACATTATAAAAGACTTGGAATACTAAGATACAGAATTTGGGTCTTGTCCTGATAGCTAGGGGAAGCCACCAGAAAGTTTTAAGAAGGGAAAGATAAAAGTTTTACATTTTTATGCATCATTCATTTACATATACCCTGTATTCCAGCAGCCTTAAATTATACAAGGTAATATCTCTGAAAAATATTTTTAGGTCTGAGGTGGAATAGAAAAGATACTCAATTTTGAACTATTTATAGGACACAAGTCAAAATTTTATATAATCACTATATAAATTGGGTTATTTCATATTTGTAACAGGAATATAATTTTTCTATTTCAGATTCTATTATAAAGATTAAGTTACAGATAGACACATAGCACAGTACCTGGTAAATGACAACTACTCAGTCAATTGTTAAAGAAAATAATGCTTGGTGCAGTGATTAAAACAAGACAAATATTGGCCAAACTTATTATTATTATTGTAATACACATGCACTCATATAATTCATTTATTTAAATGATATGGCTAATGCTAGGGCATTGCAAATGTTAATGAAGACTCAAGAAATCAAGGAAAAATTAATTTGAATATTTTCAACTGAAAAATTTAACTAAATTTTTTTGTAAAAATATTTTTATAATTTTTCCCTCCAAATTAACTTTCTTATGAATTTTAAATAAAATTTTATTGAAGTATGACATACATACAAAAATGTATACAGATCCTAAGTGTATAGACTTTGACAAAATAAATGCACACCTATTACCAGGACCCAAATAAAAAAATAGAATATAACCAGCAATATAAAATTCTCCCCAAGGCACTCCCAGCAATTGTGTTTTACTGTTTACAAATAACCAGAATCTATACTTGTATCACTATAGTTTTATCTGCTTTTGAACATTATGTAAATGGTAGAGCATGCATATCATGAGTTAGTTTCATCAATTTTGAACTTTATATTTCTAAGTACCAATAGCTTAATTTCTTTTTTTTTAAATATATTTTATTGACTTTTTACAGAGAGGAAGGGATAGGGATAGAGAGTTAGAAACATCGATGAGAGAGAGACATCGATCAGCCGCCTCCTGCACGCCCCCTACTGGGGATGTGCCCACAACCAAGATACATGCTCTTGACCGGAATCGAACCCGGGACCTCTCAGTCCACAGGCTGACACTCTATCCACTGAGCCAAACCAGTTTCGGCACCAATAGCTTAATTTCATTTCTATATAGCATTCCATTATACAAATACTAGAGGCCCCATGCATGAAATTCATGCACTTGGTGGGGGTTGTCCCTCAGCCCAGCCTGCACCCTCTTGCAGTCTGGGAACCCTCAGGGGATGTCCAACTGATGGCTTAGGTCTGCTCCCTGCCTAACATCCATGCGGAGGTGGGAGAGGCTCCTGCCACTGCCTTTGCGCTCACCAGCTATGAGCCTGGCTTCTAGCTGAGCAACGCTCCCACTGTGGGAGTGCACTGACCACTAGGGAGCAGCTTCTTCATTGAGCTTCTGCTCCCTGGTGGTCAGTATGTATCATAGCAACCAGTTGTTCCACCGTTAGGTCGATTTGCATATTAGCCTTTCATTATATAGGATACCACAATTTATTTATTCATCCTATTGCTGATGGACATTTAGATTTCTTTCAGTTTGGGGCTATTTCAAACAGTGCTGATATAAATGTTCTTGTATTTGTCTTTGGGCACAAATATTTATGTATATCTGTTGAGTATATATCTTAGAGTGGTACTGCTGAAAGTCACGAGAAAGCTTATGTTCAAGTTTAATAAATACTATAAAAAATCTCAAAAATATGTCAATTTACACTCCTATTAGTAATGGGTGGAAGTTCCAGTTGCTCTAATTCTTGCTAGAGTGTTTTAAATTTCAGCCATTCTAGTGAGCATATACTATATCTCACTATTTGTTTCAATTTGCATTTCTCTTCTTCTTTGAATAATGAATGGGTTTTGAGTTCTAATATTTTTCCTGTATTTATTGAGATGATCACATTTTTTCTTGCTCAATGTAGTGAATTACATTGATTTCTGAATGATAAACCAACTTTGCAATTCATAAAATAAATTTTTAATCATAGTACAGAGTCAATGTCAATGTGCCAATATTTTAAGACTTTTACATTTATGCTTATGATATATCTGTTGATCTGCAATGTTCCTTTATTGTAATATCCTTTTCATGCTTGCCTTTAAGGTTTCACATAAGTCAATTTAGTTAAAAAATTTTTTTTCACTAAGTATACATTCTTTTGCCATTATCTGGCATAGTTTGTAAAAGATTAGTGTTGATTCTTCTTTAAATACTAGCATATATTTAATAGTAAAACCATCTGAAGACTTTCAATTACAGATTTCACTTTAATAAATATGACTCTATTTCCTATTTTTTAACTTAGTTGAGTTAAATTGTGTTTTTGTGGAAATGCATCCAATTAATCTAGATTGTCACATTTATTGGTATCAAGGTATTTGTTATAGTGTTTTATTTACCTTATAATATATGCAGTACCTGCAGTGACATGGCACTTTCTGTTAAAAATTTTATTGTTTGCTAAGAGATTATTGTTTTAGGGTTTTCAAAGAGCTAAACTGTGTCTTTGTACATTTTTATCTTTTGAACAAATTCTTCTGATTTAATTTATTTTTCTTTATTATTTTCCTTTTGTGCTTTAGGTTTAACTTCCTGGGATTTTATTTTTTCCTAAAGATGGCAATTTAGATAATTTCCATCCTTGTATCTTTTCTAATACGTATATGATTTAAAGCTATTTAAAGCTAATATTCTTCAGCTACACTCACACTTTTGCTATGTTATAATTTCATTACCTACTTTTATTGTAATTCAGAAGTATATTGCTTAATTTCCAAACATAAAAATTGTCTAGTTATCCTTATGTTTATGTATAGCTTAATGCAATTCTATTCAAAGAATATACTCTCAATATTTTTTGTCTTTTGAAATTTGTAGGAACTTGCTTTACAGCCCAACATGACTAATTTTGTCAAATGTTCCTTGTGCACTTGAAAAGACTGTAGTCAGGCAATTATAGAAAGTCAGGTTCAATATATGACAACTAGGTTAAGTTTTTTAATCTTTGTTTTTCATATTATTTTCCTTTTTACTGAATTTTTGTCTGCCAGGTATGATAAGCTATATTAGTCTGTTCTAAAGACTAATGTCTCCCTGGTAGGTTCACCGTTTTCTCATTATTAAACATCTGTATCTGACATAATGTTTCTTGTCCTAAAATACACTTTAATATTATACAGCTACTAGAGGCTGTCCCTCAACCCAGCCTGCACCCTCTCCAATCTGGGACCCCCCCTAGGGATGTCCGACTGCCTTCTCACAATCCAGGACTGCTAGCTCCCAACTGCTCACCTGCCTGCCTACCTGAGTGCCCCTAACTGCTTCTGCCTGCCAGCCTGATCACCCCCTAACCACTCTCCTGCCAGCCTGATTGATATCTAACTGCTCTCCTGCCAGCCCAATTGCCCCTAACTGTCCTTCCCTGCTGGCCTGGTCACCCCTAACTGCCCTCCCCGTAGGCCTGATTGCCCCCACTGCCCTCCCTGTCAGGCCTGGTCCCTCCCAACTGACCCCCCTGTTGACCTGATCACCCACAACTGCCCTCCCCTGCCAGCCCTCTTGTGTCCACAGGTGTGCTGGACCATCTTGTGTGTTGGAGCAATAGTCAATTTGCATATTACCTCTTTATTAGATAGGACTAAAGGCCCATTGTATGAAGAGATTCGTGCAATAGACATTCCCTCCCTTGGCTTCCAGCACCAGTTTTCTTCTGGTACCTGGGACCCAGGCTTTCGCTCTGGCCAGAATCTGCCTTCTTTGTCTTTGCTGCAGACTCTGGACGGAGTCTGCAGTCTTTGCTTTTGCCGCAGAATCCAGAGTCTGCAGACTTGTCTTCGCTGTGGCATTCTGCTCCTGTGGATCCCTTCGCCTCCCGCCCTCCCTCTCAAAGCAGGCATCCTGCCCTGCCTGGCCATTCCACACATGGAGCATCTGGGAGGCTGCCATTTTTGGCCTTCTAATTTGCATACTCACTCTGATTTGCTGTGGATGTAGCGAAGGTACAGTCAATTTACATGTTTGTCTATTATTATTTAAGATACCACCTTTCCTACTGGCTACTGTTCCCATCCTATACCTATTTATCCTTTGCTTTCAACTTTTCTCTATCTTTATATTTAAGCATGTCTGTTATAAACAGGTTATCACTGAAATCTTTCAGTTGGTTTTAATCTGATGTTGTAATTCGAAGTATTTGGTCTATTAACATTTTTTTATTTTCAATATGCTGTTTATTTATTACTAGAGGCCTGATGCACGAAATTCATGCACTCAGGGGGGTCCTTCAGCCAAGCCTGAGCCCTCTCACAGTCTGGGAGCCCTTGGGGGATATCCAACTGATAACTTAGGGGAGCAAGCCTAAGCCATCAGTCGGACATCCTTAGTATTGCTGCAGAGGCAGTAGAGGCTCCCACCATTGCTGCTGTGCTCACCACTCATGAGTCCAGCTTCTGGCTAAGTGGCGCTCCCCCTGTGAGAGCATACTGACCACCAGGGGGCAGCTCCTGTGTTGTGTGTCTGCCCCTGATGGTCAGTGCACTTCATAATGACCAGTCATTCTGCCATTGGGCCAAAACCGGCTCTCCAACATCCCCTGAGGGATCCTGGATTGCAAGAAGGCACAACCAGGACAAGAGACCTCACTGGAGCATGACTGGGGCCAGGAAGGGACATGGGAGGTGGGACAGCTGGGGATAGAACACAGGAGGGCATGTCCATCCCATCTTGCTCTGCCCCAATCAGCTGGATCCCAGCAGCAAGCTAACCTACCAGTCAACTGGTGGTAAGTTACATCATAGTGACTGGTCGACCAGTCAACTGTCTGGTGGTCAGCACATGTCATAGTGAGCGGTTGAGCAGTCTTAGCATATCATTTGCATATTACGCTTTGATTGGTTGAATGGCCAACTGGATGATTGAACACTTAGCATATTAGGCTTTTATTATATAGGATAGCTTTGGACAAGTTTTTCTTTCTTTTTAAAAAATTTTTCAATTACATTTGATGTACAGTATATTAGTTTCAGGTGTATAACATAGTATTTAGCCATTTATATAACCTACGAAGTGATAACCAGGTAAGTCTAGTACCCACCTGACACTACACAGTTATTACAATATTAACTATATTTCCTATGTTGTATTTTACATACCCATGACTATTTTTATAATTGGAAATTTGTACATCTTAATTTCTTCTCCTTTATATCTATCCCCCAATCTTCTTCCCATCTGGCAACTATCAAAATGTTCTTTGTATCTGTGAGTTTCTATTTTGCTTGTTAGTATATTTTTTAGATTCCACATATAAGTGAAATCATATGGCATTTGTCTTTCTCTGACTTATTTCACTTAGCATAATATCCTTTAGGTCCATCTACGTTATCATAAATTGTAAGATTAATTTGCTTTTTATGGTTGAGTAATATTCCATTATATATATGCACCACCTCTTCTTTAGCCATTCACTTATCAATGGAGACTTAGGTTGCTTCCATATCTTGGGTCTTTAAATAATGATGCAATAAATACAGGGTTGCATATACCTTTTTGAATTAGTGATTTGGATTTCTCCAGGTAAGTACCCAGAAGTATAAGTTCCATTTTTAAATTTTTGAGAAACCTTAAAATTGTTTTCCATAGTGGCTACACCAATTTACAATTACACCAGAAGTGCATGAGGGTTCCCTTTTCTCCATATCCTTGCCAACACTTGCTGTTTGTTGATTGACTGATTGACTGATTTTTATAAATCTTCACCAATGATATGTTTTGTTTTTAATCTTCACCAAGGATATGTTTAGAGAAAGGAAGGAAGAGGGAAGGAAGTGGGAAAGAAACATAGATGTGAGCAAGAAACATTGACTGTTGTCTCTTGTGTGCACCCTGACTTAGATATGTTTCCCTGACTGGGAATCAAAGAACTGTTTGTAGATTTATTGATGACTGCCATTCTGATACATGTGAGGTGATATTTTATGGTTTTCATTTTCAATTCCCTAATGGTTAGTTATGTTCAGCATTTTTTCATGTATCTACTCTCCACCTATAGATCCTTTTAGAGCAATCATCTCAAACTTGTGGCCCACAGGCTGCACGAGGTCCACAATGAATATTTTTGGGGCCCACCAATATAACGGTACATAAGAAACTTTTTAATAAAAATTTCTAACTTAATTTTTATTATATCCTGTTATAAATAATTATTAATAACAAACTACTGTTCACTAATGACTGATTACTATAATAGTGTTGCATTCATTTCCCTTATTCGCACCATTTTTCTCCACTAATATACCAGTGAATATGTTAGCAACTGATTGCCACATCATTAGTCTTATACTGACTTGTTTGGTGTACACAACAAGAAGTATTTCGCTTTTGGGGAACAAGAAAAATAGGTTTATTTGTGTTACACTTTTTCAGTTATTCAGTGTCTGGTAAGTTAATGTTCAAGAAAAAATATTAATTTTTATTAAAATGTTCTATTATTTTATGTTAATGATTACTTATTTATTTCAGCCCTTTATATTCAGCATGTCTCTATCAAAATAAACTTACGTTTCTATGAAAATTGAAGCTTTTGGTTTTTTTTTGTGGCAAATATAAACTTAAACCTTGTCCATATGGTCCATGTTAGCCTTTGAGTTTGACATGCCTGTCTTAGGAAAATGTCTTTTCAAGGCCTCTGTCCATTTTTTAATTGAATTGGCTTTTGTGTGTGTGTGTGTGTGTGTGTGTGTGTGTGTGTGTGTGTGTGTGTATTTTAAGTTGTATGATTTTCTTATATATTTTGAATATTAACCCATTATTAGACATATCATTGATGAATATATTCTCCCCTTCAGTAGGTTGTCTTTTTGTTTTGTTGATGATTTCCTTTGCTATGCAAAAAGTTTTTAGTTTGGTGTGGTCCCATTTGTCTTTTGTTTCCAATGCCTGAAGAAATATATCAGAACAAATATTGCTAACAGAAATGCCAGAGATTTTACTGCCTATGTTTTCTTCTAGGAATTTTATGGTTCTGAGTCTAACATTCAAGTCTTTAATCCATTAAGAGCTTTTTCTTGTATATGGTGTATGAAGGTCATCTAGTTTCTTTCTGATAGACAAGAAAATTACTTTTTACCTATTATTTGAACATCCTAATAAAAACATTTTTAAGTACATGTCTGACAAGTCAGTAATTGGATCATCAGTGAGTCTATTGATATTGTCTGTTTCTCTCTTGGTCTTATTTCTTAATGTCTGATATTATACATAAACAAATTATAAAAGCTCTGGATGATGTTATCTCTCTTTATAGAGGTTCACCCTATTCTCTTTGGTAAGTAGCCATGATCTGTCTACTAAATTGAAAATTTATCTAGAGGCTATAGACAGCATACACACACATTTATATTATAGTTCAGATTTGCACAGTATTGTTACAATTGTCTGTATATTACTAATAAGTAAAACAATGTGATCTAATATTTTACAAAGCATATATTATACATCAATAAAAGCCTGAAATCTTTCAAAAATGATTCCTTGAAGCATGGGATACCAAAGTATACATGTTCAGTATTTTTTAGATCTCTGTGTATCCACCAACTAAATAGTGCATTTTGATGTACATGTTAACATATTTAATTGTAAACTATCACTTTTAAGATAACTCCTAGGAAGACATATGAGTGTTTAATGAAGTAGAAAACCTTTAAAAGTAGTGTTGCAATATATTGTAGGGGAATTAGTTTAGTAGCTCCTATATAGTGAAGGTAAATTTAGTTACAGGAAAATCAGTTTAGTTATATATATATATATATATATATATATATATATATATCTTTCTATATGTTTATGCTGGATCATGACATAAAATGTGTATTTCTTACTGTGATTTGTAGTCAAAATTTTAAAACCTACTGCTCTATAAAAGTATGAAAGAGGTCCTGGTTTCTTTTCATGAGGCACATAAGACTAACAGATCTGTTAATTATTATTCATAGGTAATAACTTCTTACCTTTTTAGAACACTTGGCTGTATTTTTCAGACAGCACTTCTTATGGCAAGCATACTTGCATACTGAAAAATAGGTTAAGAATGTAGAATTTTTAGAAGTCTATGCGTCAATGACAAGAACTTTAAAAGTTTATGTTTATTTTGGATATACATTTTTTTTCTTTAGATTCTAGACTGCCATAATTGCATATATATGCTTTGTACAATATGAGAAAGAAAAAAAATTTAACCCATTCTTTATAAGTTCAATTTACTCATTTAACCCATTCTATATGGAAACATAAAGTTTAGAAACATGCCTAAAGTTTCTAAATAATGTCTATACTTTTTAAAATTCTGCCCACCATTCTCCCCTCCTCTCCCATATTACAGTAGAATATTTATCTGTCTCTCTGGTTTGATTCACAAATTATTTATGTTCCTCTCATTTTACAATCTGCTGAAATGCCAGAAATAGATATATTTGCAAATATTCCAATTGGTAAGGAAGGCATTGTTGCCAAAGACGCTTACTGAAATAAAAACAAATTAACACATAAGGTATAAGAAAGGCCTTAAAGGTCCAGAATAGAACTTTGAAGACCAAAACATAAAAATATCAATTGTGTTTAGGAAGATAAGATAAAGAAAAGGTTCAGAGCAGAAATAACATCTGAGAGCAGGAGAAAACAGGGTATCTGGGCAGGTGGGAAGAGGCACATCAAGAGGAGGATACTAAGAACACAGCTGGCCTATGTCATTTTGCTATACAAGTGCCAGTACGTACTTGCATATCATATCCTTGACCTCCAATAGTTTAACTTGCAGTGTTTCAAGGCCAAAACCAAGTAAGGACATCACTGACTGGAGACATCACCAGTATAGTCACAAAGAAAGTAATTCTACTAAGAAATCAAACCAAGCACACCCAAGTCATAGAAAAGCAGATTCTTTACATTTTTCAGTTTCAAATCAGAGATAAAATTATACCAAATCAAAAGAAATCAGACTAACATTAAATAGTCACTATAGCTTTTTAAACAATGCAAAAGGAAACAATTGTTGAAGCGTAGAACATGTGAACATATCTGGCAATAGTGATTTGGCTGTGGTGAAGATAACTTTTATGCTTGTCACCTTACTAGACCCAGCCCTTAGTAAATAAACCCTCATAGGATTACTGATAGCACCAGAGTAGATTCATAAAATGACAGGAATAAAAAAAGATCCTCTGTAAGCCAGAACCAAGCAGACCTACAAAAAGTCCCAACTTACAATCTAGGATTTATATATTCTGATGAAAGGATTACAGCAGAAAAAAAAAAGTACCCTTTTAGGTTATAATCTAAGAATTCATTAGGTAATTAATCCATTCTATAGGTCCATCTACATTAAAATATATTTATTAAAACTTATAATATGCCAGAACTATTTTAGTCACTGGTGATATAGAAGAGACAGATAAGTTTCCCAACTTTATAAAACATACATTCTAGTGGGACAAACAAACAAGAAAATAAATGAATACCTATTATAACCTTGAGTGGCAATAAGTACTAAAAAAGATTTTAAAAGTTGAGTAATGGGAGAATTAGGGGACTGGGTGGCAATTTAGATAGAGATTAAGGAAAGAACTCTCTAAGAGGTAACACTGGAGTAGAGACATAAATTAACTGAAATGGTAAAGTCCTATTAACATCTAAAAGAAAAACATTTCAGACAGAGTGAGCTTCAAGTACAGTGATCAAAAAACATCAAAATATCTATCTGGATTGGCTACTGAGAGTAGAGAGAGATATGATGTTAGAGAATTACAAACAATGACATAAGAAAACTAAGGGAATTCTGCCCGTGTGGCTCAGTTGGTTAGAGTACCATCAGTTGGATAAATTGAACCCACCATATAAGTTCCATATGGTGGTTTCAATTGTTAGTCAGGGCAAAGTATTTTTCTCACACTGATGCTTCTTTCTCTCTTTCTAAAGTAAATTAAAAAAAATTTTAAGTAGAAGAGGTCTTTTAAAAAAAAGAAGAAGTAAGGGAAATAGAAATGTCAAGCAGTTAAAGAAATTCCTCCAAGATCTCTTATACTTACATTTACAAACAGAGGCTCGGTCCATTATCCATATCAAAGAAGAACAGTACTCACAGTATGTAGGAATGCTATACTGAGTGGCCTTAAAGATGTGACCATTGTGCTCTTCCACCTGAATGAAAGAATACAGCTACTTATGTAAAAGCCAACAGTAAATGTTGCCCTAACATGGTCACTCATTAGGAAATCCTTCAATCCCTTATTAAGTCCTTTTGAGTGCTTATTCCACAAGAAAAATTATGATCTTATCTATAATAATAAAAGTAGAATATGCAAATTAATCAAATGACCAAACAGCAGAACCACCATCCAGATGATCTGGATGACCTTTCAGATGACCACACTATGACACCCACTGTTGCCAGGCCAGCCAAGGTGGGTGTGATATGATTGGTCGGGGGGCCCAGCCATTGCCCCATAATCGCCCTGCAGAGGGAGGCCCAGGCCACCAACCAGCAGGCTGTGGAGGGTGGGCGATACATCATAGCATCCTGGCTGGATGGGCAGAGTCTACATCTTTGGGGCAATCGATGGTGGAGCCCCGCGGTCAATCACCTCAAAAAGGGAGACCCAGTCTACCCGGCCAGTGGCACTGTGGCTAGTAGCCTGGGCCTCCATCTGGAGGCAACAATCGATCATGGAGCCCCTGCCAGGTGGATGGGGCCTACCTCTTTGGGGCGAACAATTGCAGGGCCCCAAACTATGAGAGGCTGGGCTGAGGGCTCCCCACCCCCACACACATCTGTGCACGTATTTCGTGCACTGGGTCTCTAATAAGAAATAAAATAAAAGTAAAATATGTGTTCCCTGCTTTCAAAAAGCTAACAATTTAGTAGAGAAACAAGACTAACTTAATATGAAAATCAGAAAGCAATATTATAAACACATAAGTTAGCTTAAGTGAGTCTAATAAGCATGTTAAATTAAAAGCAGCAGTTCTTGAATTCTTAACCTCAAAAACCTTTTGCACTTTTGAAAATTATTGACAACCTCAAACATAGGTTATACCTACTGATATTTACTATCGTGTCAGTATGAAATAATTTTAAGTATTTATCCAATTCATTTAAAATTAACACTAAACACATTACATGTTAACATAAACATATTACATGTTAACATAAATAACATTTTTATGAAAAACTATCTTTAAAATAAAAAAAGTAATGATAAAAAAGGGTATTGTTTTAACTTTCTGTAGACCTCTTTAATATCTGGCTTAATAAAAGATACTTGCTAGATTCATAAAAAAAAAAAAAAAAGACACTTGCATCTCATATCCCTTCATTCAACCTGTTGGCAGATACAGTTTAGTTTGAAAGATACAAAGAAAATCCAGGTTCTCACAGATATAAAATTGATAAAAATAGAAGAACACTTTAATTGTCCTTTTAGATAATACTACATCAAACCTCTATAAATGATACCTTAAAGATTCACTGAAATATGGAAACTAAAACCACATCAATGAACACTTCATACTCTTTGACATTAAAATCATTTTTCCCAGCTTCACTAAAATTTAAAACTTTTACTCTAAGTACCATTAAGAAACTAAAAAGCCACAGAGTTCAGAAGATATTTAAAAATCATACAGCTGATAAATAACTTTTATCTAGAATATATGAAGAATGGTTACAACTCAAAAACAAGAAGATAATTTTAAAATGGACAAAACATTGAGTAGACAAGTTTATTAATGAAGTATAAAATGGTCAACAGGCACATGAAAATGTACTCAAAATCATAGTATTTCTCTCATATTCAGGAAAATGCAAATTAAAACCATGATTAGATACTGTTTCATACTCACTGGGATGGCTACAATTTAAAAAGACAATAATGACTTTTGGTAAAAATGTGGGGAGATTGGAACCTTCAGATACTGCAGTTGGGACTGTAAAATGGTACAGTCATTTGGAAAACAGTTTAACATTTTTTGAAAATATTCAACGTAGAATTATTGTATGACCCAGAAATTCTATTCTTAGGTTTATATCCAAGAGAACTGAAAACATACGTTTTCACAAAAATATTCATAAACACAAACGTTCACGTAGCAGCATTTTTATAATACACCAAAAGTGGAAATTACTTAAATACCCATCAAATGATAAAAGGGTAAATAAATGTGTAATATCCACATAATGGTTTAGTAGTATTTCTGTACCAAAACCCACCAAACTACTGATATACATTAACTTGAATGAACCGCAAAAACATTATACTAAGAAGCCACATGCAAAAGGCCACACATTATATGATTCCATTAATATGAAATGTCCAGAAAATGCTAAAATATAAAAACAAAAAGTAGATTAGTAATTGCCTATAACTGGGAATTGTAAAGGGTAATGGCTGCAAATTGGCATAAAAAATCCTCTTAGGGTAATGTAAATGCTCTAAAATTGGATTGAGGTAATGGTTATAACTATAAATTTATTGAAAATCGCTGAACTGTATTCTTAGAAGGGATAAATTACATTGTAATTCAATTTAACTCAATAAAGCTCTTTTAAGAAACATTTTTATCTATCCTAGACTTTAAATGGGCATGATTTTATAGTATTATACAGTGATGATTCAGAAAATACTGGTTCAGAGAGCTGTGTGGCCCTTCCAAATATTGACATATTTATTTTTATTTTTTTAAATATATATTTTATTGAGTTTTTACAGAAAGGGAGAGGGATAGAGAGCCAGAAACATTGATGAGAGAGAAACATCAATCAGCTGCCTCCTGCACACCCCTACTGGAGATGTGCCCACAACCAAGGTACATGCCCTTGACCAGAATGGAACCTGGGTCCTTTCCGTCCGCAGGCCGACGCTCTCTCCACTGAGCCAAACCGGTTTTGGCAAAATATTGACACATTTTAATACACACTATCAGAAAGTGATATTATTCATATTATCAACAATCTCATTAGAAGATTCTCTACTAGAAAACTGTCATGCTAACAATGGGAAATAAAAGGTTTCCACAATTCTAATATCTGATTAAAATCTCAAACTTTACCACTTATAATATAGTCAGGTGTTTTCTTTGAAGTGAGAAGGTCACTTTGTTCATTTGCAGGAAATGGCTACCAAATACCTATGTCTAAATAAGTATAGCTTATTAATAAAGAAAAAGTGATTTCTATTTAAAAAGTGGGTAGGGACACATGTTGATATAAAAGGTTGTACAACACAAATATTCCTAGTATCATTACTCTAGCTAAAATGTAGAAAATTCCAAAGTCCATAAACTGATGAATAGATAAAAGAAAGTGTAGTATAAGCTATACAATAGAACACAATTTGGCTATAAACAGAAATAAAGTACCATACATGCTACAATATGCATGAATCTTGAAAACAGTAAGTGAAAAAAGATGGGCCTAAACGATCAACATTGATTTTTTTTTCAATATGAAATGTCCATAATAGGCAAATCCACAGAGACAGAAAGTAGATTAGTGGTTGCCAGGGCTGGAGGAAGACAGAATGGAGAATGGCTTCTCAGTGGTGATAGTTACCCAATATAGTGAATACAGTCATGTGCTGCTCAAGATGGGGTTACATTCTGAGAAATGCATCATTAGGTTATTTCATCACCATGCGAATATCATAGAATGCACTTATGAAAATATAAATGGAATAGCCTACTACATGCCCAGGCTATATGGGAGAGTCCAGTGGTCGGCAAACTCATTAGTCAACAGAACCAAATATCAACACTACAACAATTGAAATTTCTTTCGAGAGCCAAATTTTTTAAACTTAAACTTCTTCTAAAACCACTTCTTCAAAATAGACTTGCCCAGGCTGTGATATTTTGTGGACGAGCCACACTCAAGGGGCCAAAGAGCCACATGTGGCTCATGAGCCACAGTTTGCCAACCACTGGGTATAGTCTATTGCTCCTAGGCTACAAATCTATACAACATGTTACTGTACTGAATACTACTGTAAGTAACTATAACACAATGTTAAATATTTATGTATGTAAATATATATAAACATAGAAAAGGTATACTAATACCTATTAATATCTACATTAATAATTTATACTAATAAAAGGGTAATATGCTAATTAGGGCAGATGTCCTCCAGATGTCCATCAGAACAAAGCCGCAACGGCTGCCTAAGGCTCAGGCAAGCTGCGGATGGTGGCTGCAGATGGTGGCTGCAGCTGCCCAGGGCCAGCCCAAGGCTCAGGCAAGCCACGGATGATGGCTGCCACTGCCCAGGCCACCATTGGCAGCAGCAGCAGGGTGATGCAGGCGGTGCCTTCCCCTAATCTGCCAGGTCACCTCTGGCACAGGAAGGCAAGACTGCAGCTTAGGTTGGGGGCCAAGGCAGAGGCTGTTTAGGGGCGATCAGGCAGGCAGGGGTGCAAGGTAGGGGCAATCAGGCTGGCGGGGGGGAGGGCAGTTTGGGGTGATCAGGCAAGCAGGCAGAGGGGTTAGGGGCAATCCAGCATGCAAGGTAGGCAGAAGGGTTAAGAGTGATCAGGCAGGCAGGCAGGCAGGTGAGCAGTTAGGAGCCAGTGGTCCCTTATTGTGAGAGGGATGTCGACTGCCGGTTTAGGCCAGAATCCTGTGGGATTGGGCCTAAACTGGCAGGGATCGGGCCTAAACCAGCAGTCAGATATCCCCTACAGGGTCCCAGATTGGAGAGGGTACAGGCCGGACTGAAGGACCCTTCTCCCATGCACAAATTTTATGCACTGGGCCTCTAGTCCTATCTAATAAAAAGGTAATATGCAAATAAACCATCACTTTATCACAAAGATAGTGGCACCCATAGCCACAAGATGGTGGTGCCCAGTCCTCTCAGCCCCACTGAAGTCCCCCAGTCCTGGGGTGGCGGCTTCTGAGAGGAGGCAGTCTGGTGGAATGCTTGCTTATCACCATCGTGATGAGGCAAGCATTCCACCCAGGCTGCAAAGAGCCTCTGGCCAGGCTAGGGCACAGAATACTTGCCTCGTCATCCTGGTGATGAGACAAGCGTTCCGCACCCAGTCACAGATGGGCTTCTGGGCCACAGAGAGCCTCTGAGCAGTGGGTGCAAAGCAGCCAGACCCCACAGAGAGCTATTGGTGCACAGATTTGTGTGCTACCTGTATAGTGTAAAAGATAAGAAATGGCCATGTATAGGGCATTCATGAATGGAGTTTGCTGGACTGGATGTTGCTCTGGGTGAATCATTGAGTGAATAGTGAATGAATGTGAAGGCCTAGGATATTAATGTGAATTATAAACCTTGTATATTTAAGCTATACCAAATTTATAAAACAACCCCAGATTAAATGAAGCATAAGAGAAAATGATGCAATCTATAGATAGAATAAGTTGAAGATGTATGAGGCACATCATACTGTTTTAGCAAGTTTTTAGAATAAGTATACTCTAAAAATAACAATAAACAATATAGTACAATAAAGAAACCAGTAACAATAATTTATTATCATTATCAAATATTACGTACTATACACAATTGTATGTGCTATACCTTTTACTGGCAGCCCAGTAGATTTATTTACACCATCATCACCACCACAGGCATATGAGTAAAGGGTTGTGCTCTGACATTATGAAAGTTCTGACCTCACTAGGTAATCAGACTTTTTCAACTCCATTATATTACTAGAGACCCAGTGCACAAAATTCCTGCACTGGAGAGGGGGTGTCTTCAGCCTAACCTGCACCTTCTCCAATCTGGGACCTCATGGGGAATGTCCGACTGCCAATTTAGGCCCAAACCAGCAGTCAGACATCCCTCTCACAATCCGGGACTGCTGGCTCCCAAACGTTCACCGGCCTGCTAGCTTGATCGACACCTAACTACTCCCTTGCAGGCCTATTCACCCCAACTTCCCTACCTTGCAGGCCTGGTCACCCTCAACTGCCCTCCCTTGCAGACCTAGTCACCCCTAACTGCCCTCCCCTGCAGGCTTCGTCACTACCAACTTCCCTCCCCTGCAGACCTGGGTCACCCCCCAACTTCCCTTCTCTGCCAGCCTGATCATCCCCAACTGCCCTGTCTTGCAGGCCTAGTCCCTCCCAACTGCCCTGCCCTGTTGGCCTGATCACCCACAACTGCCCTCCCTTGCTGGCAATCTTGTGGCAGCCATCTTGTGTCCACATAAGGCGGCCATCTTGTGTGTTGGAGTGATGGTAAATTTGTATATTACCTCTTTATTATACAGGATTGTTATACAGGATAGTTTAGTATGTTTGAAGTCAGCCAGCCATTTTAGGGAGCCACCATTGATAAGTCAAATCACAAAAGACAAAGCCACATCTCATTCCAAATATTTTAAAGCCAAAAATGATTACACTATAGGCAACTGATAAACTTATTTCTTAAACATATCCACATAAATACGGTATGATATGCTTTAGACTGCTGGCCTAAAAATTACTTTTGTTAATAACATAAAAGACTATGACTTACTAAATCAGTTTCTTTTTTCCTTCTTTTCTTTCTGTCTGTTTTTGGCACCTGGTGGGAAATAAATATAGAAAGTGTGATATAACAAAGACCATCATACTTTCTTACTTCTTTGCAAATGCTAAGATTTTTGCTCAAAAGGTAATAGAGTAAGCAAATGTGAGAAATTTTGACGTTTTCTAAAACAGTGTTCAAAAAAATAACAGAGCCGAGACTGGTTTGGCTCAGTAGATAGAGCATCGGCCTGCGGACTAAAAGGTCCTGGGTTCAATTCCAGTCAGGGGCATGTACCTTGCTTGCGGGCACATCTCCAGTGTGGGGTGTGCAGGAGGCGGCTGATCGATGTCTCTCTCTCATCGATGTTTCTGACTTTCTATCCCTCTCCCTTCCTCTCTGTGAAAAATCAATAAAATATATTAAAAATAAATAAATAAATAAATAAATAAATAAATAACAGAATGAAAGGATACTTTAGAAATTATTTTCCTTTAAAACCTCAATTTTGTCCAGAAAGCACACCATATTAATTTAAATGATTTTATTTTACTCATTAATTAAATGATTACTAGTGATAAAGATTGCACTTTCCCTATTTTGGCTCTAGAAACTCACTATCCCAGAGCTAAATATAAAAAACTAGCATTTGGAATATAAAAATGTTCTTTTATATATGACATTTCCTGATAACCATAGTATAGAACAATTGAAGCCTAATCTTTTAATATTATAAACAAAGACTATATAAGCCTAGTAAGAATCTTCTGCATAACATAAAGATCTTAACCTACATCTAAAATAGAAGAACTTCTAAGGATTTATTTGTATCTGACTACTTCAAAAATGATTTAAGACAGTTTGTAAATCTAAATACATATAACCAGAATAACTGAAAATAAAATGTAACATAACAAAAAGGATTAATAGTATCTCTAATACCTAATAATTAGATAATATTAACACCTAATAATTCAGTATCCCAGCTAATTATTTAAGCTGGGATACTAAAAAGGAAACACACTGATAACTTTTTCTAAGCCTGCTACCTCTCTGTAACATGGATTTCATAATAGTTATTTAATAGGACTGAAGCAAGAATTAAATAAACCACCAAACACCTAGACCAATTCCTGGTACTTAATAAAGATTGTTATTATTGTTCTACAGATTTCCAGAAACACATTTTCCTAAAACTTAATTCAAGGAGAAATATAATTTGTGGGTCCTCATGTAAAGGTCCTAGATGTTACAGTGAATTATACCTTCAACCACTGTTTTACAAAAGAAAATTCATGTAATGACCTCTATCAAAGCTGAAGGTATAATCTTGAAAGAACATTAAATTTTATCTCAGTGAAGAATATATTAATGTATTAAATAATATATTTAGAAAATATGGTCTGATGAACTTATCGGACATAATGGAGTTTGTTAAATCTCAAGTAATGCTAAGCTGACATTTCACTGTAATAGTTTTCTCAAATACCAGATGTCCCAAACAGACCCTTAACCAGAGTTAGTAACTGAACCCTTTAAGAAATCAAAATATAACATATTTACCTTTGTGGGTATACAATCCAAAATCTTGAATTCATTCATATATTCATCTAAAAACACTTTAAAAGTATTGACCCAAACTCTGACTGGAGATTCTCTCCAATCTCGTTGCTCAAGTCTCATGGTCTTTTCCAGAATCTGCTCAAATAGTGCATAGAGGTCTTTATACCGTATGCTTTTCCCATCGTCTATCTAATAAGCAATAAAAGAAGAAATTTAAAGTTTTTAGGAAGAAATTCTTTCATATAGAAGATTGATTCAATTTGCATTGGGTTAATATTCAGAATAAAAATTAGGAACCTGATATACTTTCTAATGGGCATGTCCATGAGGTCATGTGGTACTTATCTAGATGTAAATTCCTATTATACTATGAAATATCTGCTGAGTAAAACCTGTTAAATGTACAGTTTAAAGAATACAGTAATTTGAAAAATTCCTGGGAATTTCTTCCATAGTCTGGCATTATAAAATAAATTTTCTAAAATACAACCAATATCATATGAAAGCATAAGTAAATCTGAAAGTGATATAAACTGATAGGTAGAAATCAATAAACAAAATTATTGTAATTCCACTGGAAAAAAACTATATAATAATTTCACACATGTAAGAACAGAACTAAAAGATTATAAAAAATCAAAATAGTAGAGTCCATGGATAATATCCAGAATATCTAAATTCAATATCTTAAAAAAATGAAAACATAACCAAGAGGGAGAAAAACAAAACTACTTAAGGAAATCTGAGAAAGCTACTATATCTAAGATCAGTCAGTTTGCTTTTCCTTAGCTATACCTAAAACAAAACCAAGGAACCGAAGAAATCTCTAATTGAACATGGCTTCTGTATTATCTTCTACATATTGACAAATTTTTCGTATGTTGATCTACAAAATACTAATACTTCCCAACTTACCGCCAATGCAGATGAATAAAAGCTGAAGATATTCTGCCGGAATTCTTTTAGGGCTTTTTTAAATACAACATCCACTAGTGTGTCTTTCTTGCTGTCTTCATTATCTAGGTCATTCATCTGGGGACCACAGAAAGAGTTTTTATACTAAATCAAGTAATTGAAAAGAGGTAAATGAAATAGTAAACACATATGACTGCCCTGAAAGTGCAAGCCATTGCTATTATAGGTAAAAGTACGACTAAATAGCCATTTATTATTATTGTTAGATGACTTTCTAATGTTCTTTCTAACATTTATGATTCTGTAGTTCTACCAGAAAAACAACTCCAAGTATGCAATGACAAGGCTCATCTTCACATATATAACATGACAGTTACAACAAAATTCTGTTTATCCAGACTGACTAATATATATTATATTATTAATACCTTTCTCGAAAAGACCATTTAAGTTAATAAAGCATATGTCTCCTTGATCTCTAGGGGCCATATCTTGATATACGTAAGTATTCCATAGTCAAAGCTGCTCAGGAGCCTAATTCAGCATTCAGAGAGTACCTTTTTCAGAAGAAATTCATCCATGCTCTTTAAATCACTGGCACTTTCTATGACCTGGACAGAGTCATTTTGCCAATGCATAGATTCCAAAGCCACGCTGCTGATCTTCACACTTTGTTTACGCTTTGCCTTTGGAGAGGGCTCTTTATTCTCTTTGAACTCCTTCTGGCAACTATCAGGCAATTCTGGGCTCAAAGAAGGTGTTGAATGATACTGAGCTAATTCTACAATTTAAGAGAGAGTAGCCAAAAAAGAAAAGAAATTTAATAAAAATAATGAAATCTCCACATCCTTAAGTTCCTTTAGTAAGGCACTATAAGAAACAATGTAAATGTTTGAAAGCAAAATAATAATAATGTTTGAGGCCAGGCAGTTAAACAATAAATCCAGAAAACCTGAATGGAAGTATCTTATAGAACTGAAGCCAGTGCCAAGGAAAAGAAAGAAGAGCACAAAAATCACACTAGCATGTGAAATGCTGTTAACCCAGTCATAATTTTACTGTATTTATTTGAAAGAACATCCAGCTACATAAAACTCGAACAAACAAGTGAAGTTTATTACTTTTGCTCAATGATAATTAAAAAGCTACAATCTTAACTTTTATATACGTATCCTTTTGAAGCAAATACACAATGAAGACTGCTAATAAAATATGCTTCAAATAGGGGCTAAAGCCATGAACACTTCAGTAATGATATCTGAATTTAGTTTGACAACCTATTTAGGGAGCCAGGTAACAACTGGTTCACTTCTACTTCGATCTCTTTTATATTTGGGAATTTCTTATATATCTTCCACATAATTGTCTGAATTTCCCAAAGAACTCTTGGAATGAACTTGGCTTTGTTTTACATATAATATTAGAGGCCCAGTGCATGGAATTTGTGCACAGGAGGGAGAGTCCCCTCAGCCCAGTCTGCACCTTCTCCAATCTGGGACCCCTTGGGGGATGTCCAACTGCCAGTTTAGGCCCAAAGCTGGGGATTAGGCTGCCTCTGCCTGCCAGCCTAATTGCCCCTTACAGCCCCTCCACTGGCCTGGTCACCCCCAACCCTGCCAGCTTGGTTGCCCCCAACTTCCTCCCTCTGCCACCCTGGTCACCCCTAACTGCCCTCCTCTCACCAACCTGGTCTCCTCTTACTGGCCCCACTGCTGGCCTGGTTGCCCCATGCAGCCTGCTGTTCAGTTGTTTGGTCATCCCTCACTAATCCCCCTGCCGACCTGGTCACCCCACGCAACCTACTGTTCAGTCATTTGGTCGTCCCTCACTAACCCCACTGCTGGCCTGATCACCCCACACAGCCTGCTGTTCAGTTGTTTGGTCATCCCTCACTAATACTCTTACCGGTGTTATCATAGCCTGCTGTTTGATTGTTACTGTTACTGTGATGGCATCCTGGACAATTTGCATATTCCTCTATTATTAGTATAGGTAATATTATATATTATAAAACACAACAGGTTTTCTCTACAATTTTTTACACCAAAGAAACTGGATTCCATGAAGTTCATTACAATCTAAAACTACAGTGGATTTCTAAAACTCTACCTGGGGCTTCTAAGAATATTGGCCCCTTCTCATTTCACATATTTGTTTGTTTCCCTACATTCCAATAATATATCCTCATTGCATCTAAAAGATAATTCTGGCCCTGGCCAGTTGCTCAATGGTTAGAGCATTGACCCACGGACTGAGGGTCATGGTTTTGATTCTGATCAAGGGCACTTACCTTAGTTTCAGGCTCTCACCCTGACCCCAGTTGGGGTATGTGCAGGAGGCAACCAATTGATGTGTCTCTCTCTCATAAATGTTTCTCTCTGTCTTTTCCCCTCCCTTCCACTCTAAAAATCAATGGAAAAAATATATCCTTGGGTAAGGATTAAAAACAACAGCAAAACAACAACAACAACAACAACAACAACAACAAAACAAGCTCATTCTGATGCTGGGAAAAAATGCCAATTCCACCCCAGGCAGAAAGAAGTGTGACTCACCTAATCTCAGATATGATGCCAGGATAAAAATTACAAAGATATAGGATACAAGCATATTCAAATTAGTATCAACTGATTTTAATTCTATTATATAACCTAGATATATAATTATTTCATTTCAAAGTCAATTATCTTTCTTATAATAATAGAAATAATAATTACTAAAGTAACTTTATAATCCTATTTCACCATTAAAAACAAGAGCTACCTTAATAAATTTCTACCCAAAGATATTTAAAAAGCTACAATTTTGCCCAGTCATCGTGGCTCAGTGGTTGAGTGCTGATCTATGAACTAGGAGGTCACAGTTCAATTCCCATTCAGGGCACATACCCATGCTTCAGCCTCCATTCCCAGTGTGGGGCGTGCAGAAGGGAGCCAATCAATGATTCTCTCTTATCCATGATGTTCCTATTTCTCTCTCCCTCTCCCTTCCTCTCTGAAATCAACAAAAATATCTATAATAATAAAAGCATAATATGCTAATTAGACCAGACATCCTTCCGGATGAAGCTGCAGTGGCAGGGGCTGAGGCAGAGGCAACTGCCACAGCGGCAGAGGCAAAGCCTCTTGCATGAATTTCAGGCACTGAGCCTCTAGTATTCAAAATAAAAAGCTACAATCTTCCATTTTTTTACACATATCTCTATGGAGCACACATTAAAGACTACTAATACTATGTGCTCCAACTAAGAGCTTGGGAATTAGTAATGAAGAAAATAACTGTGAAAAATGAAAAATTTAGAATGATTACTGTAAATCAGGTAAGATATATGAAACTATTCCTATTAGTAATGTAATGGAAATGAACTCCTAACCTTCCAAACTAAACTTGTAGTATTCACTATTGGTTTTATCTTTATCAGTTTGTCTGACACACAGTGGACTATGTGGAAGTTTTTGTTTTTGTTAATATTCACCTGAAGATATTTTTCCATTGATCTTTAGAGAGAGTGGGAGAGGGAAAGACAGAAACATATCAATTGGCTGCCTCCTATACATGCCCTGACCAGGGCCCAGGCCCAGGAGAAGCCTGCAACCAAGGAACATTCCCTTTACCAGAATTGAAGCCAGGACCCTTTGGTCTGCAGGCTGACACTCTATCCACTGAGCCAAACCAGCTAGGGCCCTATGTGGAACTTAATGATCTTTCTTCCTTGTCCCTTTATCATAGATAATAGAAGTTTTACTTATTTATTGTAATTGCTTCTATTGTATCTTTCTTTAAGAGATAATAACTTTCTTCCTAGGAACTCTTTTCATTTTATTCAATACTGGTATTTCACCCAGTGCATACTCATCTATGATGTATATCCCTACTGAAGATAACTGACCTCTTTACATATAGTAATTGAAAATATGCTTAAGCAAAGGGAAGAATAGAATAATCTAATAGAAGGATTATTGAAATCCTTAGAGCATTAGTAATTCTAGCATTTAAAAAAGCCAGTGTTCTCAACAGATGAACTAACTGTTGGGTACTTTCAAATATGTTATGATATCCAAACAGTGAAAGTAACAGCTACCATTATAAAGTTCTAGGCCCTGACATCTGGTAGGTACTTAATATGCACCATTGTGTTTAAGAATGTGGACTCTGGAGCTAGACTACCTAGATTCAAATTTCAGCCCTATCTAATAAAAGAGTAATATGGCCCTAACCAGTTTGACTCAGTGGATAGAGCACCAGCCTGCAGACTGAAAGGTCCCAGGTTCAATTCTGGTCAGGGGTGTGTACCTGGATTGTGGGCACATTCCCACTAGGAGGTATGCAGGAGGCAGCTGATCGGTTTCTCTCTCATCAATGTTTCTAACTCTCTAGTCTTCCCCCTTCCTCTCTGTAAAAAATCAATAAAATATATCAAAAAAATAAATAAAATAATAAGAGTAATATGCAAATTTACCATCACTCCAACAAACAACATGGCCGTCCCCATGTGGTCAAACATGGCTCCCCCATGTGGACACAAGATGGCTGCCACAAGTTGGCTGACAGGAGGAGAGGGCATTTGGGAGGAACCAGGGAGGGTAGTTGGGGGCAATTAGGCCTGCAGGGGAGGACAGCTGAGGGTACCCAGGCCTGCAGGAGAGGGCAGTTGAGAGCGACCAGGCCAACAGGGGAGGGCAGTTAGGGGTGACCAGGCCTGCAAGGTAGGGCAGTTTGAGGGTAACTGGGCCAGCAGGGGAGTGCAGTTTGGGGTGACCAGGCCTGCAGGGAAGAACAGTTGGGCTGGAGGGACTCCGGCCTGAAGGGGAGGGGAGTTAGGGGCAACCAGGCTGGTAAGGGAGGGCGGTTAGGGGCAAGTAGGCCGGCAGGGGAGGGCTGTTAGGCATTGATCAGGCTGGCCAATGAGCTGTTGGGAGCCAGTAGTCCTGGTTTGAGAGGGATGTCCGACTGCCCATTTAAATGAGGGGTCCAAGATTGGAGAGGGTGCAGGCTGGGCTGAGGGACACACCCCTCATGCACGAATTTCATGCACTGGGCCTCTAGTATGTATATAAGCAAATAAATTCTCTGTGCTGTTTTCTCATCTTTAAATTAAGAATAATAATCATATTACCTCCAAAAGTTGTGAGGATCAACTGATGTTTAAAAATATATATTTTATTTATTTTTTACAGAGAGGAAGGGAGAGGGCTAGAAAATTAGAAACATCGATGAGAAACATTTATCAGCTGCCTCCTGCACACTCCCTACTGGGTATGTGTCCGCAACCAAGGTACATGCCCCTGACCAGAATCAAACCTGGGACCCTTGAGTCTGCAGGCCGATGCTCTATCCACTGAGCCAAACTGGTTAGGGTAGGATCAACTGATTTAATGTATACATGCTTAGAACATTGCTTTATACATAGTAAGCAAATATGAGCTGCCATTATTTTTACTAATAATACATATTTGTGAGTGTATGAGGACTAAATTTTAACACTTTAAAAAAATAAGGCTAACCAAAGATTCAGCCATTCTTAAAGTAGTTGTTGCTTCACCATTTTGTACCACATTTCCTTGAACTTCTATTATAGGTACAATGTATTTTTATAGTTATCTTTCATAATCCTGGTCCTATCTCAGGAAATATAGCCAACAGGATTGCCATTACAATAATTAGAAAAATAGCAAACTTTCAGAAAGAGTAAACAGAAATTATGAAGACAATCGCCATCCTTTGTCTATTTTTACCATCTGAAAACTGATGCACTGGAATCATATCTGAGCCAGCCAAGAGCGGTAAAACCTCCAACCGGGTGGCAGGTTTTACTCTGGTGGTCTTCTTCTCCCCTTGTTTCCCTTTGGCCCAGAATCTCATCTTTGCTCTCTGAGGTCTATTTAGAAAAAAATAAATAAATAAAGGCAAAAATGGAAATCAGCCAGTTCTAGGGATAATATTTATAACCATTTTAAGCTATAAGTATATCTTAGTTCATTTAATATTCACATATAAATTTAATCATACTTAATTTTTAATTTCACATTTAAATTTTATCTGAAAGGTAAATATTTTCCTCACCTAGAATACAGCAATAATAAGAATTAGACATTAAATATTTTCCTAAAATAAATGACTACAAAGCAGTGGAACAAGGATTCCAACTCAGGTTTTCGAATTCTTAAACTGGTTATCTCTTTATTCTTGTCCTTCTTCTAGCTAGTATTCAGTGTACAGATAACATAACAAGAACAAAAATACTTTTAAAAAATCACTGATATGCCATCACTCTAAAACATATTAGTTTACATTTTGGGGGTAATTTCTTACCAGTATTTATCCATATGCATATCCATTTTCATATCTTGCAATCATGATACAGATACAATTTTGAATCTTTCCTCTTACCATTAAGTAACAAAGGTTTTAATGTTACTCTTTTATATTCATGAGTCACCAATATTGTTAACAAAAGTCACCACTTACTTGAGTTGTTATCTTGTTCCAGACACAGTACTAAGTGCTTGTATAGGATAAACTTAAAATTATTACAACAAGCTTACTTTCAAACTATTATAACCATTTCACAGGTGAAAATTGAAAGCTTAACCAGTAGGTTCTTTTCCCAAGGATGCACAGCAAGTGAGTGACAAAGTTGCAAATCACACCTACTATGCTATATTGCCTCATTCTTCATGCTTACATACTCTTTTGTCACATGAGCCAACGCAACACCTTGAGATAATAACAGCTTACATTTACTGACTACATATCAATTATCCTAACCCCATACTAGAAGACTTATTTGTACATTAGTTTGCTACTTCATATATTCACTGAGTTAATAAAAAAAAATTGGAACACCTAATAGAAGCCAGGTATTATGCCTTAGATATAATATGCGTGATTTTCACAACTACAGCTGACCCTTGAACAACAAACATGAGGGTTAGGGGCTCCCACGCCATGCACAGATGAAAATCGGGCGTAGCTTTTTACTCCCCCAAAACTTACCTACCAACAGCCCACTGTTGAACAGAAGCCTTACTGATAAGTCAATTAACACATATTTTTTATGTTATATGTATTATATACTGTATTCTTACAATTAAGTAAGCTAATTGTTAAGAAAGTGTTAAGAAAATCGTAAGAAAAAAGATATCTACAGTACTTTATGTATTCATTGCAAAACATCTGCATATAAGTGGATCCAAGTAATTCAAACCTATGTTATTTAAAGGTCAAATGTACTGTGATAAATAGGTATTATTATCTTTACTTTACATATAAGCAAATAAGGCTCAGAGGGCTGATGGAGCTGGACGTTAAAATGAGGTCTATGGGTTGTGAAGCCCATGATCGTTTTTCTTTTGCTTGTTTGTGCATCTTTAAAAACTTCTTACTAATTTATATGTCCATATAGCATAAGGAGAAATTTTCTACAAGGCTTATTACAAATGATAGCATCTTTCTGCCATTTTCATTCCTTTTCTATTCGCTGAAAACAATGCTTTTGAATTAATTTAACTGATTCAATATTTATTGTATTTACATTGCTATCATATTCGTAGCCACAGATAATAATTAAGCATGTTCCACAACATCTTTTCTACACCTTCCACAAACACAGATGTGATCCCAATAGAATCATATCATAATTTTAGTTAGGTCAATATACAGTATTTTTTTAGTAATTTTCATTATGTAAATAATACAACTAAAACATGTAGTTCCCTGCATAACCTATTCTTTTCTAGAGTTAATAAATGTTGTCCTATACTTGCTTACTTTTCTCCATAGTTTCCCTATTTATGTATACCTCCTCTCAAAATGTTCAAACATAGTAGATACTCCCATCAAGTTTCATGCTCTTGAAATCTCCCGAGTCTCTCTGATATGGTTTCCCTCAGGGTTTGCTGTACAACCATCAGTTGAAAAGCTACTTTCATCGACATAATAGAGAGTACTTTTGTTGCTTAGCCTATCTAATAAAGAGGGAATGTGCTAATTGACCCTCACACCATCGCAAAGATGGCAGTGCCCACAGCCAATGAGGGAATATGCTAATTGACTGCCACACCCTCAAATATGGTGGCACCCACAGCCACAAGATGGTGGTACCCATTCCCCGCAACCCCGCTGGGGCGCAGGCACATGGCAAGGCTGGGCCCACCCCCAAGCAAGCTCAGCCAGTCTGCATGCCTGCCTCCAGAGTCCCCCAGTCCCCCCAGCCCCCTCAGCCCCCCAGCCGCCCAGGGCCAGCCCAAGGCACAGGCAAGCCTCGGATGTCAGCTGCCCAGCTGACCAAGGCTGGCCCGAGGTGCAGGCAAGCCTCGAATTGTGGCTGCCCTGCCGCCCAGCCCCCACCCCCGCCCAAGGCTCAGATAACCAGGGCTGGTCAAAGATTGTGCTGCTGGCAATGGCAGCAGCAGAGGTGTGATGGGGTGTCGCCTTTCCCTGATCTCTGGGTCACCTCTTGCCCTTGAGGGCTCCCAGACTGTGAGAGGGGGCAGGCCGAGCTGAAGGACGCCCCTCTCCTGTGCATGAATTTGTTTTATAGTAACACTAGAGGCCCGGTGCACAAATTCATGTACAGGTGGGGTACTAAGGCCTGGCCAGCAATTGAGGCCAATGGGGGTAAGGCTGGTGGGGGAAGGGGTCGCAGAAGTTGACCGATGGGAGGAAGGGGGATAGGCATATCAGAGCGGCTGGCCATGAGTGAGGGACCACAGCTGGGGCTGGACAGAGGAAGGGACCACGGGAGGTAGGCCAGCTGGCTGATAGGGAGGCCAGCAGGCTGCGAAGAGAGACTGGGGAACATTGGCCAGTCACAGAAAGTTGGCTGTGGGAGTGCACTGAACACCAGAGGGAAGCTCCTGCATTGAACATCTGCCCCCTGGTGATCAGTGCATGTCATAGCAACTGGTTGACTGGTCATTTCAGTCCTAACGTTCGCTTAGGCTTTTATATATAGACTAGTGGCCTGGTGCATAAAATTTGTGCATGGAGGGAGGTTCCCTCAGCCCAGTCCACACTCTCTCCAACTGGGGACCCTTTGGGGGATGTCTGACTACCAGTTTAGGTCAGATTGAGCCTACACCAGCAGTCAGATATACCTCTCACAATCTGAGACCACTGGCTCCTAATCACTCACCTGCCTGCCTGCTTGCCTGACCATCCCTAACTGCCCTCCCCTGCTGGCCTGATCTTGTCCCCAAATGCTCTCCCCTGCTGGACAATGTGGTTCTGATTGGTTGGTTTCTATACCAGCTAGAGTCAAAAGCTCTCCTCCTAGGCAGCCATTGGCTCCTCACAGTTCATCTAGATTTGGTTCTGATTGGCCGGTTTCTATGCCAGTTAGCATCTCCGGGCCTATCTCCAGGCCTGATCAGAGAGGTGGGGCTGATCAGCAGCCCCCACCGAGGCCTGGAGAGAAACAGATGTGTGGTTGCTGGCAAAGCCTAGAGAGAAAAAAGTGGGGCTGAGCAACAGCTGCCACAGAGGCTGCGGATCAGACCTTGCCTCTCTCTTTGGGTCTCTCTCTGGGCCTGATCTGCAGCGTCCTCAGCCACGCCTGCATCGGCAACAGTCAGTGCTGGGTCACCACAGCAACTAAACCAGCACTCAGATATCCTTCTCACAATTTGGGACTGCTGGCTCTTAACCACTCGCCTGCCTACCTGCCTAATTGCCCCTAACCATGTTTGCCTGCCAGCCTGATTGGCCCTTAACTGCTCCTCTGCCAGCCTGATTGATGCCTAACTGCTATCCTGCAGGCCTGGTCGCTCCCAACTGCTTTCCCTGCTGGCCCAATCATTCCCAACGGCCCTCGCCTGCCAGTCCGATCTCGCTCCCAACTACCCCCTCCCCTGCAGGCCTGGTTGTACCCAAATAATCTTTCCTGCCAGCCCTGTTCACCCAAACTGTCCTCCCCTACCAGCCATCTTGTGGCGACCATCTTGTGATGGTCATCTGTGATGACATGACGGCAGCCATCTTGATGCAAATATCTTGTGACAATGTTGCACAATGCCACCTAGGCTTTTATTATATAGGATATCTTTTGGTATGGGCCTATTTTCAGCCATTATGTTGGGCTCTTGGTGGTATCTTTCTACCTAGAAACTCATGCCCTTCCGTTTTATAAAGTTTATTTGAGTTACTTTATTAATGGTTTTATCCCATCCATTTTCTTTGGTCTATCTTTCCAGAGCTCCTATAAGTGGGTCATTGAATCTGCTGAACAGCTCCTCTAACTTTCTTTTCTTTTTTTGTCTTTTCCATCTCTTTGCCTATTTGCTCAACTTTCTGAGATATGCCCTCATTTTTCTAACATGTCAGAGTTGTTTCTTTATACTATTATAATTTTAATTTTCAAAAGCTCTTTTCATTATGAATGTTTCTTTTTCATGCACTGTTCCGTTTCACAAATGTAGTCATATTTATTAATACAAGTCTATTGATAATTTCACTTGTCAAAAAAAAAAATGTACTTGTGTCTTGAATTCCTCCTCCCCGGTCCCCATCCCCCATGGTTTATTTCTTCCAAGTTGTATTTTATGTATTGTTTTTAGTTTATTTCATTTAAGATGTTCCCTCAAATGTGTAGCGATCAAAAAATAGAGTAAAGACAAGCCCTAGCCTGTTTGGCTCAGTGGGTAGAGTATTGGCCTGTGGACTAAAGGGTCCCGGGTTTGGTTCCAGTCAAGGCACATGCCCAGGTTGCAGGCTCGATCCCCAATAGGGATGTGTGCAAAAGATAGATCAATGATTCTATCTCATTATTTGATGTTTCTCTCTCTTCTTCTCCCTTCCTCTCTGAAACCAATAAAAATATATTTTTTTAAAATAGGGTAAAAAACAAAAAACTGTTGGAAGCTCCAGTGTGCATTGGAGGAGCTTCCTAACTGTGGTCTTCCTTGTAAGATTATCTGGTGGTTGTTTTGTAGGGAGAGCCCTTTTATAAATATCTCTATGCCTTTCCTAGAAGGTTAGACAAAACGTCCCAAAGACTCTAAACCATCTGCTTAGAAGGTACATGAAATGTAGAAGTTGAGTCAAGGAAAAAAGCTGAGCAATCTAATATTCAGTATGTAAACATTCATTAAAATTATCTGTGCCAAATATGTACCTCAATCTTTAAAAGTCTGGTAATCTCCAAGTGCAGGATCTTTTGTTTTATTCTTTCTAGGGAATAAGTCTCCTGTTTTCTGCTAGGATTGGGGAAGTACAGTCAACATGCTTCTTTCTCAGTTTTACTCAGTTGGTTTAGGATTCAACTGTCTCATACCTTTTAAAATTGATTTTTAGAGAGAAGAAGAAGGGGTGATGGAATAGAAAGAGAGAGAGAAAGATAGAGATGAGAATGAAACATTAATCAGTTACCTCCTACATGGTCCCTACTAGGGATCGAGCCCACAACCTGGGAAGGTGCCCTGATTGGGAATCAAACAGGTAACCTTTTGGTGCATAAGACTTAGACACCTAACCAACTGAGCCACACTGGCCATGGCATACAGTAGGTTCTGGGGTTATGTCAGAGATCCATTCCTATGATGTGATGTAACATGATTATCACCATAAGTCGGAACCCACTACATAAGCATATATGGTACTCACATAGAGCATATACACAGCAGTAATGAAGTGAAACAGTAAAAAAAATTTAAAAGATAACAATTCCTGCCCTTTACTTGTGATAAATAAATAGTAAAAAAAACATAAAGCACATATGTACATACATTGAAATGACAGAACTTTTTTTTTTAAATAAATGGGAGATGGCGACATAACCACGAAATGACACATGTCAAATCCGATGTAACCCGTGGACTACCAGTATTTAAAATTTGTTTTTACTTTTTTATTGATTTCAGAGAGGAAGGGAGAAATAGAGACATCAATGAGAGAGAATCATGACTGACTGCCTTCTATATGCTCCATACTGAGGATGGAGCTTCTAATTTGCCAAAATTTATCTGTAGGATAAATTGCTCTGGATTTGGGTTATCTGGCTTATGCCTCTACAATCATTAAAATATTGCTCTTTAATAGTGTTATGAATCAGACAGATTTCAATGTGATCTTCAAGTGTTCAGTGAGGGCCTGACTACTTTATATAACACAACTGGTTCATGAAATTTGTGCAGGGTGTGTGTCCCTCAGCCCAGTCTTTACCCTCTCCAATCTGGGATCCCTCTCACAATCTAGGACTGCTGGCTCCCAACTACTTGCCTGCTTGCCCCTAACCACTTCCCTGCCAGCCTGATTGATACCTAATTGCTCCCTGCCAGCCTGATTGGCCCTAACTGCCCTCCCTTGCAGGCCTTGTCCCCCCCAAATGCCCTTCCCCTGCTGACCATCTTGTGGCAGCCATCTTGTGTCCACATGCAGTAGCCATCTTGTGTTGGAATAATGGTCAATTTGCATATTACTATTTTATTAGATAGGATAAGAAACAAAGATATTAATTTATTTCTTTAATCTGCTTAATTTTTCTTTAAATATTTTCCAGAGTCAGTTTTGGTAGTAAATATTTTTCTTGAAATAAGTTGATTTTACTTGTACTTCAATTTAATTTTTTAAAATAAATGTAAAATTACGTTAAAATTTCTTCTTGTAATGATTTCTTCATTGTCAATTAAGATACTATAAAATTGTGTTTTTTATTATAAACTGGGTGTTTTTCTTTTCTTTTAATTTCTCCTACTAAACACAGTCCATGCCCAATATCATTCTGCACTAGCTCCAGATGTACTGCAATGTGGCTAGAAAAGCACATAACTACAGAATGATTTGCCTGCTTCCTCAAGCATCCAACTGGCACCATTACAATATTACTGATTATATTTCCAGTGTTGTAGTTCTCAATGTCTTTACCTTTTTCATCAAGTCCCTAAACTCCCCTCCCTTCTGACAACTGTCAGTCCATTCTCTGCTTCTATGAATCTGTTTCTTTTTTATTTGTTGCTTATTTTGTTTCATTATATTCCACATATAAGTGGAATCATATGGTATTTGTCTTTCTCTGACTGACTGGCTTATTTCACTTAGCATAATACCCTCCAGGTCCATGCATTCTGTTGCAAAAGTAAGACTTTTTTTAATGGCCAAGCAGTATTTCATTGTATAAATGGACCATAGCTCTTTTATCCACTCATCTATTGAGAGGCACTTGGGTTGTTTCCCTACCTTGGCTATAGTAAATGACGCTGTAGTGAACATACGCATGCATATATTCTTTCAAATTAGTGTTGCAGGTTTCTTCAGATATATAGCCAAAGGTAATCACTGGGTCATAAGGCAGTTCCATTTTTAATTTTTTGAGGAATATTCACACAGTTTTCCATAGTGGTTGCAACAATCTGCATTTCTACTAAGAGTGTAGTAGGTTTTTCTTTTCTTCACATCTCAAATATATTTATTTGACAAAAATTCTACATCCTCTCTTAAAAAGAACAGAATTATTTCCCAAAAGATTTTTCTAGTTCCATTTGTAAATCACTTAACTCAGAATAAAATCTAAGTTCAAAACTGAAAAATATTTTCAATCTAATCTGGTCTAATCTCTTCTTTTACACACAAAAAAAAATCAAAGTCATATAATGATTTAAAGACTTTGCTCAATTCACACTTAGAAAGATAAAACTCATATTTAAAATTTGTTCTTTTTTATTGATTTCAGAGAGGGAGAGATAAAGACATAAATGATGAGAATATTATATATCTAAACTATTATGTGCTTGTTATACAGTAGGTACTTAATACTTGTTGAAACTAGCTAAATTTCAAAACTAATTATTCTGTCAACTATGCTTTTGAAAAGAAGCTAAGTATTTAACTACAGTCAATTAGGAAATAAATTATATTACCCTTATTAACTTTCAGTCTATATTTTATACCTTATGTCCAAATCTGAAGACTTCTCTCTCACTGCCAACTTCGTAATTTCTCCTTGAGACATAGTCTTATGAAGCTTTGTTTCTTCATCAACTGACGAAAATCGTTGTGATGTCTGTAATAATTACATATATGGAACACTTTAAAACTAAGTAATATATCATAGCACTATAACTGAAATTCAGGTTACATAATTTTTTGAGAATTATACCTATTAAAAACATACAAAAAATACATTAATATTATATAGAGATTTACTGACGTAAGAGAACCTATTAAAACTCTGCCTGGTGTAATCTGAAGTAAAGAAAATTTGGGTCAATGAAAATGCTAAATAGAACCTACCAGCTCATGTTTTCTGACAGTTTAACAAAAAAATGTCAAGTGAAATGATAAGAAAAAAGTTAACCATCTAAAGATACAGACAAAATCGATCTGACAAATATAAGATGCTAACTACAGTCTTTCATAGCTAATTTTTATGGCTTAACTTGCTATTATAGATTCTTATTATATCCAGTAAAGGATTTAAAAGAGCAAGTACACAGAAAGAAAACAGAAAACAAAGGAGCAAAGAATTAAAAAAATCATTATTACCACCCACAGTCTAAATTATAAACAACTTATATGGCTATCCACCTGGACCCTGAATTTCAATTGGCAATTCCTGTGCCATTTGTTTACAATATGACTTTTTAAAGAAGTGAATTTCCTGTTACCTATTCAAGTCATTTCCTAATATTTAATATTTCTATAGTTATAATATCCTTTCTTTAACCCTTTCGTCTGCTTGACTATAGCCTTAACCACAAAAACTATCTTGAGTTGTTAAAATTTAAAGAACAAACTTCTACTACTGGCAAAGATGGAATAACAGGGACCCTTTTTATCCTTTTGCTGAAAAAACCAAAACAGAAATCGATACAAAACAACATAAAAACAGCACTTATCAAGATGATGGGACAGTTATCCCTATGAGAAGAGAAAAAAAGGAAGTGCGTCCTACAACTGCGCCTGCTTAGTGACTTGAGGTTGTTTCCAGCTGTGACAGAGACGGAGAATCCAGGTGAAACTTGGCAGACTCTCTGAGTTGAACACAGGAAGCTAAAAGTCCAGAGATATGAAGGTGACCAAAAGTCAGGAGCTTGGAGAGAAGAGGATGTACAGAGGAAGAACTTCGGAGATCTTTCAGAGATTACACATTGAGTATTTAGCTGAGTACTATTCAACACCTCTGTGTCAAAAAACTGCCCAAGACTAGGAAAAAGCCACCTGAAAGGATTAAAGGTAACAGCGCTCGTCCCTCACAAAAGGCTAGTAACAGTGCCTGTGCCCAAGAATCAAAGTACATAACTTTATGATTCTCACGGCACTGAATAAAGTACATGGAAAATCTTGCCTCAATAGTCAGGAACAATGCCTCAATAGTCTAGCCTAAGTACTGCTCTGCTTGAGCCTAACAAATTTTTATTTTATTTAATAAAAATTGTGTGTTTAAGCTGTATGAATTTTACTTACATATAAGTAGTAAAATGATTACTACAAGTCAAGTTAATTAACATATCTCCTCACACAGCTACTTTACTTTTTTTTTTTTTTTTTTACTGATGAGAGCACCTGAAATCTACTCTCTGGACAAATTTCCAGTATTCAATAAAATGAACCTAACAAACCTTAAAAGGAAAACCTAAAAGGACCGAGTTGCTTCCAGAACAAAGTTTTGGAATATTGTTGGAATATAACAGGCTCAAGAATATTAATCAAATATAAATATCCAACAAAACAAAATTCACAACGTCAGGCATCCAATAAGAAATAACTAGGCATGCAAATAAGTAAGACTATATCCCGAGAATGAGAAGAAAAATATTAACACAAATGTTCTCGAGTATTGGTAGTTAGAGAACTGACTAAAGAGGAAGAACATAAAATGGCACGTGATTCAAAATGGCATGTTTTTAGAGGCATTATTTCTGAGGTAAAAGATGATATATAAAAAAAAAAGGGAGGCAGCAGCCAAGGGGCCTAAACAAGGGCCATACCAAGAACATGAGCAAGCCAAGGCACAGCCACCACCAAGGATACCTCACCAAGCAAACTAAGTTTATGTAGGACATGATCTGAGAGGTATGTGGGCTTTGCCCCCTATGAGTGGCATGCCAAGGACAAGAGGGCTCTGAAGTTCATCAAAAAAAGGGTGGGACACACATGTGTGCCAAGGGGAGGAGAGAGGAGCTGAGCAATGTCCTTGCAGCCATGAGGAAGGCAGCAGCCAAGAAGGACTGAGCCCTATCCCCTCTGTGTACAATAAAATCTGTTGGGGGAAAAATAAGGGAAGAAAGGGTACCTTTTGGAAATTGGGCTTTAAAGAGGAAACATAGAAGATGGCTGCATAGGTAAACACCTACACTGCTGCCTCGCACAACAATTTCAAAACTACAACTAAAAGACAGAACGGACAACATCCAGAACCACAGGAAAGCTGGCTGAGTGGAAATTCCACAACTAGAAGGAAAGAGAGGGGCGCACAGAGACCCAGAGGAGCTGCAAAAGGCTGAGGTACGGAGACGTGTGCGCGTGGAGAGAGCGGGTGCTGGAAGACCTGGCTGGTTTTCTCTGGCAGGAGGGAAACGGAGACTCTCAAAGGCATTGAACCCCTTATCTTACGACACTAAACCCCAGATCCAGCCGAAACTCATACGGGGGGAGTTTGGACTGTGAAAAGGGAGAGGTGCACGGAAATTTAGGGGAGTCGCTAAAGATCAGAGGTCTGGTGCGGCACACAGCACTGCGCAGAGGACAGATTGCTGATTGTGCCGCTGGCTTTCACGAGCAGGCAGGAGACAGACCCTCCCAACTGTGAATTTCTGACTCCACTAAGCCCCTGTTTCGGGTGAAACCCTGGGGACCTAAACTTGTGTGGTCCTGGAGCGCAGGGAAGCAGGAGGGGCAGTGGTCTAGAGGCACTGCAGGTGCTCGCGCACAAGGACCGCTCAAGGGATTACCCAGTCATGTGAGACTCAGGGGCCGTGGAGGGTGGGGCCGACTGCAAGGCAAGATGGTCCCTTAAGCCCTGAGACTCCACCCATCCCAAACTCAACAGAGAGGCTTCTGTGGTTTTGCAAGTCTGGTATCATAAGGCTGAATCCAACACAGAAGTTCTCCCAGCATAGTGAAAATGCCTAGTCAAGGGAAGGGATCACAAACAAAAGAAATGGAGGAAAACAAATACTGGATATAGAGTTCAAAACCACACTTATAAGGTTTTTCAAGAATATGCTAGAAAAGTTGGATAAAGTTAGCGAAAGCCAAGAGGAGATGAAAAAGAACCAACTAGAAATGCAAAAGAGCCAACTAGAGATGGAAAAGGTCCAATTAGAGATGAAAAAGGACCAACTAGAAATTAAACATACACTGACTGAAATAAAAAATATTATACAGAGTCCTAACAGCAGACTACAGAAAGGCAAGAATCAAGTCAAAAATTTGAAATATAAAGAAGCAGAAAACATTCAACTGGAAAAGCAAGAAGAGAAAAGAATCCAAAAATGTGAAGATAATGTAATGAGACTCTGGGACAGCTTCAAGCGTACCGACATCAGAATTGTGGAAGTGCCAAGAAAAAGAGAGAGAGCAAGATACTGAAAACATATTTAAAGAAATAATGACTGAAAACTTCCCACATCTGGTGAAAGAAATAGACTTACAAGTCCAGGAAGCACACAGAACCCCATATAAAAGGAATCCAAAGAGGACTACACCAAGACACATCATAATTAAAATACCAAGAGCAAAAGACAAAGAGAGAATATTAAAAGCAGCAAGAGAAAAACAGTTCATTACCTATAAGGGAGCACCCATACAACTGTCAGCTGATTTCTCAACAGAAACGATGCAGGCCAGAAGGAGTGGCAAGAAATATTCAATGTGATGAATAGCAAGAATCTGCAACCAAGAATACTCTATGCAGCAAGGCTAACATTCAGAATTGAAGGGCAGATAAAGAGCTTCACAGAGAAGAAAAAGCTAAAGGAGTTCATCAACTCCAAACCAGTATTATATGAAATGTTGAAAGGTTCTCTTTTAGAAGAGGAAGAAGAAAAAGGTAAAAGCCAAAAAATTATGAACAACAAATACATATCTATCAACAAGTGAACCCAAAAATTAAGTGAATTAAAAAGTTGATCAACAGAATAAACTGGTGAATATAATAGAATCAGGAGCACAGAAAGGGAGTGGACTGATAATTCTCAGGGAGAAAGGGGTGAGGGGTGTACAGGGAGAGACTGGATAAAAATCATACACCTATGGATGAGGTCAATGGGAAGGAGGTAAGGGCAGAGGGAAGGGTGGGAGCTGGGTGGAGGGGTGCTATGGAAGGGAAAAAAGAGAAATAAATGTAATAATCTGAATAATAAAGACTTAATAAAAAAAAAAAGAGGAAACATAGTAGAAGGTGAAAATTTATAATCCAGTGCCTTGCCATCATGGATCAGTGGTTGAGCGGGGACCTATGAATCTGAGTCATGGTTCAATTCCTGGTCGGGGCATATGCCTGGGTTGCAGGCTTGATCCCCAGTGTGGGGCATGCAGGAGGCAGGCAATTAATGATTCTCTCTCATTATCATTAATATTTCTATCTCTCTCTCCCTCTCCCTTCCTCTCTGAATTCAATAAAAATATATATATTTAAAATTTTATGATCCAGCAATACAAAAGAGAAGAAAAATAATACCAGAAACACAATGTCTCTGCCATCACAAAAACAAATCCAAAAAGGCTGTGTATATATAAAAGAAACTAAACTTTTCTACACTGGCAGAAGAGAAAGCAATTGAACTTATTCTTTTAAACTACTCCAAATGTACAAAACTAGTAAGTTGAAACATACAAAATCTACACAAGCTATAGTAAGAAAACCAAAACAACTCAGTTAACTCCACTTTCCACTGCCCTTTCCCCTGAAAACAAACAAAAACAAAAACAAACAAAAACACCAAGCTCGAAGCAGAAAATTGTAATTCAAAAATGAATTACATATTCTCATATGAAATACTGGTAAGAAATGAAAAACCATGTTGAATGAATTCAGAAAAGAAATAAAAACATAGTGCAATGTAGACTAACTTATAAGATGACTAAGGGAAAAAGGTACAAATGAAAATTTAAAGGGACTAAACAAAGGCAGGAAGATTATATATATATATGAAAGTCTAATATGCAAATTGTCCCCTTGGGAGTTCAACCAGGAGACCAGGAGTTTGATTGCTTGCTCTGACATGCACTGATCACCAGAAGAAAGTGCAGAATAAAGGAAGTCGTTGGCTGGCAATTGGCAGCCAGGGAAGGAAAGCCCCAGCCAGCAGCCAGGAAAAGGAAGGCCCCGGTCACAAATTTTTGCACAAATTTTTGCACCGGAACTCTAGTAAAGGATATCAGGTAATATAAAGAAATAAGGAAAAAAGGGTCAGAGAGAAGGTGGCTGAAATGGAAGACAGGAAAATAAGAAAATAATTTACTTATAGTAATTGGAATTCCTAAACAAGGAAAACAACAGAAATTTAAAACAATAATCCATTAAAACTATTCATAAATAGTTTTATAAGGCAAGACCAAAATTTAAATATTGACAGAGTCCTGCAGGTATCTGAAGCAATTGATCTATAATGATCAACATGAAGACATATCAGAAACTTTAAATATAAAGAAAAAATTCTGTAAGCCTCTAAGTAAAAAAATCAAATAACTTATAAGGACAAGAAAATTATACTGGCAATAGGCTTACCAAAAATAACAAAGCAAGTAAACAATAAAACATTATATTTTAAAAATTCAGGAAAAGGATATTTTATATGGCCAAAATGTCCCTTCAAATATCAAGCCTTTAAAAAGAACTCAAGCAATTCCACATCTCAAGCCCTTCATGAGTAATTTACTAGGGGAAGACCATCATCCAAATAAGAGATAAATAAGGAAACTTTAGCAAAATATTTAATGTCATCATTCAATATGTTTAATAGTATATCTCAGGCAAAAACAAGAATGGGAATTAGGGTAAAATAGTAATATGGAAAATTACATGTTCTGACAATGTAGAAACCTAAGAAACAAGAGAAGAAGGGAGAGGGAAAGTAGAGAGCAGAGTGACTTATCAATAGTTGGGTCACAGTAGATGAGAATTAAAGAATATTACTCATTAAAAAGTTACTGGAAAATAATTGGTTAAAAGGTAGTAAATTAAAGTCATTTGAAAAGTTATATACAAAAGAAAACAACCAATAGAACAAGAACACAACCCTCTCCAAATATCACAAGAAATTTTTAAAAATAAGAGGGAAAAAAACATGTAACATATCACAGCAAATTTGATGTAGCACAATATAAAATTACTAGAGGCCTGGTGCATGAAATTGGTGCATGGGGGAGGAGGGTGTCCTTCAGCCCAGCCTGCACCCTCTCCAATCTGGGACCCCTTAAGGGATGTTTGGGCCCGATCCTGCTGGGATCAGGTTCAAAGGGTCAGTCGGATATCCCTCTCACAATCACGACTGCTGGCTCCCAACTGCTCAACCTGCTTATGTTCCTGATTGCCCCTAACCACTTCTGTCTGCCAGCCTGATCACCCCCTAACTACTTCCCTGCCAGCCTGATTGATGCCTAACTGTTCCCCTGCCAGCTTGTTTGCCCCTAACTGCCTTCCCCTGCAGGCCTGGTCATCCCTAACTGCCCTCTCCTGCAGGACTGGGTCCCCCCCAACTGCCCTCCCCTACAGGCTTGATCACCCCCAACTGCCCTCCCTTGCAGGCCTGGTCCCTCCCAACTGTCCTCCACTGCTGACCATCTTGTGATGACTATCTTGTGTCCACATGGGGGCATTCATCTTGTGTATTAGAGTGATGGTCAATCTGCACATTACTCTTTTATTAGATAGGATAGAGGCCTGGTGCACAAGTGGGGGCCAGCTGGTTTGCGCCTAAAGGGTGTCCTAGATCAGGATGGGGGCTCCCTTAGAGCATGTGGTGGCCTGGGTGAGGGGCCTGTGGTGGTTTGCAGGCCGGCCACACACACCCCCTCCCTCTTTCCCTCCCCCCCCTGGCGACTCAAGCAGAGGAGCTGGTATCTGGGATTTATTTATCTTTTATCTGTAGCCTTAAGTGGAGGCCTGGGCCAGCCAGGGTGTGTGGAAAGCTTGGCTTCCTCCATCACCAGGGAAACCCAAGCCTCCTTCCTGCTCTCTCTGTGGTTGTAGCCATTTTGGTTAGGTTAATTTGTATACTCGCTCCTGATTGGCTGGTGGGCTGGCTTGTGGGTGTAGCAGAAGTATGGCCAATTTGTATATTACTCTTTTATTAGATAGGATAAGAGCTGAGACTGAATCTATCAGTTATATTAATAAATATAAATAGACTGAACTCATCTATCAGGGGAAGAAATTTTTAATTTGGCTCACAAAGGAGGACCAAATTATACTGTATAGAAAACACACATCTAAACCAAAAGATCTAAAATGGCTAAAATAAGGAATGACTAAAAGTATTCTGGGCAAATACAAATAATAAGAAAACAAAGGCTGTGATATTACTATTGAGAAGAATTCAAGCAAAACATACTAACTGTGACAAATGCCACCATTATCAATGATAAAAGGTGACTTTAACACAACATTCATTGTGTATAAGACAGATCAAGTGTACAAAAAAATAAAAAATATAAAAAAGACAACAAATAAGGTAAAGATTATGGATATGTACTAAAATTTTACACTCAAAATAGAAAATATACCTTATCAAATGCATGGTATATTCACAAAAGTAGATCACATAATAAATTTTTAAAATACTGATTGTTTCATAGGGGAAGTCTATGCAATCTTCAAAGAGCAAAGCTACAATGCTATAAACTATCCCTAACTTTCTGGAAGGAATAAAATATACATATAAATACTCAGTGTATTTAACATTGTGGCTGTTGTGAGAGGGCCACCAATCCAAACCTCCTATGTCATAAACTTTGTTCACTACCAACCAGCTTTCCAACTATCAAGACCCACCTCAAAATCACCAGCCTAAGTCCCTAAATCCTATACACAGTCTCCCTTGACTTCCCCTTTCTGAGAAATTACTAAGACCTAATCAAGGTTGATTTTCACTTACTATAAAATAAGTTAATAAACTTAGCCATACTTAATCAGCCAGTTTTTCTAGCTGATTTGGGGGGAGTGGACAGCAGAAAGTAGGAAAACTCAACACAGATAAGGATTGGAGAATATCTCAGAGAATAACACAAAGAAATAAGAATATAAGAAGCAGTTGCGGGGGGAGGGAATGGGGATGAGAAATTTCGCTTTATCATACTGGAGATAAAAAAGACAAATTCTGGAGAATGGTAGAAGAAACTATACATAGAAAATTGTAATGTTACCTATACCAGTCCTATGAATAAGGGATAGAAATTATTTTACTAAACTCACCATTCAGAAGATTGAGGACTACAATCCTATATAAAAGCCACCTTAAAAATACTGCTTAGCATAATGTGTCTTTCTTCTTGGGTAAAAGCCAACATAGTGGGTATAAGAACTAAGTGAGAGCAGCATTCATAGACTAAACAATTATTCAAATGACAGAGTTAAAAGGCGAAATTTAAAAAAACAAACACACTGAAGTCTTAAGAAGGGAAACCACTATTCTGGTTTCCACTCCCCCACAACTGGTTAACAATTGATGAGTAACAATTCCTCAACTTAGGAGGTAATGCTTATCAAATTCCCTTCATGCAATTTATTTATAAACTACCTTTATCCCATTAGATGTTTCACAACTGGAAAGGATAGATGGCTTCTTCCAAGATAAAATTGATACTTTAGCAAAAGTCAGTGATGGGATCACTTTGTCCAGTAAAAACAAAAATAAACAAACAAAAAGAAAAGCATAAAAACCACAAAACAATAATATTTTTTAAAGTCCATGTGCCATAAAATAAAGTCCATTTAAAATCCAAAAGATATCTCAAGTTTGAAAATTAGTAGATTCCATTTAGAAGCAATTAGTCTTCATCTTCACAATATCATATATTAGAATATGGCATATTTTCAAGATAAACAGAAACACTTTAAAACTGTCTGTACCCATCCCACCCAACCCCACTAAATATCTATCAGCATATTCTAAAAAGCAAAGCTTCTTCATGGAAGTATCCACCAGAAGCAACCACTACCACTTGCTCCTAAAATAGTAATGAAACGGAAGGGCAGTGAGAAAGCTGGAGAGGTGATTAACATACTGCAGAGGGTGTTCTATAACTATTGGCATGCAGTGACTGTCAAGCAGGTGAACAGAATCATTAGCAGAGGCTACCAGCTAGAACCCTTAAAGGGGCTGAATTCTCTAAGCAGAAAGCCCAACTTCCTGGTTCATTTCAGTAGAGTTCTCAGTAAGAAAGAATTCTACCACCAAAAAGACTAAAGTTTGTAACTAAGGAAACTCTCAGGAACAAAGCAGCAAATGCTAAGTTCTTTCACAAATAAAGTATTTATTTATGCTTTAGAGAATAAATTAAGCATGCTCCCTATTCACAGTAAAAAATATATAGACAGTACTTTTCATTAAAATTAGTTTGCTTCAGCCCTGACTAGTTTGGCTCAGTGGACAGAGCATTGGCCTGCAGAGTCAAGGGTCCCAGGTTGGATTCCGGTCAAGGGCATGTACCATGGTTGCGGGCATATCCCCAGTAGGGAGTATGCAGAAGGCAGCTAGCTGATCGATGTTTCTCTCTTATTGATGTTTCTCTCTATCCCTCTCCCTTCCTCTCTAAAAAATCAATAAAATCTATTTTGAAATATTAGTTTGTTGCATCACATAATTCATCTTTAACTAATAATCATAAAATAGTAGTGTTGCTATTTATAACAAAAAAAGGCACCTCCAAAATAGAGTTATTGTATTGTACCTGAAGAGAGGGCTTTGGTCTAATTGTATATATTAGTGATATACAAATTGTTGCAATCATTTACAATCCTACAGTTTGGCTCAGTGTAATGAATCATTTGTCTAATTAGAGAATTGATAGTGCGCTTTTCTGTGTTGTTGTTTTTTCTTTCTTAGAATGTCAATATTGTCATTTTAAAACTGGGTCTATCTACAACAAAAAATAAAGAAAATGAGAATATTCTGGAAATTAGCAAAAATTTTAATAAACTCGATCCTTGGCACAAACAGCTTAAAATAGGTCAAAGATAAAATATTTAATGAGTCAAAAGAAGACCACATTAAAATTTTCCTCCCATTAAAAAAAAAAGATATCCAACTTAATTAAGGATATGCATAGTAATAATCTGCATATTACTCCACTTTACCAGTGTAATGTTTTAGTACATAACAGACATACAGGGTCCTTACATTGTGTATTTTCCAGGTCAATTCTAAAATTAACACTTTATATGCACAAATACATTCAACACTTGCCCAACTTTAGGGTGTCTCCCCAAAATGTATACACATACTTTGAATAATTATAAAGACAGTGTTTATTAAAATACATTTCATATTAAAAACTGAGTTATCAGCTGTTACAGTGTGTTTACATTTTGGGGGGGCACACACACATATATATATATATATATATTCTTAGTTGAAGTAATGCAATTTTACTTAAACCTAATTCCAATGTTATAATTTGTGTTTATAACAAACTCACAATACATATAAAACCTTTCCTTGGCTGGGTTGGTCTAGGGAGACATTTTTGGCATTGTTCATTATATTAAATTTTTAAAAATCTATGTTTATTTTCTATTACTAAAAAATTAGGGAGGAAAAGCAACTTTAAACGCAAAAAAAAGAAAAAAGAGAATACCATTTCAATTAAAAGCTATTGGTTGTCTAACTCCAACACATAAGCTAAGTCTCTAGATCAGAGAGGGATCAGCAAACTATGGCCAATAAGTGAAATACAACACATTACTGTTTTTATAAATAGTTTTATTGGAATACAGCTATGCCCAGTTGGTTACTTATTGTCTCTAGTTGTTTTCACTCTGTGGTGGCAGAGTTAAATAGTTGCAACTAAAAGAGTCTAAAATGTTTATCATCTCACCTGTTACAGAAAAAATACTTGAGGGTCCATGTTCCAGACCTTTCAAGATATAATACAGAACATTTCTACATTAAGTTAACCATAATACTGCCTAATTTATGATTTAACATAAACTGCTTAAGTGCCTTTTATCTTTGTCCTATTAAATTAAAGTTTAGCTTATTTGCTGTATTCACTGAGGTTTCCCATGTACAAAACATTATCCAGGGAAGAGGCTGTGAAGGTTAGCTTTAGATTAGCAAAGACTATGCCCATCAGATTTGCTTGTTGCCTATTTTTCTTATATAAAATTACCATTTCGGAGTCACTGTGAGAGGCCTGACCCAGGATGGGAGCTGGCTCTAGCTCAGAGTGAGAAGGTTGGTCAAGGGAGAGAAGGGGCTCAATGTCATCGTAATCATCTTCCTCTGTATTCCCCTCCCCGTCAGCAAAAGTACCTCTAGTCAAGAAATCGGAGCGCGTCCGCGCCATTCGAGCTTTCTTTTTATGGGCCGCTCTGGCAACCTGCTTGACCAAATGATAAAACAAATAACACAACAATGTTTTGTTTTGTTTTTGAGATGATGCCAAAGAAAGATAGCAGACAGCTCATGAATTTCTTGAAACATCCCTCCACCCACAATGTACTTTCCACTAGAAGTAACAAGAGATAACCAAAAGCAATCCACATACATTATTCTGGACAAATAATGAGAATGGAAGCTAAATTTACACTGTTCTTCTTCATACCCAAGGAAGTCATATTCTACTGCCATAAGTCACAAAAATTATTTGCATAAATTGCCTTTTTCTTTCTTAGCAACTTCTTTTTTGTAAATACCATCTGAGTTGTAGACACCATTCCCTGCCTAAAATACACCTCCCTAGGTAAGAACAAATTGAACATGGCTTCTTTCTCTATACTCTTCAGATTAAATGGGTAGATGAGATGCTATGTCTATAAGAATAATTTCCAAAATAGCATGCATTGATTTTGCATAAAATATAGATAAGCAAAATTCCATACTTACATCTCCTTGGCCCAGCCCAGTTAACTTCACAGGTTTCCAAATTGGTTCATCTTGTTTATGGAGTTTAGGATTTCCATTGTTTAAGAATTCCTTGTTGACACTTAGAATGAAAAATCAGGATTACATTTCAATTCCTGGCAGCAATATTAAAGTACAGCATAAAATATACTTCTACAACCAAGTGAAAGAATTCTAGCCAATTCCATACATATTCAATTACCTCAAAAATATATTATAAAATTCTGATTATCATATTGATAGTATTATCAAGAATTTATGTTTTTTTCAAGGTAGGACAGGATAGGTAAATCTTTCTTGATCCTCCTCCAAGAACCAAACTGGAAATGAAACTAAACTGGGGAACATTCTCCCTGAATTAGCCAACTGAAGACTAAAGAAGAGACTTTTAATTTTAAACAAGTAAGGGCAAAAAACACTTTGAGACTGCACCTATACAACAGCTTTCATGATGTTGTCAGGGTTGAGTATCACAGTCAGTCAGCCCAGAGGAGATCCCACCCACAAAGGAGACAACAATCAAGACCCAATTACCAGAGGAGAGTCCCAAAAACCCACAAAAGAAACATTTCTAGAGCATTCAGCTCAGGAGATAAAAGAGACTACACCGCTGGATACCACAGGACACGTAAGGCCACCCCACAAAGCCTGGGAGTCATAGCAGCTGTATCTAATACATAGAAACAAACACAAAGAGACAGCTAAAGTGGTGAGACAAAGAAAGAACTCCCAAATGAAAGAAAAAAGGACTCTCCAGAAAAAGAAATAAATGAAATAGAGGCAAACAATTTGTCAAACATAGAATGCAGAACAAGGGATTAAGTGAGAATTACAGGAACTTAATGGGAACTACAAGTAACTTAGTGGGAATTACTACATCAACATGAAAAAGGACATAGAAACTCAGAAGAAGAACCAGAAAGAAATAAAGAATGCTTTATCTGACATCAAAATATAAGGAATTAAAAGTAGGCTGTATGAAGCAGAGGACTGAATCAGTGATATGTAAGGAAAAAAGAAAAACAACCAATAAGAACAAAAAGAAAAAGAATTTTAAAAAACAAGGATAGTTTAAGGGAACTTTGGGACAATATCAAACATAATATCTGCATCATAGGGGTCCAGAAGAAGAAGTAAGCAAGGAATAGAAAACCTGTTTGAAGAAATAATAACAGAAAACTTTCCTAACCTGGTGAAAGAAAAAGTCACACAAGTTCAAGAAGCAGAGAGTTCCAATCAAGAAGCACAAAGAGACCCACACCAAGACATATCAAGATTAAAATAGCAAACATTAAAGACAAAGAGAGAACCTTAAAGGCAGCAAAAGACAAAGTTACCTACAAGGGAGTTCACATAAGGACATCAGCTAATTTTCCAACAGAAACACTTCAGGCCAGAAGTGACTGGGATGAAGGACTCAAAGTAATGAAAAACTAGGACCTGAATCCACGACTACTCTATCTAGCAAGGTCATCATTTGAAACTGAAGGCCAAATAAACAGCTTCCCAGACCAAAAAAAAAAAAAAAAAAAAAAAGGTAAAATTAGTTCAATACCACAAACCAGCATTGCAAAAAAAAATGTTAAAGGGACTTGTGGATGAAAGGCACATGCTAACATGACAAACTCAGGGAAGTACTGCATGGTAGTCTTGCAAACTCAGAGACCTGAAGTAACCACAAAGGATGGTCTTAAATTAAACTTGAACTAAAAGCAGGTATGGGTAGTTACATCCTAGGCCAGTATCTTCACTGACAAGGTCAACCTTTACCTTAACTGAGCTTATCTGTCCTTTTGCATCTATAATAACATACCCTTGAAATGTCTGGGTAACTTGTAACTTCCCCCCCCTTTTTTTTTTAAATATATTTTATTGATTTTTCACAGAGAGGAAGGGAGAGGGACAGAAAGTCAGAAACATCGATGAGAGAGAGACATCTATCAGCCGTCTCCTGCACACCTCACACTGGAGATGTGCCTGCAAGCAAGGTACATGCCCCTGACTGGAATCGAACCCGGGACCCTTCAGTCCCCAGGCCGACGCTCTATCCACTGAGCAAAACCGGTCTCGGCAGTAACTTCCCTTTTTCTGGACCCCTTTAGGCACAACCTAATATGCCTGGGAACCAGGAAAGATAGCACAAATTCCTTCATTGTTATCATGTTAATTGTTCCTGCATCCACCTAAGTAGGTGTCTATCATTTTACTTCTTATCTAATCCGACAGGTTCCCTTCCCCCTTGCTTTCTCCTGCCTCTCTAATCTATCACCAATGGATTTCATGTAACCCACCTATGTCTCCTCCTTTGATTACAATGTATAAAAATAGATGTTAGACCATCATTCTCCAGAGTATTATCTCAAAATAACCTATATAATAAAGAGGTAATATGCAAATTAATCCTCACACCATCACAAGATGGCTGAGCCCACAGAAGCAGCAGGATCCCCATACCACAAGATGGCTGTACCTACAGGAGAGGCGAGGTGCCTGTAATACAAGATGGCTGCGCCTATAGCAGAGGCAGGATTCCTGTAATGAGCTATCAGCAGGGACCTGAGGCTGTGTGGCACTGAGCTGGGGAAGGGGACCTGAAGTTGCACCCCCAACCCAGCAGGGCTTGACTGGGGACCTCAGGCCCTACCCCCTGTCTGCCATACGCCTGGTGACCTAAGGCTGTGCTCCCCACCTGGTGGGGCTTAACAGGGGCCCTGAGGTTGCACCCTCCTCCACAGCATGACTTGACAGGGGATCTCAGGCTGTGCCCCTGACCTGGCACCTGGCCGGGGGACCTGAGACTGCGCCCCCTGCCCGGTGTGGTCTGATAGGGGTGGGGCCAGCCAAGTCTGGATCTCACCCAATGGGGGTGGAACTGACCAGGTCTGGGTCTTGCGTGATTTCAAGGTGCACTCGGGTGGATGGAGACTTGACTCTGGCACATTCCAGACTCTGAAAGGGGGAAGATTTTTATATATTTTTTACTAATTTTCTTTCATCTCTGACACTTCTAATATAGAGAAAGGGCAAATAGCAATATTAAAATATTTCCTCTAATTAATTCCCTTTTAATATGTACAAATTTCATGCACCAGGCCACTAGTCCTATATAATAACAGCCTATTATGCAAATCAACTGAACAGCAGAATGATAAGTGGAATGACTGGTCACTATGATGTGCACTGACCACCAGGGGGCAGATGCTCAACACAGGAGCTGCCCCAAGCCAGCAGACCCCATCTGGTGGTGGTGGCAGGGAGCGGGGCCAGTGAGCAGGCGGCCTCAGGCCAGCCAAAGCAGGTGTGAGTGGGGGTTCTAATCGCCCTGATAGTCACCCTACAAATAGGCCCAGATTGCCGGCCAGGCCTAGGGATACTACCCATGCATGAATTTTGTGCACCAGACCTCTAGTATCTTTAGAAAAATCTAATGTGCCTGGGCACAAGGACAGATACCACAAACTCCTTCATTGTTATCATGTTAATTGTTCCTGCACCCACCTAAGTATGTGTCTATTATTTTACTTTTTATCCAATCCCAGATTTTCCCCGCTTTGCTTTCTCCCACCTTTCTAGTCTATCACCAATGGATTTCATGTAATACATCTTTGTCCCTCCTTTGATTGCAATATATAAATATAGATGTAATCTGTTATTCTCCACAGCAATATCTTAATTCGTTGAGGTTCTGCTTCCTGGCAACTGTCAACAGATTGGCTCAAGTAAACTCATGAGAATTCTCTCCAGGCTTGAAATTTTTTTTACATTAACAGATTGTTTTAAAAAGAAGATGAAATATAAAGAGAGGTACATGGGTATAAAGGGGAAAAGTGGCAATAAATAAGTACCTAGCAATAAGAACCTTAAAATGTAAACAGATTACATGCTTCAATTAAAAGACATAGGGTAGTAGAATGGATAAGAAAACATTACCCATATATATGCTGTCTGCAAAACACCCACCTCAGAACAAAACATATAGACAGGAAGTGAAGGGATAGGGAAAAAAATATTCCATGCAAGTAGAAATGAAAAAAAAAAAAAAAGTGGGAGTAGTAAGGTAAGATTATAGGAATTATACAACATAACAAAGGCCATATATGAAAAACCTACAGCCAATATCGTACAAAATGGGCAAAACATAAATAAAAGCATTTCCATTAAGATCAGGAATAAGACAGATATGTTCACTCTCACCACTCTTATTCAACACTAGAGGCCCGGTGCACGAAATTCATGCACTGGGGGGTGGAAGGAGTAAGGAATGCCCCTCAGCTCTGCCTACACCCTCTCTAATCTGGTACCCCTGGGGGAATGTTCACAGGGATCAGGCCTAAACCAGCAGTCAGACATCCCTCTCACAATCGGGCTGCTGGCTCCCAACTGCTCGCCTGCCTATCTGCCAGATTGCTCCTAACCGATTCTGCCTGCCAGACTGATCACCCCTTAATCACTCCCTTGCCAGCCTGATCAATGCCTAACTGCTTCCCTGCTCACCCAGTTATCCCAACTGCCCTCCCTGGCTGGCCCAGTCACCCCCAACTGCTCTCCTCTGCCAGCCTGGTTGCCCCAATTGTCTTCCCCTGCCTGCCTGGTCGCCTCCAACTGCCTTGCCCTGCAGGCCTGGTCACCCTTAACTGCCCTCCCCTGCCAGACTCGTTGCCCCTAACTGCCCTCCCCTATAGGCCCAGTCACCCCCAAATGTCCTCTCCTGCAGGCCCAATTGCCCCCAACTGTCCTCCCTTGCAGGCAGGGTCACCTCAACTGCCCTCCCTGCCGCCCTGCTCGCCCCCAACTGCCCTTACCTGCAGGTCTTCTCCCCCTCAAGTGCCTTCCCTCCCCTGCTAGCCTGGTTGCCCCTAACTGCCTTCCCTTGTCAGCCTGGTCATCCCCAACTGTCCTCCCTTGCAGGCCTGTTTCCCTCCCAATTACTCTCCCCTGCTGGTCTGGTCACTCCCAACTGCCCTCCCCTGAAGGCCTGTTTTCCTTCCCAAATGCCCTCCCCTGCAGGCCTAGTCCCTGCCAAATGCCCTACCCTGATCACCCACAACTGCCCTCCCTTGCTGGCCATCTTGTGGTGGCCATCTTTGACCACATGAGGGCGGCCATCTTGTGTGTTGTAGTGATGGTCCATTTTCATATTACCTCTTTATTATATAGAACTAGAGGCCCGATGCATGAAGATTCATGCAAGAATGGGCCTTCCTTCCCCTGGTTGCCAGCATCACCTTCACTCTAGCTGGAGCTGCCTTTCTGTCTTTAGTCCGGCCCGGAGCCACCTTTATGCCTTCCTACACTGCCCAGAAGCCCAGAGCGGCTGGGGCTGTGTGGAATACCTGTGTCCCACCTTGGCCGCTCATTCCTGTGTATGCAAATTTACCCTCCATCTTTATTGGGTTAATTTGCATACTCACTCCTGATTGGCTGGTGGGCATCGTAAAGGTTCAGTCAATCAGCATCTTTCTCTTTTATTAGTGTAGATAGTGCTGGAAGTCCTAGCCACAGCAATCAGACAAGAAGAAAGAAAAGGCATACAAATTGGAAAGGAGGAAGGAAAACTGTCATTATTCACAGATGACATAATATTGTACAAAGAAAATCTTAAAGACTCCACCAAAAAACTACTAGATCTAATAAATGAACTCATCACAATAGCTGAATACAAAAATTAATATCTTGTCTTTTGTCCTATGTAATAATCCCTAAACAATCCTAAAAAAATGGCAGTCTTTCCTAGGTAATGGCATTTCAAATATCTCCCTCTTTTGACTAATGCATGATCAAGCCAAACTTCTCCTAAAGGATTCCCTTTTGGCCATTATAATTTCCCTTGCCACAGTTATGCCATTGGTCTTTGATTAGTTCTCCAAAGAAAGCAATAATTATTAGAAACTTTATAAAAAACATTTCAGAAAGGGAGAAAGATAGAAATATCAATTATGAGAGGGAATCATCAATCAGCTGCCTCCTGCAATGCTCACCACTGGGAACTGAGCCTGGCAACCCTGGCATGTGCCCTGACTGGAATATAACTGTAATCTCCTGGTTCATATGTTTATGCTCAACACTGAGCAATACTGGCTGGGCTACTAGAACATTTGATAGCGCTTGACCACCCTAATTTTTAAACACATGGCATTTCCTTTAGATTCCTTTTTTTTGTTATTGTTGTTCTTCCTCATGAACCAGATGAAGACCATCATATACTTATCACTACTATGAAACCCAATGCTGATTCTTAATCATGAAACTCAGGTTTTAGTCCCAACTATTTAATGTGACCTTAAGTCATTTCACCTCTGGAGGCACCAGTGAAATCATCTATAATATGTGAGAACTGGAATAGATAAATTTAAAAACACCAATATTTATAATTCTATAAAATGCTAAGGTTTCTAGTATTACTTATAGAATGAGAGACTTGAAATATACATTTTACTTAAGCTTTTACATAAACAATCTAATATGTAATCACTTTAAAGATAAGCAGATCTTACATAGGTAAAGCAAACTAGATCAAATAGACTAAAAATAGTTTATCTTGAAAATTTTATTTCAAAATAATTAACAAAAAGTAATTCATAAGGATAATTAATGATTCATCAGCAAAAAGATTATGACTCACTTTACTGTGATACTCGCTTTGCTCAGTGGTCTGGAATTAAACCCTCGGTATCTCTGAGGTATTGCCTGCAAAATTCTCCAAAAGTTTCCCATTTATACATAAAAATAAATAAACATTTCACTTACAGGGAAATACTCATATTTTCCTTTGGTGTGAAGAAAATGGCCCTAGTAGTTCCATCTCTGGGAGGGTCATTAGATTTGTGGCTATTAGACTGAGTTGGCCTAAAGTGTTCTCTTTTTAAAATGCCATTATTATTGAATTTACCGGCTACATTCAGTTGGTTGGACATTCTGTCTGTCTTGGATAATTCATTGACAGTACTAGATTGGCATGGGCCTCCTTTTCTTTCAAAGAACAGGGTGACAGGTTGATCCTTCAGGGGAAAGTGAGCAGAGGGATTGTCTTTTAGGGCAAGAGCTGCATCTTTTACAGTTACTGATGGATGCCCTACAACATCAGGTTCTTTCTTATTTGAGGTATTCGGAATGAGGAGAGAGGACGGCCTCTCTACTTTTTGCTTTGATTGATAGAAAGATGATACTGGAAAAGACTCTCCAATTCTTTGTTTTTCAATTGTCTTGAAGGTTTTACGCTCCCTCTCTAAAATATCTGTTTGCTGTCGAATCTGTTCCATCATCTCTTTTTCATTCTGCTGCTGCAACTGTTTTTGCCTTTTTTCCTTCTCAGTGTTCAACTTTTCCAACTTCTTAAGCACACTATTAGAAGAATCTGTACTCAAAGCAACAACCTGATTTTCTCCTGAGAAGCGATACATTCTAGTTTTCCTGTTAACATCCAAAGTAAGAGCTGGAATTGTTTCTTCGCTTTCCATTAGTTTGTTTCTCTGGATACTTGTGTCTAGTTGGGAACTTATTTTCAGTGGGTCTTGAGGAATATAAAAAAATGTAGGCAGACTACTGGAAACAAAGGAGTCTCTCAGTTGTGGCTTATTGGTAATAGATTCAGAACTGCAAACCAGTTTTTCTGTCATAATCCCATTATTCAAATGCACTGAATCAGAGGTTGTTCCCTTTTGAATCAATGTATAGTTAGTCTCATTTGAGGCACTTCGGGCATTGGCCTGTGAATCAAATTTTTGACTGCTAGATATCTTAGGTGATAAAAACTGCAAGTCTCCTTCATCTAACATTACAGACTCTAGTTTGTTCTTTTGGCTTTCCTCAGAACTCAGAAGTTCCAAACTTTCTTGAGAGCTTTCACTATCAGGTGTGCCCTGTAAAGACCGAAGGCCTTCAGGCATCAGTTCTGTAGACCATCTGCATTCTTCTGAAGGAGACACACCACCAAGAGAACGAACTTTTAGCAATTCTAAGCTAAATATAGCTTGTTCTAGTTCTCTCATTCTCCGACTTTCTCTTTTGGCCCGACCTACTTTTTTCTGGGGGAGATCTTCCAAGGACTTGGGTCTCTCTCTTATAATCACATCTTCCTGAAAGTTCACACCACTCTGGCTTCTGGCTCTCTCCTGTCGCTTATTTGAGGAATCCTTCAAGCAGTCCACTGAACTAATTCGATTACTCTCTATCACAGATTTACATTCCTCTGTGGCTTTTACTCTGTTGTCAAAGGAACAATCCTCCCATTCTGAAGGGTCTGAACCCTGAATTTTCAGAGCTCCATGTGGCTCAATATTCATCAACCCAAGTTCTAGTTTTGTTTCTTTTAGCCTTTGTTCTTTTAAAGCTTTAAATCTATATGAAAATAGGAAAAGGAAAAAAAAAGCAAGCTATCACTGGAGAAAATACATTTACTGAGAACTTAAAAAATTTTTTAATATACCTGAGTATTTTTCAAACTAACTTCAAAGCACATTTCATAGTTCTATTTCAATGAGTGAGATTATATATCATTAAGTGCATTATTCGTAATTAAGCATTCTACTAAAAAAATAAAAACAGCTCTCCTTTAACAATATCCTTATTTTATATAATAAAGAGCAAATATGCAAATGGTTGTCACAACCTCATGCCATTATGCTATAATGGCTCAGACACTTAACACTGGGGAGAGAGGAAAGGGGACCAGCTAGGCACAAATGAGCTCGCAAAGAGAAATGGAGACCAGCCAGACTGCAGGACAGGAACAAGCCACATACCCCACTGGCTCTGGTTGTGGCCTGGAAGAGGGACAGTCCCACAGTCCCAGGCACAACCCGCCTGCCCTGCAGTCCTGGATGCTATCAGCTACACCTGCGCCTGCAGTCTGGGAGAGGGACAAGCTGCCCGTGCTGTAATCAGGGGCACCTAGGGCTATGGCCCAGGCAAAGCCACCTGCTCATGGTCCCCTATGGCTGCAGCCGGTCCAGGCAAAGCCTGGGTCCTAGGTGCCTGCGGCCAGCCAGAGGGAGGGAAGTCCAGGTCCTGGGTGCCTGTGACCAGCCAGAGGAAGGAATCCTGGGTCCCAGGTGTGATGCGAGGCAGAGACGGTTAGGGGCACTCAGGTCAGCAGGAGAGCAGTTAGGAACTATGAGGCAGGCAGGCAGAGGGGTTAGGGGTGATCAGACAGGCAGGCAGTTGAGCAGTTAGAAGCCAGCAGTCCTGGATTGTGAGAGGCAGCAGACATCCCCGGAGGGGTCCCAGATTGGAGAGGGTGCAGGCTGGGATGAGGCATTGTGTCTCTAGTTTAAATATAAAATTAAAGTTTCTAAAGCTAAAAAACAGTTGAGTTAATGCTGATTTTTAAAGATTCAACCTAATGTAAAAATTAACTTAGCAGTTATAACTACAGACCATGTAGGTTTTCAGTCCACTTTAATTCAATAAACACTTATTTAGCTTCTATTATAAACCAAACAATGTAGATTAAAATTGTTAGGAGTATCACAATTTAGTGGAGAAGACAAGTTGCACAAAACCAATTCTAATACAAGTTAGGCAAGTGTTAGAGCAAAAGAATAAATAATGTACTTGAACAGAGAGAAGAATTATTATAACAAAGATTACCTTTGTCTTGCTCTGAATCCTCTACATATTGACTGCAAAAGGATAATTTTGTTCCTTTGTTCTTGATACTTCTTACTTTCCCTGTAGCCTTTCCATCTTGCCTGTATACAAACAGCAGCCATGTGCCTCCACCTATAGCACTCCCTCCATCTCTGCTGGATGATGATAGCTGCAGTTCGGAGCTCCAAATACCGCTGCCTCTCTAAGTGAGCACGCCAGGAAGTTTGGAGAAGAGTAGCTGCACTAACCATAACTAGAGCATCCTTTTGCACAGCTGCGTCTCTGACTTGCTTTTGATTTAAGTAATTCCGCCAGAATCGCTGTGGGGAAGAGAAAATAATAGAAACTGCTGTCATATCTTATACCACATTTTCACAGAAAAAGGAAAAAAGAATAAATTTCTTATGTCATAATTAGAGGGTAAGTAGCTAAACAGCTAAATTGTGGGTGATTTAAAAAAAGTTTTTCTTCTCTAGATATGCTTAGTTAAAGCAAATATTTTAAATAATATAACCTCAATAAAGTTAATTATAGAACTTAATTTAAAATTTTGATGCTTTTATGTCCTACAAATTAGCTTTAACAAGTTATAAATTATTCTCATACTACAATTTGCCTATATTAATTGGGTTTAAGGTCAACATGTATACATTTTAAAAATTAAGATAAAAATATTTTCTTATATAAACAGATAGGTCCTGTGAAACAGGTATTGTTTAAATCGATGAGAAAGTAAAACAGGTAAATGTGAAATAAGGTACCTATAAACCAAGATGAGTACCTAACAACAATGTATTTATAATACATAACTGTCACTCAGAAAACTATTAAATATAACTATGTAACAAAAATTAAGGCACATAATTCCTTTGCCCCAATCATACCTCACAAACCATTATAACTATAAATTCAATTTAATTTAAAGTCAACTCCATCAATATTTATTAATAGCCTTCATTATATGCCAAGTAATCCTTTCAGTGTTATCAAGATTTCAAAAATGTATAGAACACATTCTCATCTCTGAAGAAGTTTATATTTTTATTTATATATTTCATAGTTAAATAATTCTAGTTACTAAAACAAAGGCCAAATAAAATAGCCAATCTCATGCAAGGAATACTCTGTCTCCCACCTGAATGATAACTGATGCCTGTCTCAGATGGAGAAAACGCTGCCTGCACAGCAAGACTCTAAACCATCGTTGTAACAATATTATTCTGCGGAGCACCTCTTGGTGAAGCAGATCTTGTAGGTGCTGTCGTTCCTGTTCCTTTAGGAATACCTACCAGAAAGAAGAGAGATGAGAAATATAGTTTAAGAAGAAATCAGAAGTTTATTTCATGAATCATCCCTTCTGTGATAAGCATTTTTAGAGAAGAACAAATACAGTGGCAGATTTATAAAAGTAGTACTGATAAATATTTTTACTATTTATCCAAAGTAGTCATTCTCAAAATGGAAGCAAGACATTAGGATACAGAAGGGGAGATGGGAAGTGCACCACGTATACAAAAACCCCAGTGCAAGATATTATGATACACTAGAGGCCTGGTGCACCGATTTGTGCACGTTGAAAGGAAATTAATTAGAAAGTGGCTGGTGGGACAGGACTAGGCAAGAGGGGCTGGACATGCCCTGAAGCCAACTTCCCACGGTCCTTCCCTGGCTGGCCACACCTGGGGCAGTGCCAGGTCTTACAGGGCATCTGGTGAGTGAGAAGGCTCCCTCCAGCAGGTGGGGTCCAGAGTGCGAGAAGGCACTCTACAAAGTTGCTGTCGCTCAGCAGCTCCCGCATTGAGCATATGCCCCTGGTGGTCAGTGCACATCATACCTAAGGGCCGGTCAGCCAGTCACTTTTACATATATATAGATTGTTCCCTTGGAAAATTCACCACCATCATGAGCCAATGTCATATTTCTATTGATTTTTTTTTAATAGAAGAGAGAGAGAAACATTAATGTGAAAGACAAACATCAACTGGTAGTCTCTGACACATCCCCCAAATGGGGATCAAACCTGCAATCTGGGTATGTGCCCTGACCAGGAATCAAACCTACCACCTTTCTGTGTACAGGATAATGCTCCACACAAGCCAGGGTGTCATATTTTTCAAAGATGTTGGAGTAGAGGAAACAAGTTGAGAACCACAAATCTCCAAGTTTGATCATAAAATGAATAAACCAATAATAAGTCTTTTATAAACCCAGTATGCATCAAAAGCTTCTTGCTGCCCAAAACTATTAATCAAGTTTATTTATTTTTTACTCCTTCATTCCATTAAAAAAATCTAGGGGGATACAAAGATAACTTAGACATGGTCCCTTAGAAAATAGGATTTGCACTCATTTAAGGTATAAGTTTTGATGTATGTATACACTGTGAAATGATTACCATAATCAAACTAATTAACATATCCATTACTTCCCATTTTTGTCAAAAATAAAAATATATTTTTAAAAAGAGCACCAGTCCTGGACAGAGGCTCAGTCAGTCAGTTGAAGGATTCAAGTCCCAGTCAAGGTACAAACCTAGATTGTGGATTCAATCTCTGATCAGGGTATCCAGGAGGAAACTGATCAATGTTTCTCTCCCATGTTGATATTTCTCTCTCTCTAAAATCAATAAAAACATATCATTGGGTGAAGATTAAAATATAAAATAAGTTGCCTTTAAAAAGAGCACATAGATATTAGATACCAAAATGGAAAACAGTAAACTAATGGGGCCAAGACACAGAGGACACCACCTGAGCAAAACAAGCTGGAAATAATGATAAAGGCACGTACAGGGATAATGAAATACCTAATCTTAAAATGAAGGAATTATACAGTGTAAGATCACAATATGAAGGTTCTTGAAAAGGAGAAAGATGTTGGAATCTAATGAGAAGGTTATCAGGAGATTACTTAGCAGGAAGTCAACATAAAGAAAGAAATATATTAAGATGATTTTGACAAAATGGGTAGATTTTAAGAGAATAACAGACTGGAACTAGAGGAGGGATTTGTCTACTGTAAGAGAAATATATGTAAAAGGTAAAGAAACAGACTTACCATGTAAGCAATAGCATTAGAGAAAAAGAGACAGATGTGAGAATCATTTGTTAAAAAAAAAGAAACAATTTGTAAAAGGATTAAAGTAAAGGGTAAGCCAAATATGATTATTTTGTGTTTTAATCTTCACCTAAGGAACTAGAAGAAATATGACAGAAAAGAGTAGTTGACAAGTTAAGGATAGCAGGGAAATCAGGATAAGGTGACTTTGGGCAAGTGGAGTTGGAGATTACAGTAGAGCATATGGGGAGATAATTTTTAGGCAGTTAAAATTTTAGGTAGAACTACAGAATTGGCCAGAAGCTCTTTAAATTGACTATATTATTAAGTAAAAACAATCGTGGTAGGAAGGGAGAAAAATCGCGTCTGGAGCTTTGTAGCTGGGCAGAGGGAATGAGAGCAGCTGAGAGTTGCACTCGGAGTATTTGTTGGCAAGTTAAGAGTCAGTTATCCTCCAGGAGAAGGTGGGGGACTGCTGGACGGGGCTCTCCTGGCCAGGCAGCCCCACTGCCACGGGGATTTTGTCTGCTGGAGCTACCAGCTCAAACGGGGAGACGCCGACATCTTGCAGAGGGAGGTGGATGTCTGCGGCAGTCTGAAACCTGCGGCTGAAGCACTCACCGAACAGCCAGGGACCCGGGGACCCAGAACACCGCTCTCCAATTTGCGCAGACATGGACTCAGAGGAGCTCCACACGGCACACGGAAAGGTCAGATTTCACCTGGGATAAGGTGAGGTCTCCCATCCCGCACAACAGAGACACGCACACTGTGGGAACCAGGCTGCGGGAAAGCTGCCTCTGGAGAGGTTCGCAGAGGTGGGGCAGGGCGTGATCCCTAAGTGTGGAGGCAAACTCTCAGAGCTGTTGACAGAGAAGAGCTCTGGAAAACGACTCGTTTTGATCTGAGACAGAGGGACAGCCTGGAAGTTATTTCAGTGTCCCGGCTGCAAAATCCCCACAAACCAGTTTTGAGAACGACAGAGTAGCAGGATCTGAGCACAGCCTAGAGAGATCCTGTGCTTAGTCTCAGAGATCAATTCCGAAACACTGCCACCCAGTGGATGACGCACAAATTGACTCTCGCTAAAACACAAAAGAATAAAGAGATTAAAACACAACGAGCAGTGGAACACAGGGAACTGCAATATCCTCCCGCCTGGCAAAAAGAAGTGCCAAGCAGAACAATAGCGAAAGTGAATGACCATTCTATTTTTTTTCTTTGTTTCTTTTTCTTTTTTTTAATTTTTTAATTTTATTTTATATTTTTTCAATTTTGCATATTTTAATTAAAAAACAATTGTTTTCTTTCCTCCTCAATTGATTTTACCTTTTTAATTATTATATTTTTGTTTTCAACCAGTATTAGTACTAATATTATTTTATCATTTTGGAAAAAAACAAGTGTCATTTTGTTTTCCTTTATTTTACTTCTAGATTAGGGTTCTACATTCTATTTTCATCTTTCCTTTAGCATAATTTTACTCCATCTCAACTCTACCTTTATGCCAACATTTTCCTCCTAACTTTCCCCATTTTGTTGTCTTCTTTTCTCTTTCCCTTTTCCAACTTTAGATTCTCCTATTCTTTATCTATACCTGGTTAAAAGTTTACCCCACTTATATATCTAATTTCAAATACCCTACTCCAAGCCCATACAAACCTCTCTCTTCTTGACTTCACTATCCAAAAAGTTGTTTTTCTCTATGACTTTTGTTGCTCTTTCCCTAAACAGTGATTATATCGATTTTTTGTACATTTTTTGGTGAGATTGTTTTAGCTTATTCTACTTGTTTTATTTTGCTTTTTGTTTGCTTTGAAATGGTTTGTTTCTTACCTCTCCTTTCCATCACCTCCCTCTATACCAGAAGTTATTTGTAGTTGGTATTAATCTCCAGGTACTGGTTGCCAACATTTGTTGGGATTAGTGACTGTTCTATTGGTGTTTTCTCATGACACCTATATTTTGTTCCCCTTTTCTCTCTTATCCTCTTTCTTTTCACTCTCACTTTTTTCTCTTCCTCTTTTCTTCTCCTTCTCCTTTTTATTTTCTTATTTTATTTTTTTGTTCATTTATTTAATTTTTTCTCCCTCTCCCAATTTGTTTTTGGCATTTTTTTCTTTTCCTTTTTCCTCATTTTCCTCTTCTTCTTTCTCTACTTATCCCACATTTGTCTTTCATTGGTAGTCACCGTATTTGTGGATATTAACATCCTGAATACATTTCTACTCAGTGCCTTGTGTGCTGTACCTGGTCGTGTTATAGTTTGTGCCTTTCAATCAACATAGGAGAGGGAAGTACATAACCAGACACCCAGAGGAGAAAGACCAGGGGCAGAAAAAGAAACAACCCACATAAGACAGAAAGGCAGGTTTCACCAGAAAAGGAAGTAAATGAAATAGAAGCAGAAATAAGCCTGCCAGAGAAAGAGTTCAGAGAAATGATCATAAGGTGGATGAAAAGAATGGAAGACAAAATCGACAATCTGAGTAAGAGCCAAGAGGAAATGAAGAAGACCCAAGAGGAGATGAAGAAGTAGCAGGAATAAATCCAGAAGAACCTAGAAGAGGTGCAGAATAAACAAGAAGAAATAAAAAATGACATCATTGCTATAAAGAACTCAATAGAAAGCATCAAAAGTAGACTAGAAGAAGCAGAGGACCGCATCAGTGAGCTAGAAGACACGGTAGGAAAAAATACCCAAGTACAGCAGCTTCTAGACAAAAAAGTTAAAAAGCAAGAGGAAAGCCTAAGGGAACTTTGGGATAACATGAAACAAAACAACATCCGCATAATTGGGGTTCCAGAAAGATTGGAAACTGAACAAGGATTAGAGAACGTGTTTGAAGAAATAATGACAGAAAATTTCCCCATAATAGAAAAGAAAAAACCCACACAAATCCAAGAAGCTCACAGAGTCTCAAGCAAAATGAACCCCAACAAACCGACACCGAGGCACATTATAATTAAATTGACAAACACCGACGACAAAGTAAGAATCTTAAAAGCAGCCAGAGAGAAACAGAAAGTTACCTACAAAGGAACCCCCATAAGACTAGCTACTGAATTCTCAACAGAAACTCGTCAGGCCAGAAGAGAATGGAATGAAATATACAAAGTCATGCAAAGGAAGGGTCTGAATCCAAGAATAATGTATACCCGGCAAGACTCTCAATCAAAATTGAAGGTGAAATCAAAAGCTTCACAGACAAAAAAGGACTAAGGGAATATATTACCACCAAACCAGAAATGCAAGAAATGTTAAAGGGTCTGCTGTAATAAAAAGAAAGAGGAAGCGAGGAAGGAACTCGGCGGTAAGGACTAAAAATGGCAACAGATAAGTACTTATCAATAATAACTTTAAATGTAAACGGATTAAATGCTCAAATTAAAAGACATAGCGTAACCGATTGGATAAGAAAACATGATCCATATATCTGCTGTCTTCAAGAGACCCACCTCAGGAAAAGAGATGCACAGAGATTGAGGGTGAAGGGATGGAACATGGTATTTCAGGCAAATGGAAATGAAAAAAAAGCTGGGGTTGCAATACTTATATCTGACAAATTAGATCTCAAAGTGAAGGACATAATAAGAGATAAAGAAGGCCACTTCATAATACTAAAGGGAAAAATTCAACAAGAAGAAATAACTCTGGTAAACATATATGCACCCAATATAGGAGCACCTAAATACATTAAAAAAAACTCCTGAAGGATATTAATGAAGAGATTGACAGCAATACAATCATAGTAGGAGACTTTAATACCCCACTGTCACCATTGGACAAATCCTCTAAACAAAAAATCAGCAGAGAAAAATCCATCCTAAATGACACACTAGACCAGATAGAATTAATTGACATCTTCAGAACATTTCACCACAAAGCCACAGAATATACATTCTTCTCTAGTGCACATGGGTCATTTTCAAAGATAGATCATATGTTGGGTCATAAGAGTAGTCTCTTCCAATTCAAGAAGATAGAAATCATATCAAGCATTTTCTCACACCACAGTGGCACAAAACTGAAAATCAACTATAATAAAAATAGAAAGAAATCAAACACATGGAGATTAAACAGCATGCTATTAAACAACGACTGGGTAACCAGAGAGATCAAGGAACAAATAAAAAACATCATGGCAACAAATGACAATGACAACACAATACAAAATTTATGGAACACAGTGAAAGCAGTCTTGAGAGGGAAGTTCAAAGCCCTACAAGCCTATTGCAAAAAAACAGGAAACAATGGTAATAAATTACCTAACCCTACAACTCAAAGAGCTAGAAAGAGAGCAACAAGAAAAGCCCAGTGTACCCAGAAGGAAGGAAATAGTAAAGATCAATATGGAGACTAAAAAAACAATTCAAAAGATCAACAAAACCAAGAGCTGGTTCTTTGAAAAGATAAACAAGATTGACGGACCTCTAGCCAGTCTCACCAAGAAGCAAAGAGAGAAGACCCAAATAAACAAAATCAGAAATGAAAGAGGAGAAATAACAACAGACCTTGCGGAAATAAAAAGATTGTTAAAAAAACACTATAAACAACTCTATTCCAACAAATTGGACAACCTGCAAGAAATAGACATATTCCTAGAAAAATATAAATTTCCAAAACTCGATGAGGAGGAAGCCAAACATCTCAATAGTCCAATAACTATGGAAGAAATTGAAGTAGTAATCAAAAAGCTTCCAGCAAATAAAAGCCCAGGACCAGATGGTTACATAGAAGAGTTCTACCAAACATTCAAGGAAGAATTAAAACCTATCCTCCTCAGACTATTTAAACACATTCAAGAAGAAGGAACACTTCCAAACACCTTGTGTGTAGCCAGCATCACCCTAATACCAAAACCAGATAAAGACAACACAATGAAAGATAATTATAGGCCAATATCTCTCATGAACATAGATGCCAAAATCCTCAACAAAATTCTAGCAAATCGGATCCAGCAGTACATCAGAAAGATCATACACCATGAACAAGCAGGATTCATCCCAGGAATGCAGGGATGGTACAATATCTGCAAATCAATAAATGTGATACATCACATAAATAAATTGAGAGATAAAAATAACATAGTCATATCAATTGATGCAGAAAAAGCATTTGACAAAATCCAACACCCTTTCTTGATACAAACTCTCAGCAAAGTGGGAATAGAAGAAGCATACCTCAACATCATAAAAGCCATATATGATAAACCCACAGCTAACATCATACTCAATGGGCAAAAACTAAAACCATTTCCCCTAAGAACAGGAACAAAACAGGGATGCCCACTATCACCTCTCCTGTTCGACACAGTACTGGAAGTATTAGCCATTGCAATTAGACAAGAAGAAGAAATAAAAGGCATCCAAATTGGAAAAGAAGAAGTAAAGCTGTCCTTATTTGCAGATGACATGATACTGTTCATAAAAAACCCAAAGGACTCCATTCCAAAACTACTTGACTTAATTAATGAATTTGGCAATATAGCAGGATACAAAATTAATGCTAAGAAGTCTGTGGCATTTCTATACATTACTAGTGAAATTACAGAAAGAGAAACTAAAAAAGCAATCCCATTTACCATCGCACCAAAAAAATTAAGATACCTAGAAATAAACCTAACTAAAGAGGTAAAAGACCTTTATGCAGAAAACTACAGGACACTGAAAAAAGAGATAGAGGAAGATGTTAACAGATGGAAGAGCATACCATGCTCATGGATTGGGAGAATCAACATCATTAAAAGGTCCATACTACCCAAAGCAATCTATAGATTCAACGCATTACCCATTAAAATACCAACGACACATTTCACAGACCTACAAAGAATTCTTCATAGATTCATCTGGAACAAAAAAAGACCACGAATAGCCACAGCAATTCTGAGAAAGAAGAATAAAGTAGGTGGAATCTCAATACCAGATTTCAAGCTATATTACAAAGCAACTGTTCTCAAAACTGCCTCATACTGGAACAAGAACAGACATATAGACCAATGGAATAGAATAGAGAATCCACATATCCACCCAAACCACTATGCTCAATTAATATTTGACAAAGGAGGCATGAACATTCAATGGAGCCAAGATAGCCTCTTCAAAAAATGGTGTTGGGAAAATTGGACAGATACATGCAAAAAAAATAAAACTGGACCAGCAACTTACACCATACACAAAAATAAACTCAAAATGGATACAGGACTTAAACATTACAAGGGAAACCATAAAAATATTAGAGGAATCCACAGGCAGCAGAATCTCAAGCATATGCCAAAAGAACTTCTTCACTGATACTGCTCCAAAGGCAATGGAAGCTAAGGAAAAAATAAACAAATGGGACTACATCAAAATAAAAAGCTTTTGCACAGCAAAAGAAATCATCAACAAAACAACAAGAAAGCCCACTGTATAGGAGAACATATTTGTAAATGTTATCACTGATAAAGGTTTAAGCTCCAACATCTACAGCCAACTTATACAACTTAATAAAAGGAAGATAAACGATCCAATAAAAAAATGGGCAACCGACCTAAAGAGAACCTTTTCAAAAGATGACAGAAGGAAGGCCAAGATACACATGAAAACGTGTTCAAAATCACTAATTATCCGAGAGATGCAAATCAAAACGACAATGGGATACTATCTTACACCTGTCAGAATGGCAATCATCAACAAATCAACAAACGACAAGTGTTGGTGAGGATGCGGAGAAAAAGGAACCCTTGTTCACTGTTGGTGGGAATGCAGACTGGTGCAGCCACTGTGGAGAATAGTATGGAGTTTTCTTAAAAAAATAAAAGTGGATCTCCCATTTGACCCTGCAATCCCACTTTTAGGAATTTACCCTAAGAAATTACACACACCAATCAGAAAGGATTTATGCACCCCTATGTTCATAGCAGCACAATTTACAATAGCTACAATTTGGAAACAGCCTAGTTGCCCGTCAGCAGATGAGTAGGTCAGAAAACTCTGGTACATCTGCACAATGGAATTCTATGCTGCCATTAAAAAGAAGGAACTCTTACCATTTGCAGCAAACTGGATGGAACTGGAGAACCTTTTGCTTAGTGAAATAAGCCAGTCTATGAAGGCGAAGCACCACATTCTCTCCCTCATTTGTGGATAATAAAGAACATTGTAAAATGATGAACAAAAGGATAGATACAGAGGCAGTAAAGCATCAAACAGACTGTGATATTATAGCAGGAAGATTAAGGAGAGGTGGGGTAGATAAGAGATCAATCGAAGGACTTGTATGTATGCATATAAGCATAACCAATGAACATAGACACTGGGGGATTGGGGTATGCCTGGGGGGGAGGGGAGGCAATGGGGAGATATGTATACATGTAACACAATTAAAAAAAAAACAATCGTGGTCTACTCAAATTCTTTATGACATCTGGAAAACTATGTTTTTCTTTGTTTTCTTGGTTTTGTTTGTTTGTTTTTGTTGTTTTTGTTGTTAAACCTCAGTTGGGGATATTTTTCTATGTATTTTTAGAGAGAATGGAGGGGAGGGAGAGAGAGACAGAAAGAGAAACATCAATGTAAGAGAGACACATCGATTGGTTGCCAACCACACCACTAGGGATCAAGTTGCAGACTAGGGATCAAGTCTGCAATGTAGGTATGTGCCCTTGAATGAAATAGAACCTGGAACCCTTCAATCCGCAGACTGATGCTCTATTCATTGAGCAAAACTGGCTAGGGCTAGAAAATTATGTTTTTTATAAAACATTAGCATAGGCAAAGAATGTCATTATTATTTAAACACAAAAATACACTCAATTTTGATCATGTATACTTACCATAGATTCTCCAACTTGATAATTATTTGTATTAATATTTATTTTCCTGAAGAAATCCTGAACGTAAAATTTAGATGGAGTAATATTTTGAGGAAGAAGTACATGGAAGTGGCTCACAAAATCCTGAAAAATTAAAAGAAAATGTTATAAAGCCACAAAAGAATGACATGAAAATGTTATTAAGCTATGATATCCTAAATTTTAGCTAATTATCCTTTTATTGATCCATTTCTCATTCTTTTAAATTTGGTGAAACCAAGAAAGTACTTGTTAACTTAAAGTATTACCCAAAGTTATCTTATAAAATGGACGGAGGTGTAGTGATTTTGACAATAGTATTTTGTTATCAAAGGGAAGCAGGAGAAGAAAAGAAGAGTAGAATCTAGTCATCCCTTTTGAAAAGCTGTACTTAAAAATAAATAAATAAATAAAATAAAATAAAATAAGAAAAAGTTATTTAACAATAATCAGAAACTTTTGGCAAAATTTAGAAAAATAAGCCAAGTGACAGTTATTACAGGATGAAACTTTCCCTCCAAGTAATAATAAAGACTTGCTCAGTTGCTGAAAAGCTTCAATATACTTTTTTATAACCAGAGCAGCAGTAACTGATGAGAATAAGCATGAGTCTTGCTGGCAGCTTCCTATAAAAGAAAATCCTGCTGAGAAAACTTTAGCAAAAACCAAAGGAAATCTTTTCTTTTGAACTAGAGGTTCTGATTGAATTATTTTAGTGTGAAGACTTATAATACATGTGAAGAATTGTTATGCTGTGAGTAAATTTAGTATTTACTCATAAGAGTCTGAAGAACTGCTATGCTATAAGTATATAGAATATGAAGCAATTCAGTGTTATGAGTAAATTTAGTATTAGGAAACCTTCAGATCAAATGAGAATAGTTAAGTACTGGATTCTCTTAAAACACAAATTTAATAAGACTGGTGCCATTCGATGGAAGTGAGTACTCTTCTGTGAACAAAGGATGGAATAGAAAGGAAGAATTAAGACAAGCCCCAAATAAAAAATAAGCAATACAGGAATAATTTACTTGATATGCACATATACTTAAAGATCACTATAAAAGTACAACCTGGAAAGAGTATTTGCAGCTGTATCCTGATTGGCGAATTCGAACTGTCTCCAGCATCCCAGTATATCGAAGCTGCCTAAGTACCAAGGCATCACTGAACCTTAATGGCAGCTAAAACAAAGCAATAGAAAAAAAAAATTGACCTTGAAGAATAGATCTCTAAATTAATGTTCATCTTACAAATATGATTAAATTTTGAATATCTAGGAACTGACTTGAAGCTTGTCTGGTTAGATATAGTGAAGTGAGAGGACAATCTTACTTCCCCAGTTGGTAGCTTCAAAAAAGTTCTGACTGCCTGACCTTAGGGAATATGAGAAACCAGGTTTCCAGACTTCTCTAGCTGTAGTTCAAAAGGAATGTAGTTACCCACAGAGAGGGCCACATAGGAGTCAATATAAAATACATAACAAAACTAACCTATTTACATAAGGTCCAGAGTGTCTGTATTTTTGTTTTTAATTACGATTTTATCTATAATCTCACTCAGAAACTACCTGTCCTACTTTACCAGTTGCCTTGGCTAATTGAGAGCTGACAGATTCTTCTTCTAATGACTAGTACAAGGTTAAGAGTAGTTTATTTCCTTAAATACTTTTGCTGATAATATTGATATGACATATTAAAAAACAAAAAATTCCTCCAGTCCCTGACAATTGATTTCATTATAAAGGCTAATAGTCACAATGCCCTTAACTCCTAGGTATCTCTGTTGACACATTTTCAGACATTCAAAACAATATACATTTGGAGCTTCTGATATTTCCCCCTATTCATTCTAAATACTATTTTCAATGATTCTCTAAAGCAATCCCAAACATTTTCCTTCACATAGATGGGGCCTGCCAGTTGTAAAGGAAAAAAAAAGTCAACGGGCAACTTATGTTAAATAGTAATAATAACAGTTGACACTTATTTAGTACTTATTCTATACCCTGAAATACTTCGTTAATGGAATTCTTTGTATACAAAATCTCATTTAATAACAGGGACTCAAACTTTTATTTAACTAAAAGTAAAATGGTTTCTTAGTCACTATAAAAGAATAGTGACATTTACTAACCACTTAGTATAAACTTGTAACACTCTTAAGTATATTACCAGTATTAACTCACATATACTCACAAAACACTATGAGGCCATATAAATACAATATTCTTACATAGATGAAAATATTTAAACCACAGAAAGATTGACCTGTCTGAGGTTACAAAGCTTGTAAATAACCAAGTTAGAGACTGCTTCCTAAGAATTAAGAAAGCTGAACATAATTCCCACACAGTTTAGCTTTTCAGACTGAGAACTACTTTTTCCTATGGTGAACATAAAGGAAGATGATAAATGTTTAAACTTTCTAGATATATTCTGCAAAGTCCTAATTAGGGGATCTGTCATAGAAAACAGAAAAGAGTAAAAAATGCCATATCTTCCCTATTTTACGAAGATAAGAATCTCTATACAGTGGTACATCGAGATATGAGTGCCCTAACGTACGAGATTTTTGAGATACGAGCCATGGAGCGAGCAATTTTTGCTTTGAAATACAAGCAATATTTGAGATAGGAGTAATCGCGAGGATCAGCTGGCTGCACACGACCCACCAGTTTACCGCGACTCAAGCGTCTCATAGTTTCCCATGCCTCAAGGTTACAGAACGAATTAAACTCGTATCTCGAGGTACCACTGTACATGAAAATTACCTAGCAAGTTCTTTAAGAGTGACAATGTATATCCAAACAAGAGGGATTAATCTCTGGGTAAAAAAAAATTGCATAGAATTCTTTCTCATTATGGAATTTCAAGAGATATTTGCTTCTCAGAATTCTTGTAGCTATTAAATCAATACCATATAAACACCTTACAGGCAAATAGGTATAAAAACAAGAAAAATATCCACAGAAACTATATAACAGTTTTCCTTAAAAAATATTATAGATAGCTCTTTCTATCCACTTGCTCTCCTTAGAAAGAATTTAAAGCTTGGTGTGAAGTAAGCTGAGCGAGAAGTTCTCATGTATAGGACATTTTTACCTTTTCTGCATTAGAGCGAATACATTTTACAAAATATGGTTCTGCTTGACCAAGTGTCTCCATCAGCTTGTTTAATGAGGCCTGCGATACAAAACAATAATATGAGAATTTTCTTCCATTCCACATTGGCAACAATTTATAAATATAAACAATGTTAAAATATGCAAAAAAATGAGTGGTATACAAAAAATAGGTTTATTTCTGAAAAGCCAAATGACCATTACAGCGTGGCTTTAGAGTCACATGTATCATATCCCATTCAGGTTATCTTGCAATCATTTTGACCTTTCTGTATCAATCTGAAAGAAACAGATGCTTCTTTGTTAAAAGTAAAATAGAAACTAACCTGAAACTGAGCACTGATGCTGGGAGGTTTTTTCTTCTTGTGCAAATGAAGAAGAGACTTGGTAATGCGATCCTGCAGAGTCAGTCTTGTCAGGTGCTTTAAAGAATTTACCTCTAGCAAATGCTAAAAAAGGGGGAAGGATCAAATTCTTCACATAAATTAATCTAAGAACAGGGAACACAAAATTGTAAGCTAGTTTCCATCATTTCCTATGTATAATGACTATTGTGAATATAGGAGATTGATATTCAACATCTATCTGACCTTCCTCCTGCTTTCATGCAGAAGCTTTCCAGCTAACAAGAAAACTATTTTCCCCCCAATTCTCTTGCATCTCAGTTTCTGGAAATGATTTAAGTTCAATTGAATTTTCACACATGAAACTGGAAAGGTATAATGAGGCAGAAACTTTGGCTAGTAGCTTCTGTTCCTGCTGGCAAGCGTATTCATATTAAGGTGCTTCAGTTTTCTGTCCAGGTACTACTTTCTGAGTGCTGAGAAGCAGAATGTATTGTCACTGCAACTCTAATAAAGACACTTGAGCCCTGGAGCCAATAGTTTTAGCAGCTTCTTCAGCAGCTACAACTTCCTGATTGCAGGTTAGGTCAGTTCTGCACTATTATTTTAATATTCTGAAACTAAGATTTCTAATGCTTTTCTAAGTGTCTCTCTATATTAAGTCCCTTTCTACATAAAAATATCTACAATAATTACTGTCATCTGCAACTAAATCCTAACTCACAAATTAAATTCAATCCTGGGGCTATATCAGATATGCCATGAACACAGAAAAGAGAAAGTCTCTATTGTGAGAATAAACAAGTCATCTTTTCTGTCAAAGAACAGTTTAGACAGCCGCCATTTTGGACTTCGTGTCTTGGCAGCCACCATGTTGGCCTCATGGCCTGCAGCTCCCCTGCGGGCTGACATATTGAAACCGCAAAAGTCAACCTCTCCCTTTGAATTAGCCAATCGCAAAAGACTGTGTGCCTGAGCTCCAATCAAGAGCAAAGAAAAGGTCACGTGCATAAGAGGTTATAAACTCAAGTAGCCCACCTGCTTGGTGTGCACCCACTTCCAGACACATATGTGCACCCTTCTATGTAGAAGATAATATGTTTGCCTTGCTGCCTGGCTCCCGAGAGTTTTGTATTCTACCAGAACCCCTGACTTGGGGAGTTTGCCTTATTTCTAACACTATCAACAGTCATCCTGATGTACTAATTATTAATCTTAAGATTGAAGTTACACATAAGCAATTAAAGGATGCAAAATAAAAATATTAATAAAGTATGTGGGAGCTTTTTTAGCCCATCAAAAAATACAGAGTGTATCAAAAAAATGTATATACACTTTGAATAATTATTAATTCCAATGGGTTAAATCTGAAAAGAAACATCAATTGAGCTATCAGCTGTTAAAGTGTGTATATTTGGGGGTGGGGGACACCTTGTATATGGCAGTGACTTTGTTAATGAAAATAATATATCTATACAAATGTGCAATTAATAACTTTACTGAAAAGAAAGTAAGAGTTTTATTGTATGTAAAGCACAATACTGAGTTAAAAAGGCACGACAACTTTAAGTCTAAAAAATATTAATTTTCCCCTGGCTGGTGTGGCTCAGCTGGTTGGACATCATCACATGCACCAAAAGATTGCTGGTTCAATTCCCAGTCAGGACACATGCCGAGCTGCAGGCTTGATCCCCAGCAGGGAGTGTGCAGGAGGCAGTGAATCACATGATCAATGTTTCACTCTTACATCAACATTTCTCTCTCCCTTTCTCTCTCCCTTTCACTTTTTCTAAAAAATCAATAACAATATAGAAAATTTTTTAAATATTAGTTTTGGCAATATAAGCATTAAAAAATAAAAACTTTCAAGCAATAAATACAATACATATTTAAACAAGTACAACTAAGAAAAATATATTTCCAACAATGATAATGACTCATTATCTATATATAAGAACTGTAAGAAACCTGTAAAAATTCAAAAGTATAAATGACAATATAATGACAATCATTCAATTTCATTTGTAAGCAAAGAAATAATTTCTTTTAAAGATATTTTCTGAGGGGAATCCAAGATGGCGGCATAGGTAAACACCTACACTGCGGCCTCGCACAACAATTTCAAAACTACAACTAAAAGACAGAACGGACATCATCCAGAACCACAGGAAAGCTGGCTGAGTGGAAGTTCTACAACTAGAAGGAAAGAGAGGGGCTCACAGACACCCAGAGGAGCTGCAAAAAACTGAGGTACGGAGACGCGCGCGCTGAGAGAGCGGGTGCCAGAGTACCTGGCTGGCTTTCTCTGGCGGGAGGGAAACGGAGACTCCCAACGGCATTGAACCCCTTATCCTACGACACTAAACCCCAGATTCAGCCGAAACTCATACGGGGGGAGTTTGGACTGTGAAAAGGGAGAGGTGCATGGAAATTTAGGGGAGTCGCAGAAGATCAGGTCCGGTCGTGCACGCGCATGGTGCTGCAGGGAGGACAGACTGCTGATTGTGCCACTGGCTTTCATGAGTGGGCGGGAGACAGACCCTCCCAACTGTGCCACTTCTGAGTCCACTGGGCCCCTGTTTTGGGCAAAACCCTGGGGACCTAGACTCATGTGGTCCTGGTGCGCAGGGGAGCTGGAAAGGCAGCGGTTAGAGACACTGCAGGCGCGCACAAGGACCGCTCCAGGGATTACCCAGTCACGTGAGACTCAGGGGCCATGGAGGGCGGGGCCGACTGGAAGGCAAGGCGGTCCCTTAAGCCCTGAGACTCCACCCCTCCCAAGCTCAACAGAGGCTTCTGCGTCTGCTATCATAAGGCTGAATCCAACACAGAAGTTTCCCCGGCATAGGGAAAATGCCGAGACAAGGGAAGGGATCACAAACAAAAGAAATGGAGGAAAAAAAACGACTGGATATAGAGTTCAAAACCACGCTTATAAGGTTTTTCAAGAATATGCTAGAAAAGATGGATAAATTTAGTGAGACCCAAGAGGAGATGAAAAAGGACCAAATAGAAATTAAACATACACTGACTGAAATAAAAAATATTATACAGAGTCCTAACAGCAGACTAGAGGATGGCAAGAATGAAGTCAAAACTTTGAAATATAAAGAAGCGGAAAACATTCAACTGGAAAAGCAAGAAGAGAAAAGAATCCAAAAATGTGAACATAATGTAAGGAGACTCTGGGACAGCTTTAAGCGTACCAACATCAGAATTGTGGGGGTGCCAGAAGAAGAGAGAGAGCAAGATACTGAAAACCTGTTTAAAGAAATAATGACTGAAAACTTCCCACATCTGGTAAAAGAAATAGACTTACAAGTCCAGGAAGCACACAGAACCCCATATAAAAGGAATCCAAAGAGGACCACACCAAGACACATCATAATTAAAATACCAAGAGCAAAAGACAAAGAGAGAATATTAAAAGCAGCAAGAGAAAAACAGTTTATTACCTACAAGGGAGCACCCATACGACTGTCAGCTGATTTCTCAACAGAAACGATGCAGGCCAGACGGGAGTGGCAAGAAATATTCAACATGATGATTAGCAAGAACCTACAACCAAGAATAATCTATCCAGCAAAGCTAACATTCAGAATTGAAGGGCAGATAAAGAGCTTCACAGAGAAGAAAAAGTTAAAAGAGTTCATCAACTCCAAACCAGTATTATATGAAATGCTGAAAGGTACTCTTTTAGAAGAGGAAGAAGAAAAAGGTAAAAGCCAAAAAATTATGAACAACAAATACATATCTATCAATAAGTGAATCTAAAATTAATGGAATTAAAAATTTGATCAACAGAATAAACTAGTGAATATAATAGAATCAGGAGCACAGAAAGGGAGTGGACTGATAATTCTCAGTGGGGACGGGGTGAGGGGTGTACAGGGAGAGACTGGACAAAAATCATACACCTATGGACGAGATCAATGGGAGGGAGCTAAGGGCAGAAGGAGGGGTGGGAGCTGGGTGGAGGGATGCTATGGAGGGGAAAAAAGAGAAACAAATGTAATAATCTGAATAATAAAGATTTAATTTAAAAAAAAGATATTTTCTGCATATCAGATTGGCAAACATAATAAAGACTTACAAAACCCAACATTAATGAGGATGTGGGGAAATAGGTTTATATATGCACTGTTCTTAGGAATGCAAATCAGTATAACCTTCCTGATAAGCAATGTCACTCTCAGGCATTTATTTAAGGAGAATGTCAGATAAGATCTGAATGCTATCCCTGACAACATACTTCAAAAAATAATTAAAAAATTATGAACAGATATATGCAATTATGTGGAACTCTTTTTGTAAAGTATGCTTCATTCACACAACTGAGTACTATCGTAGCTCATAAAACAGAGGGAAGGGGGAGAATAGGAGGAAGAAAAGGGTAAAAGGGGACCAAATGGTGATGGAAGGAGACTCTACTTGGGATTGTGAGCATACAATACAATATACAGATGATGTATTTTATAATTGTATACCTGAAACCTATATGGATTTATTAGCCAATGCCACCCCAATAAATTCAATATTTTTAAGGCCTGCATTTCCTGACATGGAGAAATATTTGCAAATACTACTGACAAAAAAATAGCATGTAAAATAATAACATATATGTATGATGGTGTGCGTACGTTGAATTTTGGAGGGTTTTTATTTCTATTAGCATTTTTTAATTCTTAGAAGTGAAAGGACAAAGCAAAAACAAACTCTCCTCCATCTTGTCCTATAAGGGCTGGGCCCCCTGCCTAAAGCCCCTTCCTTTTCTGGGAGTGACCACAGGTGTGCCAGCAATGTCCTAACTTCCCCGACCACCGCCCAAATGGACCAATGAAGCTCCAGGAGGGTCCTAATAAGGCTAAACCACAGAAAAATCCTGACCCAAGTGACCAATCTCTGCAACACTCGTCACTTTCCTAAACCCACCCAAATGGCCAAACCCCATATAACCCACTGTTCTTCCGGAGCGCACTCTCTCATCTTGCTGTTGCGCCAGAAAGAGGCTGAAAGCCAAACCTGGGTTTGAATAAAGACTCTGCTTTTGCATTGGAAAAGGCTCCCTGGTGGTTGATTATTGGGGACCCCGAACTCTGGGCATAACAGAAGAAAATTCATTGCATGTTAAGAAAAAAATAATTTTACATACTGGTCAAAACTAATTAGAGTAATTTTAGAGTTTATCCATAAGTAATAACAAATTAGAACTGAAGCCTGAAATGATTTTTATCTCAAACATTTAAGATACTTCTGAGAAAAAGACCTTGAATGGCTTCATTTTGTAAACCATATCTAAAATGGTAATAAAATGAATTAATAAACATTTGTCACTATGGGAAAGCATCACATGAACAGTGAAAAATACAAATAACTATTCTTTAAAACATTCCTGCCCTTTAGGTGTTTAACTGGAGAAGTATTTTAAAAACAAGTAAATACCACATGTATTATTACATAATAATACACGTCTTTCTAATTTTTCATTTGTTTGAAATACTCTACAATTAGATCTTCACATGGCTTGATTTTTCTTGGCATTCAACTTCTAACTTAAGTGCTCAAAACATTCTCATGAAGTTCTTGCTTAACTACCCCAAAAATCAACATGTCATTTCATTTTCCTCTTTACACATAATATCATCTAATTATCTTTTCATATATCTATTTACATTTTCTTCCAGAAGATAAACTAAAGGAAAGCAAAGACTCAAGACTAGACTGCTCATCCCTGTATCCCTAAGGCCTGTGTTCTGGTGCAGAGTAGATATTCAATAAGTATTAGTTTTGATGCATGAATGGATGAATGGTTAGTAACTAATGCTTTGTGAGCATTGTTCCTTAGCCACTGGAGGCCAAACTTCTGCCCATAAAATCACCATGTTCAAATCAATCAACAAATATTCAGATTACTACAGATAAGGCTCTGTTCTAAGTGTTTGGAATACAGTACATTTAAGTACCGGAAAACAGGCTACAAAAGCATTATAAAATAAATGATAACTTGAGGGATATTAAGATTTATAAAGAAGATAAAATAGGACAAGTGAAAAATGGGGAGACAAGGCAAAACAGAACAAGGTGGAAAGCAAGAGACTAAGAGGACAAGAGAGAGATTAATCCAGTTAAGTGACAGTTGCAATAGCCCAACATGATGTGACAAAAAATACAAACTGGAATGTGGAACAGAGATCTAGTGGAAAAAACATAGAGTTAATTTATTTCTTAGATCTTCCATTATCTACTTTATTCATTTCTTAATTCCATTTTTGTTGTTTGTTTTATTCAGCTTAATTAATCGGTTCTTTTTTTAAATTTTATTTAGTGCTTGCTGTGCAAGGTGTTATATAAACAAACATAAAAAAGATATTGCTTAGCATTAATTACAGTAGCCAAAATATGAAAGCAATCCAAATGCCCATCAACAGACAAATGGATAAGGAAGAATTGGTACATACGTACATACAATGGAATATTACTTGGCCATAAAAAAGAATTAAATCTTGTCATTTATGACAACTTGGATATATCTAGAGGGTATTATGCTAAGTGAAATAAGTCAGACAGAGAAAGACAAATATGATATGATTTCACTTACATGTAGAATATAAGAAAATCAAAACAAAATAAAACAATAAACAAAACAGAAACAAACTCTAGAACATTCTGGTTGCCAAAAGGTGGGTGGGTCAATGAAAAAAATAAGGGATTAAGATATATAAATTACCAGTTGTAATTATAGTCACAGGGATGTAAAGTATAGCATAGGGAATAGCATCAGTAATATTATAATAACTATGAATGATGCCAGACAGGTACTAGACTTATCAGGATAATCACTTTGTAAGGTATATAAATGTCTAATCACTGTTATATAGCTGGAACTAATGTAATACTGTAAGTCAACTGTAATTGAAATTAAATTTTTAATTTTAAAAAAAGAAGATACTGCTCATGTTAAGGAAGACTAAGACTAACTTCCTGTCTTGAGCCTTAGTAACTAAAAATTTAGTAAGGAAATGACATACTAAAAATCACTCTGGGCATCAAGAAAGAAAGATGAGCAGGAATGTACAACAAAGTAGAAATGTACAACAGTGCAACTGACAGTAAAAAATTGGAAATTAAAAGTGAAGTCATGTTAGAAAAGTAGATTTAACAGAAGTGACAGTTTCAAGGTATGAGCAAAACTAAATTCTAAGAGGGAAAAGGGAAAGTATTACCTGCAATCATTGAGAACAAGAGCTTTAGTGAATCTGATGAGGAGGAAGAACTAATGGCCACCTTCTGGGGGCCACAATAACTCACCAAGTAGACTCTAATAATCTGTAGAAGCACCCCCTTCATCATGGAGAAAATAATCTGCTATAGCTTCCAAATGGCCAAGGGCATGGAGTTCCTTGCTTCCAGAAAATGCATTCATCAGGACTTGGCTGCTCAGAACATTTTTCTAGCTAATGACGACATTGTGAAGACCTGTGGCTTTGGTTTGGCTAGAGATATCTACAAAAACCCCGACTATATCTGGAATAGAGATGCAAGACTCTCACTTAAGTGGATGGCGCCTAAAGCCATTTTTTACAAGGTTTATACTACCCAGTGATTTGTGGTTGTTTGACATCTTGATGTGGGAAATACTCTCTCTGGACTGTAGTAATACCCTCTGGTGGAACAACATCCCAGCCAAGACCCCAGTGCCAGCCAGGTCTAGGCCCACCTTCTGAGGCTAGAGGCATGCAAACCTGAACAAGAGGCTTGAATCTGAAAGCAGCTCAGCCTCCCCAACTGAGCATCCAGGAGCCTGAGAGATGGGGGCCTGAGCTGGGGTACAGGTGCCTGTTCCCTGCTATTTCTTCCTGCCCACCCAATCAGGAAGTCTTAAAGGAAGTTAGTCAAGTAAGAAGCTTGTCCAATTGGAAGAAGATCAGAAAACAGAGCTACTGTTGAAGTTTAAATTGAAACCATTAATTCATTTAATCATATCTTAGTAATACCCACTTCACAGGGTGTTGTGAGAATTAAAGATAAAAAAGGAGATAAAAAAAGAAAGTACTATCAAAAGATAACTGAGTGGAAATAAATTCTAAGAGAGAAAATGGAAAGTACAATAAAAAGAGAACATACAAATGAACAAGAGACAAATGAAAAAATGCTCAAAGTCACTCACATCAGAGAAATACAAATTAAAACCATAGTGTGATATCACCTCACACTTATCCGAATGGCTATCATCAAAAATCAACAAACAACAAGTGCTGGCAAGGATGTAGAGAAAAGGGAACACTAGTTCACTGCTGGTGGGAATGTAGATTGGTGCAGCCACTGTGGAAAATAGTATGGAGTTTTCATAAACAATTAAAAATTAAAATTCTATTTGATGCAGTGACTCCACTTCTGGGAATATATCCTAAAGACCCCAAAACACCAATCAGAACAAATATATGTACCCCTATGTTCACAGAAGTGTTATTTACAATAGCTAAGATTTGGAAACAACCCAAGTGCCCATCAGCATATGAATAGATAAAAAAAGGTGTGAGACATTTACACTATGGAATAATATGCAGCTGTAAAAAAGAAGTGCTTGCCCCTTGAGGCAGTATGGATGGGTCTTGGAAATATTATGCTAAGTGAAATAAGCCGTTAAACTGAGAAAGACAAATATCACATGATCTCACTTATTTGTGGAATTGAAAGAACAAAATGAATTGACCAACAAAATAAGACCCAAAGCAGGGGCTAATGCAAGCCAGGCCAAGGGACCCCACCAGTGCATGATCAGGGTCAGGGAGAGGCACGGGAGGTTGGCCAGTTGGGAAGGGACCACAGGAGAGCTCCAGGTCGTGTCCAGCCCATCTCGCCCAGTCCGGATAGTCCAGACCCCAGTAGCAAGCTAACCTACTGGTCAGAGCGCCTACCCCTGGTGGTCAGTGCATGTCATAGCAACTGGTCGACTGCCCCCCGGTGGTCAGTGCATGTCATAGCGAGTGGCTGAGTGCTGTTAGCATATCATTAGAATATTACTCTTTGGTTGAACGAACAACCAGATGACTGGACACTTAGCATAATAGGCTATTATTATATAGGACTATTATTATATAGGACTGCCACCTTGCCAGCTTTATTTCATTTGTGCATGGTGGGGAGGGGGGTGAGGGAGGGTTCCTCAGTCCGGCCTGCACTCTCTCCAATCTGGTATTCCTTGGGGAATGTTTGACTCACCATCCGGGACTGCTGGCTCCTAACCACTCATCTACCTGCTTGCCTGATCACCCCTAATCCCTCTGCCTGCCTGATTGCCCCTGTCACCTTGCCAGCTTTATTGCCCCTACCTTTCCCCCCTGCTGGCCTGATCACCCCTACCTTGGCCCCTGCCAGCCTGATCATCCCTACCTTGGCCCCTTCCGGCCTGATTGCCCCTGTCTTGCCCCCCTGCTAGCCTGATCCCCCTTACCTTGCCCCCCCACCCCCCACTCGCCAGCCTGATCGCCCCTAACCATCTCTGCCTCAGCCTCCAGCCTAAGCCGCAGTCTGGCCTCCCTGTGCTGGAGGCGACCTGGCAGATCAGGGGAAGGCACTGCCCCCATTACCCTGCTGCTGCTGCCACTGGTGGCCACCATGGCTGCCTAAGCTTCGGGCCTCACAGCCCAGTGCAGCTGCCTGAGCCTCCGGCCGGCCCTAGACAGCGGTAGCTGCCATTCACGGCTTGCCTGAGTCTCAGGCAGCCACTGTGGCTTTATCTGGAAAGACGTCTGGATGTTCATCTGGAAGAAGCCTGCCCTAATTAGCATATTATCCATTTATTAGTATAGATATGCATAGCCCCTGGATACGGCCAATAGGGTAAAGGAGACCTGGGAGAGAGGAGGGATTGGGAAGGGAGAAATGGGAGATATTTGTAATACTACCAACAATAAAAAATATATTTTAAAAAAGAACTATATTAACAGAGGGCTAAGGCCTTTGTAAAGTTACATTTTTTAAAATATTTGCTGATGTTTAATTGTTTGAGAACATAGTAAAAATAAAGCATTCTAAAGCCTACCAATCTCAATAAAATGAGAAGTGCCTTGAATACAAGTGAGTGAATCTTATTTCCACTAGTTATAAAAGTTGTACAGATGCATGCAAAAATGCTTCATATAGCAAGATATAAAAGAGGCTACAGGATTTCACCAAGGCCCATATTCTGACTACTATTTTTTACATGGTTTATATGATTGAAAAAATTATAATAATATTTAAGAGCATGTGAAAATTATGTGAAATTGAAACTTCAGTGTCCATAAATAAAGTTTTATTGGAATACAGTCATACTAATTCAATTATGTATTGTCTATAGCTGCATTTGTGCTACAATAGCAGAGCTATGTAGTTATAGTAGAGATCATAGTTCTGTAAGCCTATATGGACCATCACAAAAAAACTTAACTAACTAATGATAATGATAATAAGAATTAGGCAAGGTCTAATCAGAAATTATTTAAAAATCAAGTAAAATTCAGAATTTGATATTAAACTGACATGAGAAGAAATAAAAGGATCTCATGTAAAGAGGCAATTACTCAATAAAAATTTGCATTTTATTCAGAAGTTTTTCAAATATTAGGAAAAAAAGATATAGCACAAATAAATAACTACCTGAATAATCAAGCTTGGTCATTTTATAACATCCAATCTTACTTCTAACATAGATTTAACTGAATGCACACATTCCCTATTTTGGGTATTTTGTCTTTGATTTCTAAAGATTGTTTGAACAAGTTATAAAAATATAATTATGAAATAGAACACCAATGAGGAAAATATTTTTCATAATACCCACCTTTGGAAGGCCAGGCTTGAATTTGAAGTTTCTGTTTCTCCTAAAGAGATAAATCATACACAGAAAACCATTGTAAAGATGATTTCAAGGTCTCTATTGAAACAACAGGTTATATACCCATTTCCAAGACACAGATTATTTATATGAAAATGCTGTCTGATTCTACTAAGCAGGCACCTTTAGGAAGGAAGGATAGGAAAAGAAGAACAAGAAGAGATGCCTGCTCTGTAATATAGGTATAAACAGACTTATGCCTAATGATCAATAACATAATGTTGTATATTTAAAGCTAAACTTTCATTTTCTTTTGGATGTTAATAGGTCTCTAATTTCTTATAACTACAGAAGTTTTGTTTCTGTCACTATAAAGTTTAAACAGATGCTTATATTTTAATGAATTTTTAATGTACTTTTCACTAAAACTTAAATTAAAAATTCTCTTCCTTTTTTTCTTATTCATAACTCAAAAACATACTTACAACAATACCATTATTTTTTATTATGGCCATAGAAAGAAAGATAATAAAAGCTAATACTGATTCGTGTGGTTGGAGAGTCAGAAAGATCTGGGCTTGAACCTAAGCTCTTTCACCTACTAAGGTATGATATTAACCTCTCTAAGCCTTGGTTTCATTACATGACAATGTAAAATATCAACAACCTCTTATAGTTATTGTGAGAATTAAATTAGTTAATGCATAATTCTGGATTATAGCAAGATTTACATAAACTGAAATATGACATTGTTAAACAATAACTTAGGGATTAAGGAATCCAATTTAGTCATACCTCCAGCTAGTGGTCCAAAACTATGCTTTGGAAGTATTTGGAATATGTTGATATAGGGGTAGCTAACAACTTTTAACTAGTCTACCATGCATGGTGTATCTATGTCCTCAAACCAATTCTAGAACCAGGTAATGAGGAATGGCAGGCTTGGATAAGTGTTATGTATCTATCACTCTATGTGTTACCATTCACCATTTCATAGAGAATTTTCCTGCCCAATCAGTTAGGACTGCCAGAATTGAAGGACAACTGCTGTTAAAGACCAGGAATCCTAAAAAGGGCTAACAGTATTTTCTCTCTTTGGATGTAAGGTCCATCGAAGAGCAATAAAGAATCATTTCTAAAATGAGTATATATTCAACCATGATTCTCCTGGTGAAATGAAAACAAACAAAAATATACCAGTTTAATAATGCATAAGATTTAGAGCTCTAAAAGCTGAGTATTTTTAAATCTTGCTTTAACTCAAAATTCTACTCATGAAGTAGTATCTCCATCACTCCCTCTTTTTTCACCCAGGATTTTAAACCTGTCACATAAAGCAATCCACATCACTGATTAATACTAACGTGAGAATTCCATGGGCTCTTTCCAATAGTTTGCTGCTAGCTGAGTTAGCGAATATCCCATCTTTGTCAAGCAAGGAGGTGTTACTTGATAGTCTGGTCTGATGAATCCCACTTCTGCCATTCCAGGCAATATCAAATGTATCACTGTAAAAATTAAATATAGTATAATTTGCTTTAGTTAATTGAGACATCTCTAACACTCTAAACTGCTTTAAAAAGTAAAATGAAACTTTAAACACTAAAGTTTTAATTTAGACAAAATGCTAAACCAGCAGCAATTTTTTTTAATCAGAGAGATTATCAATCAATTTAAACTAATCTTTTATTCATTCAAAACAAAATTGTTCTATGGATTCTAGCATATTTACATGCAAGTGTGCATGTAGATGACCACATCATACAGCTATCTTTAAATATATTGATTGTAACCATTTAACAATCAGTATATAATATAATGTAAAGGCTTTTGTCTTTGTTAGATTTTAGAACTTCCAAATGCTACTAAAGGAATTTCTAATTTTAATAGGCCATCCCACTGTGGAATATTTCATTTCTTCTTGGGAGATCTCACTATTACACACATGTCCACTAGGGTTGAGCACTATTCTAAGCACTGAAGATACAGGAATGAAAAAAACAGATAAAATTATCAGTGATTACAATAAAAAGGGTTAACAGGGGGTTTTCAAGGTAGATAGCAACTTGAATTCATATTTGAATTCCCTCAGAAACCCATAAAAGCATTAATAGCTTTTCAAGGAATAAACACTTAAGAGAATATACTAATATACAACCCTAATAAATTTTTGAAATATGGAAAGCAGATGTAGAGAGTAAATAGCTTTTTCAGTACTAAACCTTAAATTGGCTGTGGGGAAAGTTAAGAAACATCTCTATTTATTCTGCAGGACTCCCCTAAGGCTCTGAAACTGGAAGTAGCAAGTACCTCAGGAAGTGGTGAAAATGTAGGTTAAAAATGGGAGCACTAGTTGAAAGTCAGGTTAAGAAGCACTTAAAACTCCATGAACCAGATGACCCATCCCTCACTTACATAAGCAAGAGGATAAAAGAGAAAACCATGCACAATGGAAGATGGGTATGTTATATAGCAGTCAAAGGAAATACTGAAAACAGAGTTCTCAGTTTGTTACCCAGCTGGCTCAAGAATGCTGGCCTCTGGGCTTTAGTTGACCCCTCAACAACACAAATTTGAACTGCACAGAGCCGCACATTTTTTCAATAAATACTGTAAATGTATTTTTTTCTTAATAATATTTGTTTTTCTCTAGCTTACTTTCTTGTATGAATAGTCATAATATGTCTAACATATAAAAGCTATGTTTTGTTAGCAGTAGTTAAGTTTTTAGAAAGTCAAAAGTTATAACTTTTGTGTGAAATCTAATTATGCCCAGTGGGAAGACCCAAAGATAGCGATAAGTCCTAGAGATTAATCAGAAATTCCAACTAGCATTTCAATATCTCAATCCTAAATATGAACAGCTGACCAAGGCTCACTATCTGAAGGAAGTCCCTAGCATGAAACATAGAGATCAAAAAATCATAACACAAATAGCTTGAAGGAAGCTAGATAGGAAAACAGAAAAAAAAGTTTTAAGGCTATCATTCTCTATACAGAGTAGAGAGAAAATATTCCATGTATAAAATAATAACAAGATGCTATAAAAAGTATGCATAGAAAAGATAAAATTAGTAACAAAAAAGGTATGAAAATTAAATATGATACTGATCAAAAAGCAGCAGAATATACCTTCACACATTCAAATATATTTATTGGGCACCAACTAGTGTCAATTATTTTTCTAGCAGTAGGCATTTACAATTAACATACTAAAAGTTCTACCCTCACAAGGATTAAATTCAGGTGGAAAGAGACAAATAATAAACCCATGACAAAAATATTGTATGCCCTCAGCTTACCAGCTGCCCAGGGCCAGCCCAAGGTGCAGGCAAGCCTTGGGTGATGGCTGCCCAGCTAACACCCAAGGCACAGGCAAGCTTCGGATGGTCAACCACCCCAAGGCCTCCCAAGGCCTGCCAAGACTTGTGCTGCTGGCAGTGGCAACAGCAGAGGTATGATGGGGGGCATTGCCTTCCCCTGATTGCCAGGTTGCCTGCTGCCTCTGAGGGTTCCCATACTGTGAGAAGGGGAAGGCCAGGCTGAAGGACCCTCCTCTAGTGCATGAATTTTCATGCACCGGGCATCTAGTATAATATAAAAGGTATATGTAACATGGCCTCCAATTTTATCTCCTGTCACTCTTCTCCAGCTTACTCTATCTCAGCCTTGTTGATAATATTTCCCAAATTGATTTACAGATTCAACATAACCCTGTCAAAACTCCAGCTGCCTTTTTTTTTTAAGAAACTGACAAGCTGATCCTAAAATGCCTATGGAAATGAAAAGAATCCCAAAATAGGCAAAATGATGTTTACAAAATACACCAAAGCTGGAAAAATTATAATTCCTGATGTGTAAGCACATACAAAGTTGCAGTAATCAAGACAACATGGTACTGGCATAAAGAAAGATCAGTGGAATAGAATTGAGAACCCATAAATAAATGCTATCATTAATAGTTAATTGAGTTTTGAAAAGATGTCAATAATTCAATGGAGGAAGAACAGCATTTTCTTTTTTTAAATATGTTTTCATTTATTTCAGAGAGATGATACATATATATATATATATATATATATATATATATATAATGAGAGAGAATCATCAATCAGCTACCTCCTGCATGACCACTATTAGAAATCAAGCCTACAACCTGGGCATATGCACTGACCAGGAATTGAACCATGGACCTTATGGTTCCTTGGTCAATGGTCAACCACTGAACCACACCAGCCAGGCAGAACAGTATTTTCAACAAGTGTTGTTGAGATAAATGGATCTTTACAAGCAAAAGAATGAAGTTTACTTCTATCTTATAACACATACAAAAAATAAACTCCAAATGGATCATACATCTAAATTTATGAGTTAAAAGTATAAAATTCTTAGGAAAAAACATAACCATTGTGACATGGACTTAGATAATTATATATTAAATATGACAAAAAAGGATAGCCAAAAAAAATAGATGAATTAGACTTCATCAAAATAAAAAAACTTTCCACTTCAAAACACCACCATAAAAAAATGAGAGGACAACTAATTCTCAGACTGAGAGAAAATACTTTCAAATCATATATCTAATAAGGGAACTACATCTGGAATATATAAATAAATCATTCAAAAAATACTAAGACAATCTTATTTAAAAGTAAAAAAATTACTCAGAAATAAAAAAAATGAATTAATGATATATGTAACAACCTGACAGACTAAGTAAGCATTGTGTTAACAGAAAAAAGTTAATCTCAAAAAATGATTGAGAGGGTTAGGTTATATATATGCTATTTTGGCATAAGGATTATTTTTAGCTGAAAGGAATTGAGAATCAACACATAACAGGGAGAGCTTGTTCTCTGCCATCAGAAGCAAAGTATAAATTCCCCTTTGTGAAGGTGTCCCTTTTTCTCTTACAAGGAAAAGGAGAGCAACTATTCTCATCAGAGACTTAGAACAGACACTGAGATGAATTTGCATAAAAAAACTTATGAAAGAATGCTGGAGAGGAATCCAAGATGGCGGCATAGGTAAACACCTACACTGCGGCCTCGCACAACAATTTCAAAACTACAACTAAAAGACAGAACGGACATCATCCAGAACCACAGGAAAGCTGGCGGAGTGTAAGTTCTACAGCTAGAAGGAAAGAGAGGGGCTCACGGAGACCCAGGGGAGCTGCAAAAAGCCGAGGTACTGAGACGCGTGCGCTGAGAGAGCGGGTGCCGGAGTACCTGGCTGGCTTTCTCTGGCGGGAGGGAAATGGAGACTCCCAACGGCATTGAATCCCTTATTTTACGACACTAAACCCCAGATCCAGCGAAACTCATACGGGGGGAGTTTGGACTGTGAAAGGGAGAGGTGCATGGAAATTTAGGGGAGTCACAGAAGATCAGGTCTGGTCTCGCACGCAGACGGTGCTGAGCGCAGAACAGATTGCTGATTGTGCCACTGGCTTTTGCGAGTGGGCGGGAGACAGACCCTCCGAACTGAGCCACTTCTGACTCCACTAAGCCCCTGTTTCGGGCGAAACCCTGGGGACCTAGACTCGTGTGGTCCTGGTGCGCAGGGGAGCTGGAAAGGCAGCGGTTAGAGACACTGCGGGTGCACGCGCGCACAAGGACCGCTCCAGGAATTACCCAGTCACGTGAGACTCAGGGGCCGTGGAGGGCGGTGCCGACTGGAAGGCAAGGCGGTCCCTTAAGCCCTGAGACTCCACCCCTCCCAAGCTCAACAGAGGCTTCTTCTCTTTTACATCTGGTATCATAAGGCTGAATCCAATACAGAAGTTTCCCCGGCATGGTGAAAATGCCGAAACAAGGGAAGGGATCACAAACAAAAGAAATGGAGAAAAAAACACACAACTGGATATAGAGTTAAAAACCACGCTTGTAAGGTTTTTCAAGACTATGCTAGAAAAATTCAATAAATTTAGTGAGACCCAAGAGGAGATGAAAAAGGACCAACTAGCGATACAAAAGAGCCAACTAGAGATGGAAAAGGTCCTACTAAAGATGATAAAGGACCAAATAGAAATTAAACATACACTGACTGAAATAAAAAATATTATACAGAGTCCTAACAGCAGACTAGAGAAAGGCAAGAATCAAGTAAAAAATTTGAAATATAAAGAAGCAGACAACATTCAACTGGAAAAGCAAGAAGAGAAAAGAATCCAAAAATGTGAACATAATGTAAGGAGACTCTGGGACAGCTTTCAGCGTACCAACATCAGAATTGTGGGGGTGCCAGAAGAAGAGAGAGAGCAAGATACTGAAAACCTGTTTAAAGAAATAATGACTGAAAACTTCCCACATCTGGTAAAAGAAATAGACTTACAAATCCAGGAAGCACACAGAACCCCAAAGAAAAGGAATCCAAAGAGGATTACACCAAGACACATCATAATTAAAATGCCAAGAGCAAAAGACAAAGAGAGAATATTAAAAGCAGCAAGAGAAAAACAGTTTATTACCTACAAGGGAGCACCCATACGACTGTCAGCTGATTTCTCAACAGAAACGATGCAGGCCAGACGGGAGTGGCAAGAAATATTCAACGTGATGAATAGCAAGAACCTACAACCAAGAATAATCTATCCAGCAAAGCTAACATTCAGAATTGAAGGGCAGATAAAGAGCTTCACAGAGAAGAAAAAGCTAAAAGAGTTCATCAACTCCAAACCAGTATTATATGAAATGCTGAAAGGTACTCTTTTAGAAGAGGAAGAAGAAAAAGGTAAAAGACAAAAAATTATGAACAGCAAATACATATCTATCAACAAGTGAATCTAAAAATTAAGTGAATTAAAAATTTGAACAACAGAATAAACTGGTGAATATAATAGAATCAGGAGCACAGAAAGGGAGTGGACTGATAATTCTCAGGGGGGAAGGGGTGAGGGGTGTACAGGGAGAGACTGGACAAAAATCATACACCTATGGATGAGATCAATGGGAGGGAGCTAAGGGCAGAGGGAGGGGTGGGAGCTGGGTGGAGGGGTGCTATGGAGGGGAAAAAAGAGAAACAAATGTAATAATCTGAATAATAAAGATTTAATTTAAAAAATGTGAAAAAAAAACAAAAAACAAATGCAAAACAAGAAAAGAAAAAGAAAAAAACTTATGAAAATAACGTCCATTAGCTTCCCCATATATTTGCTAGTCATTTCATCACTTTTTAATCATTCTCTGAAGCCCAAATAATCTTTTCTTTGTTAACACAATATAAGCACCCAAGTATAACTGCTTCTAGATTTGCTTTTTATGACTGCTGATGCACGTAAAATATTAATAAACGTTATAAAAATCTATACATGAGATAAAACTGCAAAAAAATACAGATGCACATATATGCATATTTGAAATGATGAAAAAACTGTAGTTCAGTTAATATGAATGTACTAATCTAAATTTCCTGGGTTTGATAATGTATTACAGTGGTACCTCGAGATACAAGTGCCTTAACATACGAGATTTTTGAAAAACGAGCCGTCGAGAGAGCGATTTTTGCTTTGAAATACGAGCAACATTTGAGATAGGAGTAATCGCGTGGATCAGCCGGCTACACACGACCCACCAGTTTACCGCGACTCAAGCGTCTCATAGTTTCCCATGCCTCAAGGTTATGAATTAAACTCATATCTCGAGGTACCACTGTACTGTTATATGTCACTTAAGGGAAACTGAGACTCAATGAACTATTTTCTTCCCTTTGTACTATTTTTGAAATGTGCTGTTTGGAAAACTGGAAAATAACCTTACAAATTATTTTCCAATTAGTTATTTATTTAAACTCTATCCAGTAAGAGGGGGAGAAGAATGGAAGCAGAATAGACGAACGTCTTGTCCCTGAGTAGACAGAAATAACAGCTGAGGGTTGGACTGGGAGTGTTTGTTGGTGAGTTAAGGGCCAGCTATACTACAGGGGAAAGCAGGGGACAACTGGACAAGGCTTTCCTAATGGGGCAGGTACCACTGCTGCTGGGTTTTCTCCCAGAACCACCAGCTCAGATGAAGAAACTGGGCCATCTTAAAGGAAAAAGTGGATTTTATCAGAAGCCTGAAAATCTACAACTACGAAACCAACCAAGAGCTGCGAACCCCAGCCCACCAGTCCCCAAATGGCACAAATACTCAGATTCAGAGGAGCTCTACACTCCACATGGAAAGGTCGGATTTCGCCTGGCATAAGAAGAGAGAGAACTAAATAACTAGAAAGCTGAAGAAGAGAAACCATGGGGAGATAAAGAAACAGCCCAGATATGAAAGAAAAGCAGGCACCACCAGAAAAGGAAATAAATGAAATGGAAGCAAACAACTGGTCAGAGAAAGAATTCAGACAAATGGTCAGGAGGTGGCTGAAAAGAATGGAAAACAAATTTGACAATATGAGTAAGAACCAAGGGGAAATGAAGAAGAACCAAGAAGAAATGAAAAATGACATCACTGCTGTAAAGAACTCAAAAGAAAGCATCAAAATTAGACTAGAAGAAGCAGGGACCACATCAATGAGCTAGAAGACAAAGTAGGAAAAAATACAAGTACAGCAGCTTCTAAAAAAAAAAAATTAAAAGCAGGAGGAGAGCCTAAGGGAACTTTGGGATAACATGAAACAAAACAACATCCACATAATAAGCGTTCCAGAAGAGGAGGAAACTGAGCAAGGAATAGAAAACCAGTTTGAAAAAATAATGACAGAAAACTTCCCTGATATAGGGAAGAAAAAAACCCACACAAATCCAAGAAGCTCAAGAGTCCCAAGCAAAATGAAGCCCAAAAGACTAATGCCAAGGCATATTATAATTAAACTGGCAAACACAAACAACAAAGTAAGAATCTAAAAAGCGGCCAGAGAGAGACATAAAGTTACCTATAAAGGAACCCCCATCACACTACAAACTGATTTCTCAACAAAAACTGATTAGGCCAGAAGAGAATGGAATGAAATATACCAAGTCATGCAAAGGAAGGGGCTGAATCCAAGAATACTATACCCAGCAAGGCTATCAATCAAAATTGAAGGTGAGAGTGTTAGGGTTAAGGTTAGGTCTAGGGCTGGAGTTCGAGCTAGCATTAGGGTAGGGTTAGGGTTAGGATTAAAAAAAGAAAAAATTGAAGGTGAAAACAGAAGCTTCACAGACAAAACAGGACTAGGGGAATTATTACCACCAAACCAGCAATGCAAGAAATGCTAAAGGGTCTGCTAAAAAAAAAAAGAAAAGAAAAGAAAGAAATAGGAAGTGAAGGAACACAGGGGTAAAGAATAAAAATGACAACAAATAAGTACCTATCAATAATAACTTTAAATGTAAATGAATTAAATGACACCATCAAAAGATATAGGATCATGGATTGGATAAGAAAACATGACCCATATATCTGCTGTCTACAAGAAATCCACCGCAGAAAAAAAGATGCACAAAGACTGAGGGTGAAGGGTGGAAAAAGGTTTATCAGGCGACTAGAAATGAAAAGAAAAAAAAAAGCTGGGATAACAATACTTACATCTGAAAAATTAGATTTCAAAGTGAAGGACATAAGAAGAGATAAGGAAGGCCACTTCATAATATTAAAGGGAGCAATAAGAAGAAATAACACTGGTAATCACCCATACGAGAGCATCCAAATACATACACTCCTGGAGGATATAAAGGAAGAGATTGACAGCAATACAATCACAGTGAGAGACTTTAATACCTCACTATTACCATTGGATAAAACCTTTAAACAAAAAATCAGCAAAGAAACATCAATCTTAAATGATTCACTAGATCAGATGGAATTAATTGACATCTTCAGAAAAGAAAAAAGAAAAAAGAATAAAAAATGTGAAGATAGTGTAAGGAGCCTCTGGGACAACTTCAAGAGTACGAACATCAGAATTATGAGGGTACCAGAAGAAGAGAGAGAGCAAGATACTGAAAACTTATTTGAAGAAATAATGACTGGAAACTTCCCACATCTGCTGAAAGTCCAGGAAGCGCACAGAACCCCAAACAAAAGGAATCTAAAGAGGACCACACCAAGACACATCATAATTAAAATACCAAGAACAAAAGACAAAGAGAGAATATTAAAAGCAGCAAGAGAAAAACAGTTAGTTACCTACAAGGGAGAATCCATATGATTGTCAGCTGATGTCTGAACAGAAACTATGCAGGCCAGATGGCTGTGGCAGGAAATATTCAAAGTGAGGGAAACCAAGAACCTACAACCAAGATTACTCTACCCAGGAAAGCTATCATTCAGAATTGAAGGTCAGATAAAGAGCTTCAAAGAGAAAGAAAAAACTAAAGCAATTCATCAACACCAAACCAGTATTATATGAAATGCTGAAAGGTAATCTTTAAGAAGAGAAAGAAGAAGAAAAAGTTAAGGATAAAAATTATGAACAACAAATACATATCTATCACAAGTGAATCTAAAAATCAAGTGAATTAAAAATCTGATGAACAAAATGAACTGGTGAATATAATAGAATCAGGGGCATAGAAAGGGAGTGGACTGACAACTCTACCAGGGAAAGGGGTGAGGGGAGTGCAGGGAGAGACTAGACAAAAATCATACATCTATGGATGAGGACAATGAAGGGGATGAACTGGGTGGAGGAAAGCTATGGCGGGGGGAGGAAAGAGGAACACTTGTAATAATCTGAACAATAATGATTTATTAAATCAAAAGAAAAATGATAAATAAAGTACAGGTACCTGCCCCATTTTCCCCCGCCACACACACACACACACACACACACACACACACACACATACACGAAGCTTCCAGCAAACAAAAGCCTGGGGCCAGATGGCTTCACAGGGGAATTTTACCAAACATTCAAGGAAGAATTAAAACATATCCTCCTCAGATTATTCCAAAAAATTCAAGAAGAAGGAACACTTCCAAACACCTTCTATGAAACCAGCATCACCCTAATACCAAAACCCGATAAATCTAACACAAGAAAGAGAATTACAGGCCAATATCCATCATTAACATATATACCAAAATCCTCAACAAAATTCTCACAAATCGGATACAGCAGTACATCAGAAAGATCATACACCATAACCATGTAGGATTCATCCCAAGAATGCAAGGATGATACAATATCCGCAAATCAATAAACTTGATACATCACATAAACAAATTGAGAGATAAAAATCAATCAGATGCAGAACAAGCATTTTACAAAATCCAACAGCCTTTCTTGATAAAACTGTGAACAAGGTGGGAATAGAAGGACCATACCTCACCATTATAAAAGCCATATATGATAAACTCAGAGCTAGCATCATACTCAATGGCCAAAAACTAAAACCATTTTAACAAGACAGGGATGCCCACTCTCACCACTCCTGTTTGACATAGTACTGGAAGTATTAGCCATTGCAATTAGACAAGAAGAATAAATAAAAGACATCCAAATTGGAAAAGAAGAAGTAAAGCTGTTCTTATTTGCAGATGACATGATATGGTACATAAAAACCTGAAAGATTCCATCCAAAAACTAATAGACTTAATAAATGAATTCGGCAATATAGCAGGATACAAAACTAATGCCAAGAAATCTATGGCATTTCTATACAACTATAGTGAACTTACAGAAAGAGAGACTAAAAAGCAATCCAATTTACCATTGCACCAAAAAAATTAAGATACCTAGGAATAAACCTAACTAAGGAGGTAAAAGATCTATACGCACAAAACTACAGGAAACTGAAAAAAGAGATAGAGGAAGATGTTAACAGATGGAAGAGCATACCATGCTCATGGATTGGGAGAATCAACATCATTAAAATGTCCATACTACCCAAAGCAATCTATAGATTCAATGCACTACCCATTAAAATACCAATGACATATTTCACAGACCTAGCTAGAAAGAACTCTCCAAAGATTCATCTGGAACAAAAAAAGCCCCTGAATAGCCACAGCAATCCTGATAAAGAAGAATAAAGTAGGTAGGATCTCAATACCAAATTTCAAGCTATATTACAAAGCAATGGTTTTCAAAACAGCCTGGTACTGGAACAAGAACAGATATATAGACCAATGGAATAGAGAATCCACATATCCACGCAAACCACTATGCTCAGTTAATATTTGACAGAGGAGGCACGAACATACAATGGAGTCAAGACAGCCTCTTCAATAAATGGTGTTGGGAAAATTGGACAGATACATGCAAAAAAGTGAAACTGGACCACCAACATACACCAAATACAAAAATAAACTCCAAATGGATACAGGACTTAAACATAAGATGGGAAGCCATAAAAATACTTGAGGAATCCACAGGCAGCACAATCTCAGACATATGCCGAAAGAATTTCTTCACTGATACTGTCCAAGGGCAATGGAAGCTAAAGAAAAAATAAACAAATGAGACTACATCAAAATAAAAAGCTTTTGTTCAGCAAAAGAAACCATCAACAAAACAAGAAAGATCACTGTATGGGAGAACATATTTGCAAATGTTATCACTGATAAAAGGTTTAAGCTCCAACATCTACAGCCAACTTATACAACTTAATAAAAGGAAGATAAATAATCCAATAAAAAAAAGGGCCAGGGACCTAAATAGAACCCTTTTGAAAGACAACAGAAGAAAGGCCAAGAGACACAGGAAAACATGCTCAAAGTCACTCATTATTCGAGAGATGCAAATCAAAACGACAATGCAATACTATCTCACACCTGTCTAAATGGCTATCATCAACAAATCAAAAAACAACAAGTGTTGGTGAGGATGTGGAGAAAAAGGAACCCTGGTGCACTGTTGGTGGAAATGCAGACTGGTGAAGCCACTATGAAGAACAGTATGTAGTTTCCTCAAAAAATTAAAAATGGAACTCCCATTTGACCCAGTAATCCTACTCCTAGGAATATATCCTAAGAAACTAGAAACATCAATCAGAAAGGATATATGCACCCCTATGTTCATAGCAGCACAATTTACAATAGCTAAGATTTGGAAACAGACTGTCAAATTACTGCAGAAAGGTTAGGGAGAGGTGGGGTAGATAAGAGATCAACCGAAGGACTTGTATGCATGTATATAAGCATAACCAATAGATGCAAGCCACTGGGGGGTGTGGGCATGTATTGAAGTGGGTTGGGTGGGCAATGGGAAGATATGTACACGTGTAATACATTAATTTAAAAAAATGAAAATAAATAAACTCTATACAGTAGGTTCTTGGGTTACTTAGAGATCCATTCCTACGGCGCAACGAAACGCAATTTTCACTCTAGGTTGGAACCCACCTACATAAACATTTATGTTACTCACATCGAGTACATACATAATAGTAATGAAGTGAAACAGTAAAAAATAGAAAGATAACAACTCCTGACATTTATTTGTGGTAAATAAATAATAAAAAACAAAGCACAGCCCTAACCGGTTCGGCTCAGTGGATAGAGTGTCAGCCTGTGGTCTAATGGGTCCCAGGTTCGATTCCCGTCAAGGCATGTACCTTGGTTGCGGGTACATTCCTAGTAGGAGGTGTGCAAGAGGCAGCTGATTGATGTTTTTCTCTTATCAATGTTTCTAACTCTCTTTCCTTCTCCCCTGCTCTCTGTAAAAAAAATCAATAAAATATATTTTAAACAAACAACATAAAGCACATATGTACATACACTGAAATGATGAAACTTTTTTTTATAAATAAATGAGAGATGCAATATAACCATGAAACGACATATGTCAAGTCTGACATAACCCGAGGATTGCCTGTATGCCAACTAACCATTTGCTATGATGCATACTGATCACCAGGGGGCAGATGCTCAACACAGGAGCTGCATACTGGTGATCAGTGCACTCAGCCTGAAGCCAGGCTCATGGCTGCTGGGCACAGCAGCACTAAGGATTTCCGTCGGACGGCTATCAGTTGGACATCCCCAAGGGCTCCCAAACTGTGAGAAGGCACAGGCCGGGCTGAGGAACCTCACCCCTTAAGTGCACAAATTTCGTGCACCAGGCCTCCAGTTTATTATAAAATTAACTTTTTTAGAGCACATTAATGATAAACATAAAATTCTGGAGAGCAGTTATCTGTGGAATGTGAGGAAGGGAAATGATAACAAAGTAAAATAAAGATGGCTACAGTAGCATTAATGATTTTCTGGTTCTGATATTGGTGGAAGGATCATTTTGTTGGTATGCTTCCTAATGTACAGTATTTTGTATGGTCTCTTATATCAAACTAGAGGCCTGGTGCATGAAATTCGTGCACAGGGTGTGTGTCCCTCAGCCCAGCCTGCACTCTCCAATCTGGAACCCTTTGATGGATGTCCAACTGCCCGTGTAGGCCAATAGGATCGGGCCTAAACGGGCAGTCAGATATCCCTCTCACAATCCAGGACTGCTGGCTCCCAACAGCTCACTTGCCTGCCTTCCTGATTGCCCCTAACTGCTTCTGCCTGCCCGCCTGATCAGCCCTTAACCACTCCTTGCCAGCCTGATTGATGCCTAACTGCTCCCCTGCCAGCCTGTTTGCCCCTAAATGCCCTCTCCTGCAGGCCTGGTCACCCCTAACTGCCCTCCCCTGCAGGCCTGGTCACCCCTAGCTGCCCTCCCCTGAAGGCCTGGTCACCCCTAACTTACTTCCCTTGCAGGCTTAATCACCTCCAACTGCCCTCCCTTACAGGCCTGGCCCCTCCAAACTGCTCTCCCCTGCTGGCCTGATCACCCACAACTGCCCTCCCTTGCAGGCATGGTCCCTCCCAACTACCCTCCCCTGCTGGTCATCATTGTGTCCACAGGGGAGCAAGATCTTTGACCACATGGGGCAGCTATTTTGTGTTGGAGTGATGGTCAATCTGCATATTACTCTTTTACTAGATAGGATAGAGGGCTGGTGCATAGGTGAGGGCCAGCAGGTTTGCCCTGAAGGGTGTTCCAGATAAGGCTGTGGGTTCCCTTTGAGTATGAGGTGGCCTGGTCATTTGCAGGCTGGCCATACCACCAGGTGACCCAAGCAGAGGCCCTCATATCTGGGATTTCTGTCTCAGGATCATCGGTTTGCCTTGGAGAAGAAAGGAGTAAGATCTTATCCAACAGATATTTATATAAATACAGAAGAGAAGCCTATATCATATTAAGGGAGCCTGAAACCAGATGCTATTATAGCATCTCTTTAAAACTGTATAAAATGTTTGTGTGTAACCCATCATAGTATTGTTTGCAGCAGCAGTAGACAGAGGATATTAAATGGTATATATGACATGTTTAGTACACCTGTTTTATGGTATAAAGCTCCTATTGTCTTTGTACATTAATATAGCACCCTATCTAACAAAAGAGTAATATGCAAATTAACCATCACTCCACTACACCTGCAAGCCATACCCACCAGCCAATCAGGAGCAAGTATGCAAATTAACCCCAACCAAGATGGCTGCAGCCACAGAGAAAGCAGGAGGGAGGCTTGAGTTTCCCCAGCGATAGATGAAACCAAGCTTTCCACACATGCCCAGGCCTCTACTCAAGGCTACAAAGTTTCAATTATAGAAGATAAATAAATCCCAACAAAAATGGCAGCTGTCATGGATCTAGAGAGAGCAGGAGGATAGGGTTGCCCCCGCCGATGAAAGAAGCCAAGTTTCTGCAGCCCTAGCCTGTCTTGGCCTCCACTTAAGGCTACAAAGTTTCAATTTTAGATGATAAATAAATCTCAACAGAAATGGCTGCCACCACAGAGTGAGCAGGAGGCTTGGCTTCACTCCAGACTACACAGTTTCAATTGTAGAAGATAAATAGAAGATATTCAGCTTATTAACTGGTCCCACAGGGTTGAGTAACCAATAACTAATTCAGTATTTTTTTCCCATTAGTTACAGTGTGTATTTTCCTTTTATGCAGATTATAATGACTGAAAAATCTAGAGAAGCATAAGCTTTTCTTTTTCTTTAATTTTAGTTTTTAATTATAGTTTACATTAAATATTATCTTATATTAATTTCAGGTGGATAGTATAGTAGTTAGACAATCATATACTTCACAAAGTGTTCCCCTAATATTCCCAGTACCAACTTGGCACTATGCATAGTTATTGCAATGTTACTGATTATACTCCCTATACTGTCTCCATGACTATTCTATAACTGCCAATTTATACTTCTTAATCTCTTCCCTTCACACCTTTTCCATCCATCCTCCAAAATCCCCTCTCCTCTGGCAATCAACAGTCTATTCTCTGTATCTATCCATCTATTCATCTGTTTCTGTTTTGTCCATTTATATTGTTCTTTAAATTCTAAATGTATCTGAAATCACATGGTATTTGTCTTTCTTTGACTTATTTCACTCAGTATAATACCCTCTAAGGCTATCCATGCTGTTGGTAAGATTTTATTATTTTTTACAACTGAGTAGTATTCCATTGTGTATGTGTACAACAACTTTTTTATCCACCCATCTATAGATGGGCACTTGGGCCACTTCTGTATCTTTGCTATTATAAATAATGCTGCAATGAGCATAGGGGTGCCTATATTCTTTCCAATTAGTGTTTTGGGTTTCTTAGGACATATTCCCAGAAGTGGAATGCTGGTCATAAGGTAGTTCCACTTATAATTGATTGAGGATATTTCATAATGTTTTCCATAGCGGCTGTACCAATTTGCATTCCCACCATCAGTGCACAAGGTTACCTTTTCTCCATCTCCTGACCAACACTTGGTCATTTGTTGACTAGCTGATGGTAGTCATTCTGACAGGAATGAGGTGATAACTCATTGTCGTTTTAATTTGCATCTGATAATTAGTGATGCTGAGCATCTTTTCATGTCTGTTGGCTATCTGTGTATCTTCTCATTAATACATTCTTAATTGGGTTTCTAATCCTTCCCTTTTTTACTCCTATAAGCCCACCCTGTGGGGAAGCACAGGACAGGAGTTGGCTGAAGGCAGCAGCCCCTGCCTTGACTTTTCCAAACAAGTATGACCCCCTGAGTATTGACTGGAATTTTTTTGCTTAGTCTTCAGATGTCCTTGTTTAAAGGACACTGCAGATGCATGTATCTTCTCAAGGATATCTACCCTACTGATAGTATCTGATAGTTAATTTTAGTTCAAGCTGTTGTTACAATAAAAGCCTAAGGAGGCAGGCAAACGGGGCTATTTGGTTTCTATAGCCTTGCAGTCCCTTAGCCCTCCCTTTCACAGAAATGTGTGTCAGAGTAATCATTCATCCATTGTTCAGGATCTGCTGGTCATCCCTGGCACCAACCCTGCTCTTTAGGATAAGAGCCTTAATTAAACTACTTAGTCTTTACTTAAGGGAAACCTGTAATAAGCCTCCATGGCATACTAAACTCAATTGGGGCATACTAAGCTCCAAGTTGAAATATCACTAAAATAATAAATAAAAATGTCATAAATTTACAAGAAAAAGAGTAGGAATAAAGACTATGTAAGAGACAAAGGACAGCCCAGCCAGTGTGGCTCAGTCCTTGAGCACTGACCTAAGTATATGGGAATTATAGGAAAGAAGGGCATATATGTGTATATGTGATTGAAGAGAGACACATACACTGTATATATGTATATGTGTGTGTGTGTGTGTGTGTGTGTGTGTGTGTAGAAGCTAGGGTTGGGAGTATGAGAGAGTCTAACACAACAAAATGCATGTGGATCTCAATGAGAATTCTGGAAAGGTTCAGGTATTAGAGATAACTGGTACCACTGCAATGGTGGTACTGAGGGAGGCTGAAACTAAGAAATTATTTAAAATAAACATTTTATTGAAAGTATTTAAAATATGCTAACCCCTGCCCAGCTGCTGTGGCTCAGTGGTTGAGCATCAACCCAAAAACCAATAGGTCCCCAGTTTGATTCCCAGTCAGGGCACATGCCCAGGTTGTGGGCTCAAATCCCCATAGCGGGCATGCACGAACAGCTGATCAATGTTGACTCTATTTCTCTAGCTCCTTCCCTTCCTCTTTATCTAAAAAAAAATCAATAAAAAATATTTTTGAAAAGAACTATCTACACAAATAAAAGAGAAACATGCAAACTGACCATACCTCCACTACACCCACCAGCCAATCAGGAATGAATATGCAAATAACCCAACCAAGATGGCTGCAGCCACGGAGCAAGCAGGAGGCTTGGGTTTTCCTGGCAATGAAGGAAGCCAAGCTTCCCACCCGCTCTGGCCAGCCCTGGCCTCCGCTTAAGGCTACAAACTTTCAATTATAGAAGATACATAAATCCCAACAAAAATGGAGGCAGCCAAGGAGCTGGAAAGAGCAGGAGGCTTGGGTTGCTCCTGGTGATGGAGGAGGTCAAGTTTTCTGGCTGGCCCTGGCCTCTGCTGAAAGCTACAAAGTTTCAATTATAGGAGATAAATAAATCCCAACAAAAATGGCATTGGCCACAGAGCTGGAGAGAGCCAAGAGGCTTGGGTTGCCCCCAGCAATGGAGGAAGCCAAGCTTCCTGGCCAGCCCTGGCCTCTGCTCAAGGCTACAAAGTTTCAATTATAGAAGATAAATAAATCTCAGATACCACAGCTCCTCGGCCAGGCCACCCCACACTCCAAGAGAACCCTCATCCTCATCTGGGACACCCTTAAGGTCAAACCAGCCAGCCTCCACCTGTGCACCAGGCCTCTATAGTATCTAATAAAAGAGTAATATGCAAATTGAACATCACTCCAACACACAGTGGTCAAAGATCAGTGCTTCTGTGTGGACACAAGGTGGCCAGCAGGGGAGGGAAGTTGAGAGGGACCAGGCCGGCAGAGGAGGGAAGTTGGGGTGACCGGGCCTGCAGGGAAGGGCAGTTGAGAAGGACACAGGCCTGCAGGGGAGGGCAGTTATGGGAAAACAGGCTGGCAGGGGAGCAGTTAGACATCAATCAGCCTGACAGGCAGAAGCAGTTAGGGACAATCAGGAAGGCAGGCAGTGAGCAGTTGGGAGCCAACAGTCCTAGATTGTGAGAGGGATGTCCAACTGCCTGTTTAAGTCTGATCCTACCAGGATCGGGCCTAAACGGGCAGTTGGACATCCCTTGAGGGGGTCCCAGATTGGAGAGGGTGCAGGCTGGGCTCAGGGACACACACCATGCCCCTAGTTTAAAATAAATAAATAAAGATAAGCTCTTACCCTATATTGTTAAGTAACATTCCCTTCCTCATACCTATCAAAGATGGAAACTTTAATTTATAGAGAAGCTAGAAGCATAGGATCTCAGCAGAAGTCAGGGACATTAAGCATAGCAAAAGATAAGGGTGGGATCACATTCAAAAGAGAAGGAATTAGGAGGCAGTTCAAGATGGCAGGACAAGAAGATCCTGAACTCACTTCATCTCACAGACACAATACATCTACAGCTACATATGGAACAATTCTCTCTGAAAAAGACTTTACAACTAACTGATTAGATCCTCTACAATAAAGGATAAAAGGACCACACTGAAACTGAAAGGAGTGGCAGAAACATGGTCTCGCCCAAAACCCCACACCCAGCAATGGCAAAACACCATGGGAAGGAATCTCATAAACATGGAGCTGCTCTCTAAAAAATCAGTGGACTGTGCCTTATATCTGTCACCCAACCCTTGGAACCTGCACTGGAGAGATGAGCCCCGCCAACATGTTGGCCTTTAAAAACCAACAGGGCTATGGCTAGGGAGAACCATAGGCAAGGAAGTAGAGAAAAAGAAACCCTGTACACTGTTGGTGGAGATATAAATGGGTGTAACTATTATTAAAAAAAACAGTAAGTGTTCCTAAAAAAATAAAAAATAGAACTATCATATGATCAAGCAATTCCACTCCTGAGTATTTATCCAAAGAAAATAAAAACAGTAATTTGATGAGATATGTGCACCCTTATGTTCATCAGTTTATCACAACATTATGTACAATACCCAAGTTATGGGGAAAATCTAAAAATGGATAAATGAATTTTTAAAAAAAAAGATATGACGTGTGTACACACACACACACACACACACACACACACACACACAGTATATATACACTGAGTGGCCAGATTATTATGATCTCTGAATGCATAATAATCTGGCCACTCAGTATATATTCTATATGATAAAAGGCTAATATGCAAATTGTCCCCTCGACCAGGAGTTCAACCAGCAGGCAGGCTGGCCAACTGCCCATGTCCCCTCCCCCTTGGCCAGGCTGGCCAGACCTCACCCATGCACAAATTCATATATCAGGCCTCTAATACACACACACACACACAGGCACATACACACTGAGTGGCCAGATTATTAAGCGTTCAGAGATCATAATAATCTGGCCACTCAGTGTATACATATGTAATGGAGTACTACTCCAATATGAAAATATGAAATCTTGTGATTTGCAGCAACATGGATGGATCTTGAGTGTATTATGCTAAGTGAAATAAGCCAATGAAAAGATAAATACTGTAAAATTTTACTAATATTTGAAATCTAAAAAACAAAACAAAACCAGACTCATAGATGCACAGAACAGACTGGTGGTTGCCAAAGGGCAGTGTGATTGAAAGGTGAGAGAAACAAGTGAAAGAGACCAAGAAGTACAAACTTCTTATAGTTTTAATATAAATATGACATGGGGTTGTAATGTATAGTATGGGGACGACAGTCAATAACATTGTATTAACTTTGTATGTTGACAATGGATAACTAGATTAATTGTGGTAATCATTATGCAAAGTATGCAAATACTGAATCATCATGTTATATACCTAAAACCAATATAATATTACATGTTAACTGTATCTCAACTAAAAAAAATAGGAGGAATTAAGAAGAAGGATACATATGGAATTATGAGAAGCTCAGTTACAAGCCCATAATATTAGCAGCAAGATTTATAATTTGAGATCAGGGAAACAGACTAATCCAAGAGAAATAATCTTGAGATACAGATATTCGGAAATTACCAACTAAATGGAAGGTCCCCAATCAATTACAAAATATATCTCTAGCACAAATATCTCATTTGAGTGTAACTGTGTATCCAATGATGCATCAATCTATGAACCAGGAGGTCACAGTTTGATTCCCAGTTAGGGCACATACCTGGGTTGTAGGCTCGATCCCCAGTGAGGCATGCAGGAGGCAGCTGATCAATTATTCTATCTCATCATTGATGTTTCTCTCTCTCTCTCTCTCTCTCTCTCTCTCTCTCTCTCTCTCTCTCTCCCTTCTACTCTGAAATAAATAAAATATTTTAAAAAAAATTAAACTAAGCAGTCCCTTTATGTGTTATTTCTTCTATCATATCACTTATCACACATATCTTACAAAATATTGAATCTCTAGTTTCTACCTGGCACTAAGTACTTGTTAAATAAATGGTCTGCAGGACTGTAAGTTGTTTTTGTCTTAATTTATCTGTTTAGGAATGGATATAATAAGCAAATTATGTCTGAGTATAAACAGCCATTAATTTTTATAACAAATAAAGGACCAACAAACTATGTAAAAACACAAAAAAAGACTTTTGAAATGACTATACAATACATAACATTTTAAATTTATAGTAAAATATAAGTGTTATTTCATAATACTTAAAATTTGCTATTATTATATGGTTTAGTAATCACATACACCTAATTACACTAATATCCAAGTTTTATATTTTTTTCTAGAAAATATAGGAACAAAATATATACTAAGACATGAAGAAATCAATGAGATATATCTAGCTATAACATTAAAAAAATCGCTACATGCTATTTTGTGTCACTGAATCATATCAATTCTAATAGAACTTTGAAATCCACTCATCTTTATAAATGTTAAATATAATCATTTCTAAAACAACGGTATTAATAAAGAACTTGACCTTTTTAACAAAACTATCAGAAGTACTACTTTTGTTCTCATTATTGTATTTTACGAAGAATATCTCAGATGATACACATTTGTCTAGATCAAAAGGAAAAGTTGAATTTAAACATCAATTATGCTTTAGACAGTGAGTTTACTTATATTAAGAATAGAAATCAGGATGCACAACATGCTACAGTTAACTTTTATAGGATAAGTCTATCTCAGTCATCAAATATGTGAATATCAAAATAGTACATAACAGTTTTACTGAGAGTTATTTCTGTTCCTTAATGCCTACCATATACTTCTACAATGTACAAAATTTATTATGTATTTGTTGGTAATAAATTCCAATGACACACACTTTTGTTTCCTCCTAGATAACAACTTTCCAAAGGCACTGGTTTGTTTTTTTTCAATATAAGATGATGTGTTTTAGTTTTCACATATTCTGCTCTGCAAATATTCACTTACAAGAGCTACTTCCACCTAGGAATATATGTGTGTTTTGGTTTCTAGTGCAATCTTTTTATTCATAATAAGGGTCAGCACAGCAGCATCTCTAGTACATTTACAACCTTTTCTTTATGATAATGTAGTCAGAGACTCTGTACTTTTTCTCAAATCAGAGTCTGATATAAAGACATTTGTTTCCAGTTTATACTCTTTTACCAAAAGCCCTCCCAACATTAATGGTAGTTTTATCTCTCACTTGAGGAATATTTGCACTAACTAAAAAATGTTTTACTATTTACATTTCATTGGTTTTATACAGACTACATTAATTCTTAGTCCTAGATCACCACCAAATTGAACAGTCTACTCTTATCATTTATTTAGGAGTCACTTACTAGGAGAATTACATTGGAAAGATCCAAAATACTCCACTTAATAGACATAGCTAATGATTTCATAGTTGATTTTATTTTTTAAGTATCTAATACCCTGTCTTCTTCCTCTTCTCACCAATTTTCTCTAAAATAGTATAAAATAAATTCACCAATATAATAAATACAATGTGGAAGAATCCTCTTCTTAAGAATGCTAGTTGGCATTTTCCTGATAACATTGCTTCAGTGCCACATATATCTTTCTTTATTGTATACAAAAGAAAAGAATTAAGTTGCTGTAATATAATTTCCTGTGAAGCAGGGTCGCATATACATTTATATACATATATTTACAAAATTAACTTATCATTCCATGAGTGCCTAAAATCAGTTAATTGCTTGAGTCCACACCAACTCAATCTATTTTAAGTATTAGACTATCCTAACTGATATATAAAAAAAACAGAAACCTATATAGGTCACTTCAGGTACCCAAAATTTAAAGTATAAAGAAATGCAAGCTAGGAATTACGAGAGTTATAAGCATTAAATTGCTTTGGGAAATGGGTAAGTCACTGTATCCTTTTATTTTTTTTAAACATATATATTTTAAAATATATTTTTATTGATTTCAGAGAGGAAGAATGAGGGAAAGAGAATAGAAACATCAATAATGAGAGAGAATCATTGATTGGCTTCCTCCTTCTAGGGATCAAGCCCACAACCTGGGCTTGTGCCCTTGACCGGAACAGAATCCAGGACCCTTCACTTCATAGTGGATAGAGCCTGGTTTGGCTCTATCCACTGAGCCAAACCAGGCAGGGACTAAATAGATATTTTTAAATATATTTTTAATGATTTCAGAGAGGAAGGGAGAGGGAGAGAGAGAAACATCAATGATGAGAGATATTCATTGATCAGCTGCCTCCTGCATGATCCACATGAGGGAGCCCACAACCCAAACATGTGCCCTGACCGGGAATCGAACCATGACCTCCGCGTTCATAGATCATAGGTCGACATTCAACCACTGAGTGACAGTTTGACTTCTTTAATCCAAATCAAGAAAACAGATTCCTTAGCTCAGATATCTCTAATGACCATGGTTAGAATACAGGCACACCTCATTTTATTGCACTTTGATTTATTGCACTTTGAAGATATTGCATTTATTACAAATTAATGTTAAGTCCCTACATCAGCAAAAAACACTATGACTTGCTGAAGGCACAGATGATGGTTAGCATGTTTTAGCAATAAAGTAATTTTAAATTAATATATGTACATTGCTTTTTCAGACATAAGACTACTGCACACTTAACAGATTAAGCATAGTGTAAATATAACTTTTACATGCACTGGGAGATCAAAAACTTCATGTGACTCATTCTATTGCAATATTTGTTTTATTGCAATGGTCTGAACCAACCCACAAAGTATTCCTGAATTGAAGGTACACAGGTCACCAGAGTAAAGACCTAATTTGTTCTTGGGTGAAATTTAACATGAAAATATTGTGGTGAATCTCATCATTAGTCAAATATCACCAATAAGAAAACAAATGCATACTTTATAAAGATAGTATGTCATTCAATTTGTTGGCATCACAAATTGGTAAATAGAGTTGAGATTGGATACTTGGGCTGCAACAGCTCTTGCATTTGAGACTAGTGAATCTAGACTTCTTTTAACAAGCAACAAAGAGTTATACATTGACTGGCCAAATTATTATGATCTCTGAATGCATAATAATCTGGCCATTCAGTGTATATATATGATCTCTGAATGCATAATAATCTGGCCATTCAGTATATATATATATATATATATATATATATATATATATATATATATATATATATATATATATTAGAGGCCCGGTGCATGAATTTGTACATGCATGGGGTCCGGCCAGCTTGGCTAAGGGGAGGGGACATGGGTAGCTGGCCAGCCTGCCTGTTGGCCGAACTCCTGGTCAAGGGGACAACTGGCATATTAGCCTTTTATTACATAGGATATACACTAAGTGGTCACATTATTATGCGTTCAGAGATCATAACAATCTGGCCACTCAGTGTAAAAAAGTTACTGAGCAGGGAAGTGACAATATACATTAAAAATATAGTAATGCAAAATAGAAAAAGTGATCAATAAAGTTATACCTTGATTTTAATGACAGAACATCTCTATTATCTCTATCTTTATCTCTATTTCTATCTCTATCTCTATCTCTATCTCTCTCTGTTTCTCTCACGCCCCCTCCCCACTTCCACTCTCTCTAAAAAATCAATGGAAAAAATATATGCTCAGGTGAGGATTAACAGCGACAACAAAAGTAAAAAGCTGAGCTACAAATTGGGAGAATATATTTATAACATGTTACTTAAATGGGATCAGTACATAAGATTGATTTTAAAAATTTCTTTAAAATATGTGCAAACAAGGAACAGGTATTTTATACACAAATATGTTCAGCATCATTAATTAAGAAGAAAATATAAATGATAACTACAATAAGTTACCATTTTATAACTACATCCTTATTACCAGGAAGCTCAATTTACTTGATGATATTTAAAATGAAAAAGCAGACTCTCTAGATAGACACTAAACAACATTCTTTTGCTCATATAAAGTACAATCTTTAGAAAATAGCATGTATAAAGAACAAAGTAACTTTATTTACAAACTGCAAAAATTACACTTTTAATTTTCAAAGCTTACTCAAGAATTCATTAAAAATGGTTAAAAAATAAGCTCTGATTATCATACTCAGCAACAAAAGGTAGTCAATGGTTTGATGTAAACCAAATTACTCAATTATTACTTACCAAATAAGATTTCTCCACAGAGAGCAGCAGAATAACCCTTAAATTTTGCAAAAGATATAAAATGCAAGAAGGGTCTCAGAAGTAAAAACATATGTGGTTAGTTTAAATTATTCTGGAAAACTTGTTTTTAACTGTACAACCACTTTACCAGAGGCAATTTTAGATAATTTAGTTCTAATAGTTTTGTTAACTCTAACCTTATTAACTTACTACATCATTTATAAAAGAGTTAAGAAATATAAAGCAAACTAGGCCTGATTTTCTTTATATTTTTAAAGCCACAAAAGTATTAATAAGAATTCTAGATATTTTTTCTATACTTCCTTGAAAACAAAAGCCAAACATACTTACTGTTGATTTTTTTCATTTAAAGTATTCATGCCCTGGAGATCAGAAAGAGGTATCCTAGGATTTTTACGGGTTACACCTAGTATATAAAAAGCAAAAATTTTCAAATCAGTGCTAAGAAAAACTAAACATGAAATAATGTTTCCAATGAAAAATGAAATGAATGTACTTTGACAATAAATATTTACTAAATATGTCAGAATAGCTAAATAATATGAAGCAAATCCCATGAATGTTACTTACAAATCTGACTTAACCAACAATGAACCCAATTTTCTCAGCAATAAGTATATTGCTAACAATGACTATAGATTTTAATCTATTTTGTTGGATATGAGTATTGCTACTCCAGCTTTCTTTTTTCTTTTCCATCCCTTCACTCTCATCCTGTGTGTCTTGTTCTGAGTTGAGTCTCTAGTAGAAAATATATAGTTGGTTCATGTTTTTGTATCCATTATGCTACCCTGTCTTTGGATTGGAGCATATAATCCATTTACATTTAAGGTTATTTTTGAGAAGTACTTATTTATTGCTATTTTAATTATATATGTCTAGGTTTCTCTCTTTCTTTACTCTTCTCATTACAGCAGTCCCTTTAGCATTTCTTGTAATGTCTTGGTGGTGATGTATTCCTTTAAACATTTTTTTTTTCTGGGAAGGTCTTTATTTGACTATTTTGAATGATAGCCTTACTGGATATAGTAATCTTGGTCTCAGATCCTTGCTTTCCACGGCCTTGAGTACTTATTGCCATTCCCTTCTAGCCTGTAGAATTTCTGATGAGAAATCAGGTGTCAGCCTTATAGGAGCTCCTTTGTAGATAACAGTTTGCTTTTCTCTTGTTGCCTTTAAGATTCTCTCTGTGTCTTTAATTTTTGGCATTTTAATTATGATGTTTCTGGGTGTGGGCCTGGTTGGGTTCTTCTTGCTTGGGGTGCTCTGTGACTCCTGAACTTGTGTGACTTTTTCTCTCACCAGGGTAAGAAAGTTTTTTACCATCACTTCTTTAAACACATTCTCTCCCTTTCTTCCTTTCTGCCTCTTCTGGCAAATCTACTATTCTAATACTGTTATGTTTCGTGTTGTCCCACAGCTCCCTTAAGCTGTCCTCCTGTTTTTTAATTGATTTTTTCTTTTTGGTTCTCTGATTGAGTGTTTTTTTCTTCAACCCGGTCTTCTAATTCACTGATTTGATCAACTTCCCCTAATCTGCTCTGTATTCCTTCCAATGTGCTATGTCATTCTTTATTTCTGACTATTTTTTCAGTTACTATATCTTTTCTCATGCTGTTGAGCATCTTTACCATCATTACTCTGAACCCTGTTTCAGATAAATTTATTATCTCTGCTTAATTTATCTCTTCTTCAGGAGAATTCACTTGTTCTTTCATTTTGGAGTTGTTTCTTTGTCTCCTCATTTTGGCTGTCTGTCTGGGTTTGTGACTATGTATTAGGTAGATTCTCTACACCTCTCAATCTCTAGTGCAAGACAGTGTCAAATGCTGTTTTCAACTATAGATTTTAAAGATCAATTAGTCTTACATGTGAAAACACTAAGAATAAAAGATGACAACTTGCTTTCTTAAGGATTACCAATATTCTTAAGTTTTAATTTTCTCCGAATCATTCAATAAACACTGGAACTCTAAAAAGCATATGGCTACCAATTTTCATAATCTATCCACACAAAGACATTTACTATAGGTAAGACACATATAAAAAAGTGAAAGTATCTCTATTCAAGATAATAGTCTTTTATGTAGAAAATAATAATTAACCCACACAAAAAAATTAGAACTAATAAATGAGGTCAGTAAAATGACAAGATATAAGATCAATATTCAAAAACTATATTTCTATACAATAATAATAAACAATCAGAAAATGAAATTAAGAATTTACATAACATCAACATAAATAAATTTAACAAAGAAGTATAAAATGTCTATAGTGAAAATGACAAACATCATTAAAAGAAATTTTATCTAATTAAATGAAATGCCATCCATGCTCATGGATTAGAAACCGTAGTAATGTTAAGATGCCAATGCTTCCCAAATTGATCTACAGATCTATGCAATCTCTATTAAAATTCCAGCTGTCTTTTTTTACAGAAATACTAGAAAATACATTGACCCTATAATTAATATGTATATACAAGAGACCCAGAATAGCCAAAACAACATTGAAAACAAAGAACATGGTTGGAGGACTCACACTCCTTGAATTCAAAACTTACTACAAAGAAACAGTAACTGAGACATGGTACCAGCATAACAGTAAACAAATATATCAATGGAAGAAATTGAGAATACAAAAATAAACTTATACACATTTATGATCAACTTAATTTTGGTAAAGGTGCTAAGACAATTCAATGAAAAATAATTTCATTTCTTCAGTTCCTAATTCATGGACACTAATTTCCCTATGATAGATTATCATTGTCTATCCTCTATATTCATTCTTCTGCATATTAAAACAATCATCTCAAGCCTTTCCTCAATATTAGTAATTCAATTTTCATCTCTTTCCTCTACTTCTTGAGATCATACAAGTGTTGCTTTATAACTCTGCTTGTTTCAGTAGCTCAATACCTATTTTCATTATCATACTGATATTTTATATCCTCAAATGTGGTTACTACTTTATTGGCTTCACGTTCTTAAATTCTTCTACACTGTTAAACTGCTCACAGGGAATTGTTTCTTGGTAGTATTTTTCCTGCAAACAACATAGGGTGTGTGTTTTTTTTTTTTTCTCAATATATTTTATTGATTTTTTTACAGAGAAGAAAGAAGAGGGATAGAGTTAGAAACATCAATGAGAAACATCAATCAGCTGCCTCCTGCACACCCCCTACTGGGGATGTGCCTGCAACCAAAGTACATGCTCTTGACCAGAATCAAGTACAGGCCAGCACTCTATCCCCTGAGCCAAACCAGTGTCTGCTATAGGGTATTTCTTTTATGCATAATTCCCTTATTTTCCTCTTGTGTAATGATTTAAAATCAATTATTAAACATTTTAAACATTCAAAAGACCTAAGGAGTAGTATACTGAACACTTGCAACTGATCACTCAGATTAGGAAATGAAGACCAGTGCACCACACTCGGAACCCATTCCAACAGCATCAGATCCCAAAATTGATCACTTGTTGAAATTATCATAAAAGTAATTTAAACAGCTATCATAATGTTCAATGACTTCATTTAGAAGATTATCTTACTGAATTAACAAAGAGTAAGTCTCCAGAAAGAAATGGAAACTAAAAAAGAACCAAATTGACATTTTGGAACTAAAAATTGAAATTTTGTAAAATGAAAAATTCATTTCATGAGTCTAAGAGAAGACTTGAAACAGCATAATGAATTGAAACCAGATAAATAAAAAACATCCAATCTGAAGAAAGAACAAAAAACAGAAAATAATGAACAGAGTATGAGGAATGTGTGCAATGTCAAATATTCTAAGATCTATGAATTGGTATCTCAGAAGAAAAAGAAAAATTGTAGTGGAAAAAAATTTTTTAATATTGGCCAAAAGTTTCCTAAATTTGATTCAAGACAATGAAGCACAAGTCCAAAAGGTGAAACAAATCCCAAACAGGATAAATATAAATATTTAGGAATATCACAGTTAAATTGCTAAAATTCAAAAGATAAATATAAAATTGTAAGCAACCGGTGTAAAAAAAAGGTATGAAAGAATAACAACAGGGTGGCATCAGAGTTTATAATCACAAATAATGTAGGAGGAAAATGGAAACATCCTTCAAGTGCCAAAAGTTTGATAGTTCTTAATGATGTTAAATATATGTCTATATTATGACACAGTAACTCCATTGATAAATTTCATTCCAAAGAATAAAAATATATGTATACAAATGACACAAACAAGAATGTTTGAATAGCTGGATCCCTCACATTAGCTCAAAACAGTACACAACCCTTTTATCCAACAAGAAATGAATGGCGCGCGCGCACACACACATATTCCACACAATGGAATAAGTCAGCAATAAATTAATGAAATATAAAACAACACACATGAATATGTATAGCATTATGTAGCATAACTTCAGAACACCAAATACTGTATGATTGCATTTCTGTAAAATTTTTAGAAAAGGCAAAACTAATTTACATAGCAATGAAAATCTTTTATTATTGTTACAGGAATCTTAACAAAAGTTGTCTAGCCCTACTGGTTTTGGCCTGCGGACTAAAAGGTCCCAGATTTGATTCCCGCCAAGGACACTTGCCTGGGTTGCAGGCTCGATCCTCCACAGGATGCAGACAATCAATGATTCTCTCACATCATTGATGTTTCTATTTCTCTATTTCTCTCCCTTTCTCTCTAAAATCAATTAAAAAATATTTTTAAAAAGTTGTCTAAATGAGCTGGGGAAACATACAAGAAAGCATGAATAAATTTTCTGATACAATTTTATTCCAATATTTTATTTTTAATCATTTTATGTTCATGGTTTGTCTCTTACCTTTTACTAAATATTATGTTTTTGTAACTGAATAATCTGTTTTTTAAATGTTTAGTTCATTTTAATTGGTATTGCTTGGGCCAGGTAGCTCAATTGGTTGGAGCCTTGTACCACAGGTTTGATTCCCTATCAGGGGTGTATGCAGGAGGCAACAGATCAATGTCTCTCTCTCTCTAAAATCAATAAAAACCGAACTTCAGATGAGGATTAAAAATACATTATAAAAAGTAATTTATTGGTGTTACTGATATATCTGGATTTTTTTTCTGCTTTTTCATTTTATGCTTTGTATTTACCCTAATTATTATACAATTTTATGAATTTATTTATAGTCTGATTTTTTCATTTTATAAAATTATACTCTTCTCTTTGATTATGAATTTTTAACACATTCATGAATTCGAATCTAAATTCTTTTCTTTTCCTAAAGAGTACAAGAACTTTCTAATGTTTTGATTCTAGTCAAACCATTCCTGTAGCAGATGATGCTACACAGTACTTATTTTCACCTTGTTTTCTTCCCATTAATCAACCAAATTAGATATTACTACTAAGTTTTATAGACTGTTTAAGATTTATACACATTTACCAATTTCTTTATCAGAACTCAAAACTTTCTAGTGAGTTAGTTCAGCTTCTTTCTCCACAAAATCTTTTCGTAAGTTCTACTGTAAAAATTTTTTTTTCATATTACTATGTTATTTATGGCTATTGTTCATCTCTGCCTGGTATATTTTTGTCCAGCCTTTCATTTTCATCATTTTAAGAATATTATAAGTAGTCAATTAAACGTTTTGAAAATCCATTTTGAGGCTTTAATTGGTGAGATTAATCTATTTGTATTTTATTTCATACCTCCCGTTCAATTTATTCTTTAAACTCATTTTCCCCTTAATTTTCACTTATAAAGGTTTCTTATGAGACTTTAAAAGATAAAGATTCTATTTTTGTTTACCCATACCTAAAAGTGAAACTAATGGGCCTTATGGAAAATACATGTTTATCAAAACTAACAAACTGTTTTTCCAAAATATACATTGCCAATAGAGTTTATAAGTGTCCCAATCACTTCACATCCTCATCAGCATTGTGATTATAATTTGCATTTTCCAAATGACTAATGAAGCTGATAATTTTTCATGGTTCTATGAACCATTTACATATATTCTTTTTGGAAATGTATATTCAAATCTTTGGCCATTTTTTACTTATTTTTATCTTACTGTTGTAGGATTTTTTTAAAATTTTGTTTTCAAATCCATTAACAGTTTTCAGCATTAAAAATATTGTTTCCCAACTGTGATATATTTTTTGTTTTCTTAATATATTTTTAGAAGATTAAGTTTTCAGTTTCAGTGGAGTCCAATTTATCAATTTTTCCATGCTCTTATTGTCTCATCGAAAAAATCTTCGCCTGTCCCAAGATTGCAAAGATTTTTTTTTCTACAAAAAATAAAAGTTTTACTCTTTACAAAGCCCATTTTAATTTTTATGTGTTAGGGTCAAAGTTCTCTTGTAATATATGAATATCCAATTGTTCCAGTGCCATTTATTTAAAAGACTATATAGTTTACCCCACTGAATTACCTCAGCACTTTTGTGGAAAATCAATTGACCATATATGTGTAAGACCTACTCCTAGATTCTTTACATTGATTTTATTGAACAGATTCTATTAATCCTTACATTGAGAATAATTTCATGATTATCTTAGTGTTGAAATTATATAATGTAAGTCTTTAGTTTTGTTCTTTTTCAAATTATTTGGTCATTCTAGCTATTCTATATTTCTATATAAATTTTAGTTACCATCTTATAAATTTCTACCAAAAATCTGCTCTGATATTCATTAAGATTACATATTCAATCTACAGATCCATTTGGGAGAGAACTGACATCTTATAAAAACAAAACCATGTACCTATCTTCACCTATTTAGGTATTTTTTATCTTCTTTCAATTGGACACCAGTCTAATACATATTTCATTAAATTTACCCCTAAGTATTTCATGTTTTGGTATATTATTGTCCATTGCATATTAAATTGCTCTAAAACCTAGCACTTTAAAACAACAGTTATCATATCAAAGATTCTAGAAGAACACGTTTTAAGAGCTGCTTAGCTGGGGAGTTCTGACAAGATCTCATTAGGTTGTAATCAAGCTGTCCGCCAAGGCTGCATTCATCTGAAGACTGTAATAGAACTGAAGGATCTGCTTCTAAGGTCACTCATGTAGTTGGTGGCAAGCCTCAGTGCCTAACTAGAGGCTTCAGTGGGATTTTTTTTTAAATCTTTATTATTCAGATTATTACATTTGTTTCTCTTTTTTCCCCTCCATAGCTCCTCTCCACCCGGCTCCCACACCTCCCTCTACCCTTTCCTCCCTCACATTGACCTCATCCATAGGTGTTATGATTTTTGTCCAGTCTCTCCCTGTACACCCCTCACCCCTTTCCCCCTGAGAATTATCAGTCCACTCCCTTTCTGTGCTCCTGATTCTATTATATTCACCAGTTTATTCTGTTGATCAAATTTTTAATTCCATTAATTTTTAGATTCACTTGTTGATACGTATTTGTTGTTCATAATTTTTTATCTTTTACCTTTTCTTCTTCCTCTTCTAAAAGAGTACCTTTCAGCATTTCATGTAACACTGGTTTGGAATTGATGAACTCCTTTAGCTATTTTTTTATCTGTGAAGCTCTTTATCTGCCCTTCAATTCTGAATGATAGCTTTGCTGGGTAGAAATTCTTGGTTGTAAGTTCTTGCTATTCATCATTTTGAATATTTCTTGCCGCTCCCATCTGGCCTGCATCATATTTGTTGAGAAATCAGCTAACAGTCGTATGGATGCTCCCTTGTAGGTAATCAACTGTTTTTCTCTTGCTGCTTTTAATATTCTCTTTTTGTATTTTGCTCTTGGTATTTTAGTTATGATGGGTCTTGGTGTAGTCCTCTTTGGATTCCTTTTATATGGGGTTCTATGTGCTTCCTGGACTTGCAAGTCTGTCTTTTACCAGATGTGGAAAGTTTTCAGTCATTATTTCTTTAAGTAGGTTTTCAGTATCTTGCTCTCTCTCTTCTTCTGGCACCCCCACAATTCTGATGTTGGTACACTTGAAGCTGTCCCAGAGGCTCTTTACATTATCTTCACATTTTTGGATTCTTTTCTCTTTTTGCTTTTCCAGTTGAGTGTTTTCTGATTTTTTTTAATACATTTTATTGATTTTTCACAGAGAGGAAGGGAGAGGGACAGAAAGTTACAAACATTGATGAGAGACAGACATCGATCAGCCGCCTCCTGCACGCCCCCTACTGGAGATGTGCCCACAAGCAAGATACATGCCCCCGACCGGAATGGAACCCAGGACCTTTCAGTCGGCAGGCCGACGCTCTATCCACTGAGCCAAACCAGTCTCGGCTATTTTCTGATTTTTTATATTTCAAATTTTTGAATTGATACTTGCCTTTCTCTAGTCTGCTGTTAGGTCTCTGTATAATATTTATTTTAGTCAGTGTGTGTTTAATTTCTAGTTGGTCCTTTTCCATCTGTAGTTGGTTCTTTTTCATCTCCTCTTGGTTTTGCTAACTTTACCCAACTTTTCTAGGATATTCTTGAAAAACCTTATAAGCGTGGTTTTGAACTCTATATCTAGTCATTTGTTTTCCTCCATTGCTTTTGTTTGTGATCCCTTCCCTTGTCCCAGCATTTTCACTATGCCGGGAGAACTTCTGTGTTGGATTCAGCCTTATGATACAAGACTTGAAAAACTGCAAAAGCCTCTCTGTTGAGCTTGGGATGTGTGGATTCTCAGAGCTTAAGGGACCACCTTGCCTTCCAGTTGGCCCTGCCCTCCACGGCCCCTGAGTCTCACATGACTGAGTAATCACTGGAGCGGTACCTGTGCGCCCACGTGCTCTTGTAGTACCTCTAGACTACTGCCCCTCTGGCTCCCCTGCGCTCCGGGACCATACGAGTCTGGGTCCCAGGGTTTCCCCCGAAACTGGGGTTTAGTGAAGTTAGAAGTGGAACAGTTGGGAGGTTCTGTCTCCCATCCACTTGTGAAAGCCAGCGGCACAATCAGCAGTGAGTCTTCTGTGCGCAGTGCCATGCATGTCACCAGACTTCTGAATCTTTTGGGACTCGACTCCCCTAAACTTCCGTGCACTTCTCTCTTTTCACAGTCCTAACTTCCCCCATATGAGTTTCAGCTGGTTCTGGGTTTAGTGTCATAGGATAAGGGGTTCAGTGCTGTTGAGAGTCTCCATCTCCCTCCCGCCAGAGAAAGCCAGCCAGGTACTCCAGCACCTGCTCTCTCCACGTGCACATCTCTGTAACTCAGCTTTTTGCAGCTCCTCTGGGTCTCTGTGAGCCCCTCTCTTTCCTTCTAGTTGTAGAACTTCCACTCAGTCAGCTTTCGTGTGGTTCTGGATGATGTCCATTCTGTCTTTTAGTTGTAGTTTTGAAATTGTTGTGCAAGGCAGCAGTATAGGTGTTTACCTATGCCACCATCTTGGACACCTTCAGTGGGATTTTTAATAGGGCTACTCACAAATGGCAATTTGCTATTCTTAGGGAAAATGAACAGAGAGAGCTAGGAAGAAATTACCTAAGATAGAAATTGCATTTCTTTATAACTTAATTTCACAAGCATCATACTATCACTTCTGCCATGTACTGTAGTAAAATCTGGGAGATTACACCAAGTTATAAATATCAGAAGATGGGGATAACTGGGGCTATCTAAGAGGCTGTCAGACATAGATGTATAAATGGAACTTACAAATTTCACTTTTGAAATACAGTGGTACCTCAAGATACAAGTTTAATTCGTTCCATAACCTTGAGGCGTGGGAAACTATGAGACTCTTGAGTCTCGGTAAACTGGTGGGTCGGGTGCAGCCGGCCGATCCGCGTGATTACTCCTATCTCAAATGTTGCTCATATTTCAAAGCAAAAATCACTCGCTCGACGGCTCGTATCTCAAAAATCTCGTATGTTAGGGCACTCGTATCTCGAGGTACCACTGTATTCATGGTTAGTATATTACATTTTAATTTCACATATTTACCTGGTATCCTTTGATTGTTAAATTCACTTTTTAGATCAAAGAGCATTTTTTCAAACTCCTTAGCACTTTCTATACAGATGCTCATACTGTCTTCATCTTCCTTTTAAACCTATGTACCTTCTATTTCTTTTTGTGTCCTTTAGTACATTGTTGAGTGATAAAAGCAAACAACTTTGTCTTGTTCTAAATGTCAGGGAGAAGCATTCCATCTTTCTCCATCAAGTATAAAGTCTGCTATAAAATTTTCATGGCTAAAGCTGAAAAAGTTACCCTGGCTTGGTAGCTCAGCTGGTTGATCATCCTCCCGTAAACCTAAAGTTTATAGGTTAGATCTCCAATCAGGAGGCAAATATGGTTGATGTTGCACAGTGGTTAGAATACCAGCCTGTGCACCGAAGGGTCGTGGGTTCAATTGCCAGCCCAGGCCCGGGTGCATGCAGGGGGCAACCAATCAATGTGTCTCTCTCACATCAATGTTTCTCTCTCTTTTTCTCTCCTTGCTCTCTCTCTCTTTCCTCTTCCCCTTTATCTGCATCTCCCCCTCCCATTCTCCCTTCTACTCTCTCTAAAAAAAAAAATCAATGGAAAAAATATCCTCAGGTGAGGATTAACAAAAACAGAAAGTTGTCTTCTATTCCTAGGCTGCTAAGTTTTATAATAGGAATGGGCATAGAATTATGACAAAATCCAACACCTTTTCTTGATAAAAACTCTCAGCAAGGTGGGAATAGAAGGATCATACCTCAACATCATAAAAGTTATATATGATAAACCCACAGCTAACATCATACTCAATGGGCAAAAACTAAAACCATTTTCCCTAAGAACAGGAACAAGACAGGGATGTCCACTCTCACCACTCCTGTTCGACACAATACTGGAAGTATCAGCCATTGCAATTAGATAAGAAATAAAAGGATCCAAACTGAAAAAGAAGTAAAGCTGTCCTTATTTGCAAATGACATGATACTGTACATAAAAATCCAGAAGGACTACATCCTAAAACTAATAGACTTAATAAATGAATTTGGCAATGTAGCAGGATATAAAATTAATGCCAAGAAATCTATGGCATTTCTATACACTAATAGTGAACTTACAGAAAGAGAGACTAAAAAAGCAATCCCATTTACCATCGCACCAAAAAAATTAAGATACCTAGAAATAAACCTAACTAAGGAGGTAAAAGACCTATACGCACAAAAATACAGGAAACTGAAAAAAGAGATAGAGGAAGATGTAAAAAGATGTAAGAGCAGACCATACTCATGGATTGGAAGAATCAGTATCATTATAATGTCCATACTACCCAAAGCAATCTATAGATTCAATGCACTACCCATTAAAATATTGACATATTTCACATACCTAGAAAGAACTCTCCAAAGATTCATCTGGAACAAAAAAAGCCCCTGAATAGCCACAGCAATCCTGAGAAAGAAGAATAAAGTAGGTAGGATCTTAATACCAGATTTCAAGCTATATTACAAAGCAACTGTTCTCAAAACAGCCTGGTACTGGCACAAGAACAGACATATAGACCAATGGAATAGAATAGAGAATCCAGATACCCACCCAAACCACTATGCTCAATTAATATTTGACAAAGGAGGCATGAACATACAATGGAGCCTAGATAGCCTCTTCAATAAATCGTGATGGGAAAATTGGACAGATACATGCAAAAAAGTGAAACTATACCACCAACTTACACAATACACAAAAATAAACTCCAAATGGATACAGGACTTAAACATAAGATGGGAAACCATAAAAATACTAGAGAAATCCACAGGCAGCACAATCTCAGACATATGCCGAAAGAACTTCTTCACTAATACTGCTCCAAGGGCAATGGAAAAAATAAACAAATGGGACTACATCAAAATAAAAAGCTTTTGCACAACAAAAGAAACCATCAACAAGAAAGTCCACTGTATGGGAGAACATATCTGCAAATGTTATCAGTGATAAAAGTTTAATCTCCAATATCTATAGCCAACTTATACAACTTAATAAAAGGAAGGTAAATGATCCGATAAAAAAATGGGCAAGGGACCTAAATAGAACCTTTTCAAAAGATGACAGAAGGAAGGCTAAGAGACACAGGAAAACATGCTCAAAGTCACTCATTATCTGAGAGATGCAAATCAAAACGACAATGAGATATCATTTCACACCTGTCAGAATGGCAATCATCAACAAATGAACAAAGGACAAGTGTTGGCGAGGATGCGGAAAAAAAGAAACCCTCGTGCACTGCTGGTGGCAATGCAGACTGGTGCAGCCACTGTGGAGAACAGTATGGAGTTTCCTCAAAAAACTAAAAATGGAACTCCCATTTGACCCAGCAATCCCACTCTTAGGAATATACCCTAAGAAACTAGAAACACCAATCAGAAAGGATTTATGCACTCCTATATTCATTGCAGCACAATTTACTATAGCTACAATTTGAAACAGCCTAGGTACCTGTCAGTAGATGAATGGATCAGAAAACTATGATACATCTACACAATGGAATTCAATGTTGCCATAAAAAAGAAGGAATTCTTACCATTTGCAGCAACCTGGATGGAACTAGAGAGCCTTATGCTAAGTGAAATAAGCCAGTCAATGAAGGAGAAACACCACATGATAACACTCATTTGTGGATAATAAAGATCATTATAAACTGATGAACAAAAGGATAGATACAGAGGCAATAAAGCATCAAATAGACTGTCAAATTACAGCAGGAAGTTTAAGGAGAGGTGGGGTAGATAGATCATCTAGGACTTATATGCATGCATATAAGTATGACCAATGAACATAAGACACTGGGGGGTTAGGATATGCCTGGGGAAGAGGGGAACCAATGGGAAGATATGTATACATGTAACACATTAATAAAATATATATATATATTAAAAAAAGAAAAGAAGTGTCAGCGTGACAATGGCGGCAGGCGGCAGCGACCCACGGGCTGGCAACGTGGAGGAGGGTGCCTCACAGCTCATCTTCCCCAAAGAGTTTGAAACAGCTGAGACACTTCTAAATTCAGAAGTTCACATGCTTCTGGAGCATCGAAAGCAACAGAATGAGAGTGCAGAGGATGAACAGGAACTTTCTGAGGTCTTCATGAAAACATTAAACTACACATCTCATCTCAGTCATTTTAAAAACAGAGAAACCATTGCCAGTGTCCGTAGCTTGTTGCTCCAGAAGAAGCTTCATAAGTTTGAGATGGCCTGTTTGGTCAACCTTTGTCCAGAGACTGCTGAGGAGTCCAAGGCTCTGATCCCAAGCCTGGAGGGGCAATTTGAAGAAGAGGAGCTGCAGCAGATCCTCGATGACATCCAGACTAAGCGCAGCTTCCAGTATTAACCTCCAGCATTATGCTGCTGAGGGAACCACCAGCGCAGCACCCATCTCCCAGGACCTGAAACTCTCTCCCAGAAGACACAGGGGACACTATGGGGAAAGCAGTGCCACTGGATCTTGGTTTGGGTTGCTGTGTCAGACTTGGCTGTAGATCGTGACGACCATGGAGTCTTGGAGAGGCCTTGCTGTGGCTGCTTGCTGGCTTCCTGAGCTCACCTCTGGAGAGGGTGAGGTGGGGTGATGTGCATATTAACTATGCTATTGACTACCTCATACCATAGATTTTGGCCCCTGTGTTATTTTTTTATTCCTTATATTTCATGTTTTGGTTTCAATGTGTTTATAGTTTTTGAAATTATACTAGAACATATAAAACTGGAATGGTAAACAACAGTCTTATCTAAATGCACAAGGAAGAATTAAGCCAGACCTATATCAATGTTTGAAATTCTTGAAGAAAGGATGGTGGTGTTGATTACCAGAGAAAGCCTTGACATTTTTGTGCTTAACCCGGAGACAGGAGGAAGCTCACTGTGGAAAGCAGTTACGTCAAAGGATCACTGTGCTGAGTGAGTGGAGCCTATAGACTTGAGGTAGACGGCACTTTGCCTTTTTTCTTGTACTGTTGCAGAATATAGTTCTGGAATAAGTGATCCCTCCTCCTCCCTTTATCTCTAAAAATAAAAAATATGTATTCAAGAAGCAAAAGACATTCCTCAATTTATAAAAATTTAAGTAATGTGTTTATCTTTAGACAACTTCACTTCTTTTAGATCACCAGTGTTCTTAGTTGTGAATTGTGGAAAATAGTTTTGTGTGCACTATAATTTTGAGAAGATTGAGAAAATATTAAAAGCAGCCCATTAGCTGAAACTGGTTTGGCTCAATGGATAGAGCGTCAGCCTGCGGACTGAAAGGTCTCAGGTTCGATTCCTGTCAGGGGCATGTACCTTGGTTGCGGGCACATTCCCAGTAGGGGGTGTGCAGGAGGCAGCTGATCGATGTTTCTCTCTCATCGATGTTTGTAGCTCTCTATCCCTCTCTCTTCTTCTCTGTAAAAAGTCAATAAACTATATATATAAAGCAAAAAAAAAAAAAGAAAGAAAAAGAAAAGAAAAACAAATGTATGTTGCTTTGGATGGCATTGTGACTCTAAAAATATTACATAGATGAAATGTATTGTGAGCATTAGCAATATGAGGAATAAAAGGCAAATGTTAGAACACTAAAATTAAAATAAATAAATAAATAAATAAAATAAAAAATAAACAAAATAAAGTGTTTACTCTCTGGCCCTTTGCAGAAAAAGTTTACCAATCTCTACTATATATACAAGTTACCATCTTGTGGTGTCATTTCACTTTAGCCTGAAGAATTTTCAATACCATTTCTTGTAGAACACAAACTATGGTGACAAGGAGTCTTAGATTTTGTTTATCTGAAAACTTCTTTACTTCAGCTTCATTTTTGAAGGATACCTTTGCTTTGAATTGAGCACTGTGGAGAATAATTTGCAGCACCACTAGATTCTGTTATGTTCTTCTGACAACTGTTGGTTTTTCTTCTAACAGATAGTTAACTTTTCTTCTAACAGGTAGTTAACTTGTCTGGTCCCAAACTACAAATACAGAAATTTTGCCTAAAAGCTGTTTTGGTTTGGGGGTTTTGCTCTGTTTTGTTTTTAACTCAGATTTTTATATATTTCATTCTCCACTGCTTTCAATGAGAACTGTTATCATATCATTATTTGCCTATACTTAATGTAATATTTTCTCTTAGATGTTTTAAAGATTTCCTCTTTAGCAATTTGCCTATAATGTACCTAGTTGTGGCTTTATTTTGTACTTGTTCTTCATAAAGGTCACTGATCTTCTTGGATCTCTTAGTTTTCTTTTTTAACCAATCATGAAAAGTTTTCAGCCACTATTTCTTCAAGTATTTTTTTTTGTCTCTCTCTTCTCTACTTATGAGATTCCAACTAAGGCAATAAGACTCAGCTTTCCCCAAACAAAAGCTATGTACAGATACAAAAAACCCTCAGTCAGAAAAGCAGCAAACTTGTAAATCTCACCTATTGCAGTTGCATCTTTCAAAAGTTATCATCTATTTGGTTTGCAATGCTTCTTTGACAGAGCTCCTACAGTCTTTCTTTCCGATATACTCACAGCAATCAGGTATGGCTGGGCAGTATTCATATTCTAACTTTGTGTCTTAGCCTTTTGGCAATTCTCTCAGTTCCAGGACTTTCCTCCTAAATTCCAAGCTGCTTGACAGTCCCCAACTTTGTCCTCTGACACTGCGAACCAGTTATAGAGCTACTAGGCACCTAGTGCACTAAATCCATGCACAGGTGGGGTCCTTAGGCCTGGCTGGCGATCAGGGCCTACTGGGGCCATCTTGCCCAGTCCCAATCGGGGCCAGGCAGGCAGGGGCCTGCCAGCTGCTAGCCAGGGCCTGGGGGCCTCCAATCATCGGACAAGACCTGCCAACTGCTGGATGGGGTAAGAGACAGGGGGAGGGACCAGGAGATGCTGGCTGTGGGAGTGCACAGTGGCAGCTCCTGCATTGAGCGTCTGCCTCCTGATGGTCAGTGTGTGTCATAGTAACAGGTCTATCAGTAGTTCTGATCTTTTGGTCATAAAGGTCGCTTAGGCTTTTATATATATATATATATATATATATATACATATACACACACACACACACACACACACACACACACACACACACACATATACTATAGGCCCAATGCACAAAATTCATGCATGGGGGGATGTAGGGGAGGAGGGTCTCCTCAGCCCAACCTGCACCCTCTCCAATCCAGGACCCCTCGGGGGATGTCCAACTGTCGGGGATCGGGCCTAAACTGGCAGTCGGACATCCCCCTCACAATCCTGGATCACTGGTTCCTAACCACTCACCTGCCTGCCTTCATGATTGCCCCTAACTGCCCCCACCCCTGCCAGACTGATCACCCTTAACCACCTCTGCCTACCAGCCTGATCACCCCTCACTGCCCCCCTTTGCCAGCCTGGTCGCCCCTAACTGGCCTGCTACTGGACTAATCACCCTTAACTGCCTCTGCCTGCTGGCCTGATTGCCCCCCCCCCAACTGCCCCGTCTGTGGGCCTAGTTGCCCCACGCAGCCTGCTGCTCAGTTGTTTGGTTGCCCCTCACTTAGTCTCCTGCTGGCCTGGTCGCCCCACACAGCCTATTCAGTTGTCCGTTCTGTTGTGATGGCTGTTTAGGCTTTTAGATAGATAGATAGATAGATAGATAGATAGATAGATATTTAGATAGATAGATAGATAGATAGATAGATAGATAGATAGATAGATAGGAGTTGGTAAGTACTTTGTGCAAAATGCCACACATTCACAATTCTTACCCAGTACTTAAAGAATAATTCTCCTCAAGTTTCTGCTTCTTTTTGGTCTTCTAGTCTTTGGAGTTTTTTTCCAGTCCATTCAAATAGTTATTTTGAATTTTTTTTCAAGGTTTTATCATTTTTATATGAAAGAGGGTTCATTCACCTCACCCTAAAGCGAGTAGTCCCTGATTTTTGTTTTTAAAACAATCTCCCAAACATGAGTTTATAATTTCATATATTATAAAATTTTAATTATTGGTAGCACTACAATGGAAAAGGAAATAAACTACCTAAAATAATAAAAAAAGTCTAATTTCCACAAGTGTAGAAATAAATTTGCATATGAATAAAGGTAAATGTACAATTTCTTTATACAGCCTGTGCTGAAATTTGTGCTTTCCTATTCTGAGGCAACATATACCAAGGTGTAATACAATTAAGCCTAAGAATGTCAGGCTGAGAGACATGAAAATCAACAAAACAAGTAAATTACTTGCAACTATTTATAAGTTAAAAACAATTAATTTAAGATCCCAGAAGAGATCTATAGATTGTCTTAAACAATGACCCATAGATTAAAATATTTTAAAAGGGAAGATGGATAAATGGAATAAGAACTTGTATATCTTTTAGAAATAATGCCAATAATTAACAGTAACATTTAAGGATGTCTTTTTTTTTAATGAGATACTTACCTCTGTTCTTTTTAAAATGATGAAACATTTTAAATAATGTTTTTCAAAATACATTACATATTTTCATATACCAAGATATAATAAGAACTAAATAAAAAGAACTAAAGAAAAAAAGCCATAGCCTGGTTGGTATGGCTCAGTGGTTGAGCACTGACGTATGAACCAGGAGGTCACAGTTAGATTCCAACCAGGGTACATACCCAGGTTGTGGGCTAAATCCCCAGTATGGGGTATGCAGGAGGCAGCCTACCAATGATTCTCTTTTATCACTGATGTTTCTATTTCTCTCTCCCTCCCTTTTCCTCTCTGAAATCAATAAAAATATATATTTTTAAGAAATAAAGAAAAGCTCTAACTGGTTTGGCTCAGTGGATAGAGCATCAGCCTGTAGACTCAAGGGGCCTCAGGTTTTATTCCAGTCAAGGGCATGAACCTTGGTTGCAGGCACATCCCCAGTGGTGGGTGTGCAGGAGGCAGCTGATTGATGTTTCTTTTCATCGATGTTTCTCTCTATCCTCTCCCTTCCACTCTGTAAAAAAAATCAATAAAATCTATTTTTTTAAAGAAAAAAAAAGAAAGAAAAAAAAACTTAACATGTGTTCTTAGGAATTTCATTCACTGATAACAGGATACTAAAATTTCATGGAATTTCAATCACAAAACTGGGAAATTAGCAAAGTGTATCTGTAGTGTACTGTAAAAAACTTAGAACAGAAAATATAAGTAGTTTAGATCCATCATATACAAATTTCTGAGTTAATCAACAAGTATTCTGTAGTATCCTTTTATTCTCATTATTTCAATTAGCCAAATAACTATAATCCACATCAGGTAAAATAACCCATTTTTATGCAGGAGTATAACAAATAGAAAAGGAGGAAATGGAGACCAAGAGCATCTTTTTACACCTATTTTATTAAAAAAAAAAAAGAAGAAGAACATCCACTATGATTCTGTCATTCTTCCTTAAGCCAAAACATTAATATGGTAGCTTTGCTCTAAACCAGATATAAGAAAGAATGATACGAGGATTGCAATCAAATTCAACTATAAACAAACATAAAAATCAGGAGGAATTTGAAAGGGGAAACTTGTAGTAGTGTTGGATATATTAATCATCTTGTGGTGATTATTTCATAGGTACATATATTATGTAAAAACTTAACTAACTCTATGCCTTTGCATGCAGTTTGTTTTACCTCAATTAGATTTCAATAAAGCTTAAAAAAAAGTCAACATGGAAGAAAATCACTATTCATTTTTACCCACCACTCAGCTACTTTAAAGACAAAAATGAAAATCAATTCAGAGTCTGTAACAAAATGTAATTAAAAACTTAAGGATCACAAGCAGACAGACATTCAAATGAAAAAAAAAAAAGATATATCAATGTTTTTAAGAAAAAAAAAACGTTTCATTAAAAATATCCTGAGACCAATTGGTCAAAGGATTCTGGAGGTCATATTGTCTATATAATTTATGCCCCACCCTGGTGTAGAATGTTCTTGGTTTCCATTTCCAAATGGATGTATGATGACATAGTTTATCAGGATTTTCAGCCTTACTGTACTTCTCTTCCTTGCATCTCTGCAGAATCTCTAAGCTCCTCTGGTGGACTGGGTGTTGGAGAAAGCTAAAACTATCCATACTTTTCAAAATTGCACATGGTGCTGTATCATCATGCCCTTAGGAAGCAAAAGAAAAACAAAAAAAAAATTGAGATAAGAAAAAGACATTATATAAGCCCTAACCAATTGAGAATCAAGGACAATGCTGCCAACTTTCTTAGAGTATATAAAAATATATCAAGTGATAGGAGTTAAAGGTGAATGATTTTTCCAATTAATTTGAGGAAATTACACAACAATAACTAAAAAATAAAGGTCCTTTTTAGTAATCAAAATATCCTTTTCAGTACTCAAAGTGTTGGGAGTTAGCACCATACTAATAATTTCTAATTTAAAATACAACTGGTATGGAAATTTCAAAAACAATTGGTATGGTTTAGACTTTTTTTTTAAATGGACTCTTTTTTCCAGATGTGAAATATAACTGGCATATAGTTGGCAACAATTCAAGAAGCACTAATGAACCCCAAAGACAAATTTACCCAAAACAAATCACAAATCTTGCAATTAACAACACTTGTAAGAATTCCAACAAGTGCGTCAATGTTGAATGAGGGGTAAGAATGCACCACAGAGCAGGAAATCCTAGCAGCACTTCTATATATTTATAAATCTAAAAACAAGCTAAAAAATCTATACCTCATCACCAATTCTTATAAAGTGAGACAGAATCAACTACTGGTGGGAAAGGGAAGAGAGCATATTCAAGTAAAGAACAAAGCCCCAGATTAGTGTTGCTGAAACAATGAATCACTCAAGCAATAATGGAGGGTGGGGATGGGAGCTTCAGTACCATAAATATTAGCAATAAATAAATTTAAAAGAGAATACAGGAATGGAGGGACTTAAGTATCATTTACTTAGAGAACATCTCTAGACTTATGCCATTAAGTTCAAATTTATGTACCTTGCCTTTAAGAAGCAAAAGTGAACAGTTACCAGAGAGAGGTATATTAAACAATGAACTGAAGTTCCATTGGTGTATATCTATATATATAAAAGCCTAAGCGACTGAACAACCTAACATGTCAACAGATAGCTATGATGCACACTGACCACCAGGGGGAAGATGCTCAACGCAGGAACTGCCCCCTGGTGGTCAGTGCACTCCCAAGCCAACCTCCCGTGGCTGGCCAACCTCCCACGGCCGCCAACCACCTGTGGTCCCTCCCCATAGCTGGCCGGGTGATCAGTGCACTCCCATGGTTAACCTCCCACAACCAGCCACAGTCAGCCCCAATTGGGACAGTGCAAGATGGTCCCAATGGGCACCGATCACCTGCCAGGCCAAGGGACCCCACCCGTGCACAAAATGCATGCACCAGACCTCTAGTCTATACTATATTAAAAAAGGGTAATAAAAAAATTGACCCTAATGGCGGAATGACCAGGAACACTCATCGCTATGACTTGCACTGACCACCAGGGGACAGACGCACCTGGTGGTCAGTGCGGTCTCACAGGCGAAGCGTTGCTCAGCCAAAAGCCCGACTAGCAAGCCCAGGAGTGGTGGCAGGAGCCTCTGCTACCTCCAAGGCAGCGCTAAGGAGCAGCAAGTCAGGCTCAAGGCTGGCGAGCACAGCGGTGGTGGTGGGAGCCTATTCCACCTCTAATGCAGGTGGGTGGTAAGGAGTAAGGAGTCCCAGACTACAAGAGCCCCGGACTGTGAGAGGAATGTCTCACTGCAAAAGGGCAGAGGCCAGACAAAGGGGAGTCCCCCACCAGTGCAAAGGGCCTCTAGTTTCTTCATAAGGCAGAATAAAATTCCATTTTGTGAATATACCACATTTGATTTTTCAATCACCAGTTAATGGGCATTTGGGTTGTTGCCATCTTTTGGTTATCCTATACAGGCAGTCCTTGGGTTACGTCGGATTCAACGTATGTAGTTTTGTGGTTATATCGCCATCTTCCATTTATTTATTAAAAAAAAATAAAGTTCCTCCATTTTGATGTATGTACTTATGTGCTTTATGTTTTTTATTATTTATTTACCACAAGTAAAGGTCAGGAATTGTTATCTTTCTTTTAAATTCTTTTACTGTTTCACTTCATTAATGCTGTGTATGGGTTCCATTTGGGTGGCATAGATGCGTAAGTAGATGGATTCCAACTTAATGGCGAAAATCGTGTTACATCGCACTGTAGTAATGGATCTCCGATGTAACCTGAGGACCTACTGTAAACCAGGTATAACGGTTAATAATGTGGATTTTGTAATCAAAGAAAATACAATGATTTCAAGAGAAAGATCAAAAGTGCTTTATTCAAAGTAATGTCTATTACTAGCTACACATTTCCCTCATCTTTAAGGTATACCGTCCCAATAGAACTTTTCTTGTTGAACCAAAACTATCAGAGATCAAATTTCCCACTGCTTTGTATATTTTGAAGTGCTGCTCAGAAAGTGTGTGTGCCACAGATCAGAAGAAGTGGTAATCTGAAGGAGCAAGGTCTGGTGAAAAAGGCAGGTGGGTTAATACTTCCCAGGTAAGATCTTTTAACATGTCTTTAACTGATTTTGAAGTGTGTGATGGGGCATCATCATGAAGCAAAATTACTTTGCCGTGTCCTCTAGCCCATTTTGGTCATTTCACGATCAGAGCATAGTTCAATTGATTATTTGTTGTCAGGAGCGATCAGAATTAATGGTTTCATCTGGCTTTAGAAGCTCATAATACACCACACCTTCCTGATCCCACCAAACACAGAGCACTGTCTTCTTTCCGAAGCGATTTGGCCTTGCAGTCGATGTTGATGGTTGACCTGATCAATCCATGATTTTGTGCATTTGGGATTCTCAAAATAAATCCACTTTTCATCACCAGCCACAATTCAATGCAAAAAAAAAAAAAAAAACTTTCTTTCATCCCATTGAAGCAACATTTTACTGATGAGTTTTCAGTTTTCCATTTGTCTTTCATTCAGTTGATGTGGCATCCATTTTCCTTTCTTTAAAATCTTTCCCATTGCTTGCAAATGATTGGAAATCATTTGCTGAGCAACGTTTAATCCTTCTGCAAATTATTTTTGAGTTTGACATGCATCTTCATCCAATAATGCTTGTAATTGTTGGCCTTCAAACTTTTTTGGTTGACCTGGACATTTTTGTCTTTCACATCGAAATCATCACTTCTAAAATGTTTGTTTAAACCAGTGTTCACAAGTATCTTGAGATGGAGCATGTTCACCATAAGCTTCCTGAAGTATACGATAATTTTCAGCAGCACTTTTCTTCAAAATAAAGTAACCAATTAAAACTTCTTGCAAATGCTTTTTGTTTGGCGTGAAATTCAACATTTTTAAGTATAAGAATATCTGTGATGTTAACATCTTCAAAAATTTCACATATGAAGTTTTTAAGCTTGTTGTCAATTACAACAAAATAGTATACATATCAAATCACATATACCAACATATGTGTAATTTCATCTATTGAAAAAAATCCGTATTAACCAGTATACTATAATAAAAGGCTATTGTGCAAATTGACTGAATGGCAGAATGACCAGTCACTATGATGCGCACAGACACTCAACACAGGAGCTCAGTGCACTCCCACAGGGGGAGCACCACTCAGCCAGAAGCTGGACTCATGGTTGGCGAACTTGGATCATCCTCCTTGTAGTCTGTTGAGATTTTTGGTGTGTAGAGATTATTGAAGTTGTTGAATATGTAGATTATGAATACATATACATATCAGATTTGAGGAGTTTGGGCCATTATTTCTTGAAATAAATATTATTTCTGTCCCTTTCTCCTCTTTCCTTCGGGACTCCCAAAAGTTAGTATGCTTTCTTAGTGTCCCACAAGTCTAGAAGCTCTGTTTTTTTTTCTGCATTCTTTTTTCTTTTGTTCCTTAACCCTGATAATCTCAACTGATTTGTTTCCAATTTCTCCAATTCTGAAGTCTTCTTATTCTATTCTTCTATTGAACACTTCTAGTAAATTTTTATTTCAGTTGTATTTTTTCTCTCACTTCAATATATATAGACATACACATACATATTTGATAATCTCTATTCAGTAGACATTGTCTCAAAGGTTCCTTTAATTCTTCAGATATGATTTGAACATATGTAGAATAGTTTAATGGCTTTGTTTAGTAAGTTCAATGCCTGGCTTTCCTAAAGGACAGTTTCTATTGATTTCTTTTTCCTGTGCAAAGGTCATATTTTCTTATTTCTTTGCATGTCCTATAATTTTGTGAAGAACACCATACATTTTAAATAATATAACATGGTAACTCCGAAAATTAGTCTTCCTCTTTTTCCCAGGATATGCTGTTGTTGCTATTTGTTGTGGTTATTGCTATTTACTTAGGACTTACCTGAACTAATGCTGTAAAGTTTGCATTCCTTGTCACATGTGACCATGAAAATCTCTGCTCAGTGTAGTGTAGTGTCCAGCTAATAATTACAGACAGATATCTTTACAAGCCTGAAACCAATAAAACTCCAGTATTTGTTAAGGGTCACTGTTTATGATGTGTTTGGGGCACACCTTCAACACTCAGACCACTGACAACACAGTATATGAAGGTAATCCAGAAGTGAGAAATCAGGATTTTCTCAGGTCTTTGTAAGTATGTACATAGATATGAGCATGTACATAGCACTATGCATGTGCATGGCTATCTAAGATTGCCATAAATATGTGGAAACTTTTCAAAGCTATTATGGAGACCTCATTTTCAGCTTTTCCTTTTAAGAATTTTGGTTAAGTTTTTGCCCCAACTACTACATATTACATCAGACAGATGCAATGTTCAACAACTGCTTCTGAATGTTTTTGGACAAGATCTCTGTAACAGTGGACACCAACCTTTCGGACCTCATGGACTATCAGTAGTCTGCGACCACTGCTCTAAAAGACTATATTCAGGCTGGGCAAGCACCAAGTCAACTTAAAGACTGTCTTGCAAGAGAGTGATTCCAGGGAAGATCCAATAGATTAGACTGACTAATAAAAATTATCTGGAAATGGGGCTCTGAAGGAGCTCCAATACCTTCTATTCTCCCTCGTGATTACCACACTGCTGCTTTTCATTGTGCCTTGGGCTGCTGGGGAATAAATTGTCCAAATTAAAACACTACAAAGTGAACCATGTTTACCAATATTCAGCCTCCTCTCTTATACAAACACTTCCAAAATTACTGCAAGCCTTTGATGAATTTCCTGAATTCTGACACTTTCTACAGAGGTCCTTACTCCATCACTCACTGAACTCAAAATAAAATCTTTATTCTTTAACCAAGAGTGCTAGATTTATAAATAACTAGTGCTCTGATGCATGATTCATGCACATTGAAAGGAAATTAATTAGAAGGTGGCTGATGGGGGGAAGGGGACCATATGGGCCATATGGGCCAGACAAGCCCTGGAGCCAACCTCCTGCGCTGTGGCTTAAAGGGCGTCTGTGGAGTGAGCGGGGTCCCTCCGGCAGGTGTAGTCCCTAGGCCTGGCCTGTGGGGATTGTGCTGAAAACTGGCTCTCCAACATTCCCCAAGGGCCCTCAGATTGTGAGAGGGTGGTTCTCGGGTGATACACCCCAGAATCAGGCTTCCTCCTCTATGGTTCTGGGGGTGCTTCACCAGAGAACAGCTGCTTCTGAGTCACTGCAGCTCGGCAGCTCCTGTGTTGAGCGTCTGCCCTTTGGTGGTCAGTGTACACTAGCCAGTCAGATGGTACACACACACACACACACACACACACACACACACACACACACACAGACTAGAGGCCCAGTATTCCTAAGTGGGTAGGGTCCCATTAGAGCAGATCAAGGGCGGCTAGCCTGCCAGTGGGAGGGACTGCAAGAGGTTGGCCCCAGTAGCAAGCTAAGGCACTGCCGCTTCCATGGGGAATCAGGCTCCTGTTTGAGTCCAGGGTGCGAGTGAACCAGATTTCAGGCTGTTAGGGCCCCAGCAGCAAGGTCTGGGTCAGTATGCACCCTAGCTACTGGCTGGTCTTCCAGTCATTCTGGTCGTAATAGTAGCTTAAGCTACTAGAGGCACTGGAGAGGGGGGTCTCTCAATCCGGCCTGCCCCCTCTCACAGTCTGGGAGCCCTCAGGGGTGGGAAATGACCAGGTGATCAGAGGAAGGTGATGCCCCCATCACACACTGCCGGCAATGCAAGCCTCAGCCAGCCCTGGTTACCTGAGCCTCAGGAGGCCCTGGGCAGCTGGGCAGCTGCCATCCGAGGCTTGTCTGTGCCACGGGCAAGCTCTGGGCAGCTGGGAAGCTGACATGTGAGGCTTGCCTGTGCCTAAGGCAGGCCCTGGGTGGCTGGGCAGCTGCCATCAGCACCTTGCCTGTGCCTCGGGCCAGCCCTAGGTGGCTGGGGGGCTGAGGAGACTGCAGGACTCTGGAGGCAGGTGCAGGGGGTGGCCAGATCCGTCTGGGGGCAAGCCCGGCTGTGCTACACACCTGTTATTCTGGTGGGACTAAGGGGACTGGATGCCAGCATCTTGTGACCGTGGTCGCCGCAAGGTCTTTGAACATATGTAGAATAGTTTAATGGCTTTGTCTAGTAATAGTTTAATGACTTTAAGGTCATGGTAGTCAATTAGCATATCCCCTCCATATTGGCTGTGGGCACCACCACCTTTGTGAGGCTGTGACAATCAATTAGCATATACCCTCTTTATTAGATAGGAAATGGTCAGCATCCACTTAACTCTCCTTGGTATTGAGTTGAATTGTGAACAGAGTGCTACATTGAGATCCTACACCCTTGGTGATACTCAAATCAGATTCGGTACCTGTTCATTTTTGGAAATAGATGGTGACTGGAACACTTCTCGCACTTGCAAAAACAAATGGGTGCCCACTGCAGTCACTCAGTTCATTGAGCAGGATGGGAAATATGAATAGGTTAAGTGGGAACCATTATAACTCTCTGTCTACACACACTATATGAGTGACTTCAACTTCTCTAGCTGTAGATGAAGAAACGGATTTACACTTTGAACTCTTCTTGTTCAATGCCTTTTATCCCAATGCCAAAGTTGAATTCCCCATCTCAGTCTAGTCTTTTTAGAGTGATTAAAATTCCTCTTTGGCTATGTTTAGGGTAACTCCAAAAGAACCAAATAAAGAATTGCTGTACTCACTTCTACATACTGTATAATTCAGAGTCAAGTTATGATCTCCCCTGGTACACTGTAACCCAGGCTCTTTTTTATTCAGTAAGAAAAAATCAAAGGCAATGTAGATACCACTAGAATATCTGTTCTCCAGTGCCTCATTGCTCACCAGACCATTACCATTTCTCATTCTACCTCCCAGCAGAGCCAGCATGTGGCTTTACTTACACTGCCTACTTATATGACACCATTAAGAACATTGTGTGGAGAGGAATCCAAGATGGTGGCATAGGTAAACACCTACACTGCTGCCTCGCACAACAATTTCAAAACTACAACTAAAAGACAGAACGGACATCATCCAGAACCACAGGAAAGCTGGCTGAGTGGAAGTTCTACAACTAGAGGGAAAGAGAGGGGCTCACGGAAACCCAGAGGAGCTGCAAAAAGCTGAGGTACGGAGATGCACGCACTAAGAGAGCGGGTGCCCGAGTACCTGGCTGGCTTTCTCTGGCGGGAGGGAAACGGAGACTCTCAAAGGCATTGAACCCCTTATCCTATGACACTAAACCCCAGATCCAGCCGAAACTCATACAGGGGGAGTTTGGACTGCGAAAAGGGAGAAGTGCACGGAAATTTAGGGGAGTCGCAAAAGATCAAAGGCCTGGTGGCACGCACGGCACTGCGCGCAGGACAGATTGCTGATTGTGCCGCTGGCTTTCGCGAGTGGGCGGGAGACCCCCCCAACTGTGCTACTTCTAACTTCACTAAACCCCTGTTTCGGACGAAACCCTGGAGACCTAGACTCGTGTGGTCCTGGTGCGCAGGGGAGCTGGAAAGGCAGAGGTTAGAGGCACTGCGGGTGCGTGCACAAGGACGGCTCCAGCCATTACCCAGTCACGTGAGACTCAGGGGCCGTGGAGGGCGGGGCCGACTGGAAGGCAAGGCGGACCCTTAAGCCCTGAGACTCCACCCATCCCAAGCTCAACAGAGGCTTCTGCGGCTTTGCACGTCTGGTATCATAAGGCTGAATTCAACACAGAAGTTTCCCCGGCATAGTGAAAATGGCGAAACAAGGGAAGGAATTACAAACAAAAGAAATGGAGGGAAAAAAACGACTGGATATAGAGTTCAAAACCATGCTTATAAGGTTTTTCAAGAATATGCTAGAAAAGTTGGATAAATTTAGTGAGACCCAAGAGGAGATGGAAAAGGTCCAACTAAAGATAAAAAAAGACCAACTAGAAATTAAACATACACTGACTGAAATAAAAACTATTATACAGAGTCCTAACAGCAGACTAGAGAAAGGCAAGGATCAAGTCAAAAATTTGAAATATAAAGAAGCATTCAACTGGGAAAGCAAGAAGAGAAAATAATCCAAAAATGTGAACATAATGTAAGGAGCCTCTGGGACAGCTTCAAGCATAACAACATCAGAATTGTGGGGGTGCCTGAAGAAGAGAAAGAGCAAGATACTGAAAACCTATTTAAAGAAATAATGACTGAAAACTTCCCACATCTGGTAAAAGAAATAGACTTACAAGTCCAGGAAGCACACAGAACCCCAAAGAAAAGGAATCCAAAGAGGACCACACCAAGACACATCATAAGTAAAATACCAAGAGCAAAAGACAAAGAGAGAATATTAAAAGCAGCAAGAGAAAAACAGTTTATTACCTACAAGGGAGCACCCATACGACTGTCAGCTGATTTCTCAACAGAAACGATGCAGGCCAGACGGGAGTGGCAAGAAATATTCAACATGATGATTAGCAAGAACCTACAACCAAGAATAATCTATCCAGCAAAGCTATCATTCAGAATTGAAGGGCAGATAAAGAGCTTCACAGATAAGAAAAAGCTAAAGGAGTTCATCAACTCCAAACCAGTATTATATGAAATGCTGAAAGGTACTCTTTTAGAAGAGGAAGAAGAAAAAGGTAAAAGACAAAAAATTATGAACAACAAATACATATCTATCAACAAGTGAATCTAAAAATTAAGTGAATTAAAAATTTGATCAACAGAATAAACTGGTGAATATAATAGAATTAGGAGCACAGAAAGGGAGTAGACTGATAATTTAAGGAGGACAAAAATCATAAAGCATCAAACAGACTGTGAAATTACAGCAGAAAGATTAAAGTTAGGTGAGGTAGATAAGTGATCAATCAAAGGACTTGTATGCATGCATATAAGCATAACCAATGATCACAGACACTGGGGGGTCGGGGTATGCCTGGGAGGGAGGGGGGGCAATGTGGAGATATATATAAAAAATTAATAAAAATTAATTTAAAAAAATAAAAAAGAACATTTTGTGATTTCCTGATCACTTTAACACACATTCCACAACTGTAACAAATTTATTCTTTAAAAAAAATAAATTGACTTTATTTTTATTTAAGGGCCTTAAAATGGTCCTATCATTTAATGTGAAAGTCTATTTAAAAAAAAAATAACAACATTTAAGTCCTGCCTGGGTAGCTCAATTGATTAGAGCATTGTCCTGATACACCAAAGTTGCAGGTTCGATTCCTGATTAGAGCAAATACAAGAATCCAATGAATGCATAAATAAGTGGAACAACAAATTGATGTTTTTCTTGCTCTTCCATCTACTCTCTCTAAAATCAATCAATAAATAAAAATAACAGTTAAAAGTAGATTTTAATTCGATATTCCCATCTTTGCTCAGATGGCTTCATGAAGAGAAAAAATGTCATGGAATTCCTTTTAAAAATCCAGGATTTTTGCCTATTCTACATGGCAAAAATGGTTGAGCATCGACCTATGAACCAGGAGGTCATAGTTCGAGTCCTGGTCAGGGCATAAATTCGAGTTGCAGGCTCAATCCACAGTATGGGGCATGTAGGAGTTGGACAATAGATAATTCTCTCTCATCGTTGTTTCTATCTTTCTCTCTCTCTCTCCCTTCCTCTCTGAAATCAATAAAAATATATCAAATAAATAAATAACATTTTAAAAATCCAGGATTTTGGAATCACTGTAATGATATTTGTTGACAATTAACTAAGATTCCATTTGAATTTTTTATAAAGACAGACTCAAAAGAAGAGATATTGTACTTCTGCAGTCTACATCTTCTTTCTTCTATATAGAAATAACCTTCTACTTAAATAACCTCCAATTCCTGTTTCACTTTAATGTTTGCATACTATTTACAGTCTTTATAAATGTTCTGAATCTACTACTTAATCCATTTTTAATTATTCTGTTAGTTTTTATTTTGCAATGCTATAATTTCTATTTTATGGTATTCTTTTACCTCAAACACACCAGAAAATAGTAGATGGTAAGTGGTATGGAGAGAGCAAAAATGCTGACACTGACACTAATACACTATAATACAATCATTCTCAATAACATATTTGCTGAGTCATTTGCTCAAAATGCAAATAAACTATAGTTTTTCTTTTCCTTCATAAAGAGTACAATTTAAAAACTTTCTCCAAGGGGGAAGTCTAGGGTGTTGGCAATATTCTTTTTCTTAACCTAGATGGTAGTTAGAAGGGTGTTTTCATTTCTGACAATTCATTGAGCTATGCATTTTTGTTTTGTGTACTTTTCTGTATGCATGTTATGGCCCAGAATAAAGGAGTTTTCAAAGAGAGTTTATTATATAAAACCTCTAAATGGGCCAGGAAGAAAAACTAGATTAGAAAACTAGAAGAATCCAGAAATTATGAAAGCAGAGGTAGTACAGGTTCAATTTGTTTATCATTAGTTACACTGAATGTCTTTGTATAAATTATTATACACATACAACCAGCTTCCACAAATAATATTTTAAATGTCAAAGGAGCATACAATGTAATAATCTTCTTAGAAAAGAATATACATAATAGTAAATAGAAGAAATGTTTCTTTGTTTAATTACATCTTAGCAGGATATTTAATCAACTTTAAATTTTTCAAAATTGATGTCCATTGTAATAAATAAAACATACCTTAAATTAAAAGAAAAACACTTTGCTTAAGCCTTTTTATAAGGTAACTTCTTAGAAATAACTTTGCAAAAGGCAAAGCAAATTTAAGATATTTTTCTTAAAACAACACACAACTATAACTCTCCCTTATCTACAAAGGCCAGTTTATACACATGAAAATCTGAAAAACGAAAATTAAATTAGTTTTGTCTCTCATTTTAGAAATAAAACCTCCCAAATAGTTATTCATTTGAAATATATCAAAGCTGAATTTAAAAGTTTTACTGGTAGTACACATGCCAAAAAGCCATATAACACTCAGAGTCCTAAAAACACAGGTGTATCCAGCATACTTCTATTGAAGTTACTCTGGCCAGAAAATGATTACATATATATTAGAAAATGCTCACTACACAGCAATGGTCTATCGAAGGCTAGAACTACAGCAAGCAAAAGTATGATTGCAGTAGTTAACAAGGGCTCGTGAAGATGCCCTCCCACAGAATGTGAAACAGGTGTTTTATGATTTAAGGGAGAGGCACACAGAAAAAGTAACTTGCTTTAACCATTTCTAAATGTCAAGGTAAAATTCAATGAACTGAGGGTAAATGTGTGTGTGTGTGTGTGTGTGTGTGTGTGTGTGTGTGTGTGTGTATGTGTGGAGGGGGGGTGGCGCGTGACTAATACTTCATAGCAACTGACCAGGTAGTTCATTGGTTAAAGTGTTGTCCCAATACACCAAGGATGTAGGTCTGATACAAGAATCAACCAATGAATGCATAAATAAGAGGAACAACAAATCAATGTTTTTCTTTCTTTTCCCTCATCCTATCCCTCTAAAACCATTAAATAAATAAAGTTATGAATTGATATTTTGCATGTATTATCTGACTTTACCCTCACAATTTTAAAGGCAGCTGTAGCACTCCAAGAAATAATGCAAATAGCTGCAAAATCATTCAAGAGAAAAGATGACATTTGGTTGATTTCGTAAATCAGGTTATCTCCATTACCTCTATCCTAATTTTCTGATTCCTGATTTATACTTCCACATTAAATTTTTTTTTCTAGTAAAAACTATCACATAAGAAGCAGAGAAAGATATTGATGTCAAATTCTACATACTTAAATAAAAATTTCACTTTATTTAAAAATCATAGCAATGTCTGAGTGCCTACTAAATACCAGGTGCTTTACACTCATTATTCCATCCGTGTTTATTAATAAAAAGTACCAACCCATATACACACACATACATCACATATCTATTTAATTCAATTATATGAAGTTCATCAGAACAAATGATATCTGAAACATGATGTTAGGGTATGATAAGAAAAGAGAATTGTCTCCTTAGAGAAGTAAAAAATTAGAAAATGAAACATGGTAGAATACTAATACTACTTCTTACCAGTTTTTCTCTGAATGTGTCTCTTCCTAGCTTCTCTGAAAGCAACCATAGCTCTGAAAAAAGCTCGGAGAACTGCCCATCGGAAAACAGACACAGGATCGATTCCAATCATCCCAGATATAAATGCATTTTTGCTACTTCTCAGAAGAGCTACAATGTCAGGACGCATATGATCTGTATTTTTTTCCCGGAAATCCTAAATGAAAAAAAATGCCAGTGTTATTTTTTATAAAATTATTAAACCAAGAAGATAATTGGTCACATTTTTGAACAGTGGTTGAATAAGGACTATAGAAGTGATTTCTGTTCTAAGTAGCTAAATGAACAAAATATCTACAATAAGAGTAAGATGCGAGAATGCTAACATCTACACTGCTGCCTCGCACAACAATTTCAAAACTACAACTAAAACACAGAACGGACATCATCCAGAACCACAGGAAAGCTGGCCGAGTGTAAGTTCTACAGCTAGAGGGAAAGAGAGGGGCTCACGGAGACCCAGAGGAGCTGTAAAAAGCCGAGGTACGGAGACTCGCACGTGGTGCCGGAGTACCTGGCTGGCTTTCTCTGGCGGGAGGGAAACGGAGACTCCCAACAGCATTGAACCCCTTCTCTTACGACACTAAACCCCAGATCCAGCCGAAACTCATACGGGGGGAGTTTGGACTGTGAAAAGGGAGAAGTGCTGGAAATTTAGGGGAGTCGCAAAAGATCAGAGGGCTGGTGGCGGCGCGCACGGCACTGCGCGAAGGACAGACTGCTGACTGTGCCGCTGGCTTTCGCGAGTGGGCGGGAGACAGACCCTCCCAACTGTGCCACTTCTGACTCCACTAAGCCCTTGTTTCGGGCGAAACCCTAGAGACCTAGACTCGTGTGGTCCTGGTGCAGGGAAGCTGGAAAGGCAGCGGTTAGAGGCACTGCAGGAGCGCACGTACAAGGACCGCTCCAGCCATTACCCAGTCACGTGAGACTCAGGGGCCGTGGAGGGCGGGGCCGACTGGAAGGCAAGGCGGTCCCTTAAGCCCTGAGACTCCACCCCTCCCAAGCTCAACAGAGGCTTCTGCGGCTTTGCACGTCTGGTTTCATAAGGCTGAATTCAACACAGAAGTTTCCCCGACATTGGGAAAATGCCGAGACAAGGGAAGGGAGTACAAACAAAAGAAATGGAGGAAAAAAAATGACTGGATATAGAGTTCAAAACCACGCTTATAAGGTTTTTCAAGAATATGCTAGAAAAGATGGATAAATTTATCAAGTCCCAAGAGGAGATGAAAAAGGACATACTAGAGATGCAAAAGAGCCAACTAGAGATGGTAAAGGTCCAACTAAAGATGAAAAAGGACCAACTAAAAATTAAACATTCACTGACTGAAATAAAAAATATTATACAGAGTCCTAACAGCAGACTAGAGAAAGGCAAGAATCAAGTCAAAAATTTGAAATATAAAGAAGCAGAAAACACTCAACTGGAAAAGCAAGAAGAGAAAATAATCCAAAAATGTGAAGATAATGTAAGGAGACGCTGGGACATTTCAAACGTACCAACATCAGAATTGTGGGAGTGCCAGAAGAGAGAGAGCAAGATACTGAAAACCTATTTGAAGAAATAATGACTGAAAACTCCCCACATCTGGTGAAAGAAATAGACTTACACGTCCAGGAAGCACACAGAACTCCATATAAAAGGAATCCAAAGAGGACCACACCAAGACACATCATAATTAAAATACCAAGAGCAAAAGACAAAGAGAGAATATTAAAAGCAGCAAGAGAAAAACAGTTCATTACCTACAAGGGAGCACCCATACGACTGTCAGCTGATTTCTCAACAGGAACGATGTAGGCCAGATGGGAGTGGCAAGAAATATTCAACGTGATGAATAGCAAGAACCTACAACCAAGAATAATCTATCCAGCAAAGCTTTCATTCAGAATTGAAGAGCAGATAAAGAGCTTCACAGATAAGAAAAAGCTAAAGGAGTTCATCAACTCCAAACCAGTATTATATGAAATGCTGAAAGGTACTCTTTAAGAAGAGGAAGAAGAAAAAGATTAAAGTCAAAAAATTATGAACAACAAATACGTATCTATCAACAAGTGAATCTAAAAATTAAGTGAATTAAAAATTTGATCAACAGAATAAACTGGTGAATATACTAGAATCAGGAGCATAGAATCAGGGAGTGGACTGATAATTCTCCGGGGGAAAGGGGTGAGAGGTATACAGGGAGAGACTGGACAAAAATCATACACCTATGGATGAGGTCAACGGGAGGGAGGAAAGGGTGGGACCTGGGTGGAGGGGTGCTATGGATGGGAAAAAAGAAAAACAAATGTAATAATCTGAATAATGAAGATTTAATTTAAAAAAAAAAACAGAAAAAAAAGAGTAAGATGCAAACTGACCATACCTTCATGATGCCCACCAGCCAATCAGAAGTATGCAAATTAACCCAATAAAGATGGTGGGTTAATTTGCATATGCAGGCATTTAGAGGCGGAGGGGGGAGGCAGCGCAGTCATCCACACCACCCCAGCCACTCTGGGCCTCTGGGCAGCATGGGAAAGCAGAAAGGCAGCTAAGGCGGTGCTGGCAGCTAGGGGAAGGAAGGCTAATTCTTGCACAAATCTTTATGCATTGGAATTCTAGTCTTCTATAATGTCCCACTCAATCCTAAAATTATTAGATTCTATACTACATTTGAATTAGAAAGCATATTTCACAATTTTATTGCACTTGGCAAACCCTGGTCAGGAAGACCTCTCTGAAAGAATACCATATGAAATTACAAGAAAGCTGAATAATGAAAAGGAATCAGACATAAGAAGGTCAGAAACAGCATTCCAAGCAAGAAGAACATCTACTACCTATAGGTGATGAATATTTGAACAAGTTAGGAGAAAAGCATTAAGAGCAAGGGCTGGGTATTCTAGGCAATGAGTGTTGTGAAAGATGAGACAAATAAATAGGCTATGTAGATTATATAAATCTGAATTAGGAGTCTGGATTTTATTTAAGTGTAAAGGCAAGTCACTGGAAAGGTGATGACATGAGCTAACTGGTATTTTCAAAACACCAGCTGATTCTATAGAGGGAATGAATTGTGCAAAGAACAGAAAAAGGGAGACCAGCTATAGCAACATTCCAGGTAAGAGCTGACAGTGACTGGGACTACGTTGGTAGTTTGAATAGAAAGGAAAAATAATGATCATATTTATGATACGTTATGGAGGTAAAGACAAAGGACTTGTTGGTGGAGGGCATGGTGAGGGAATTAAGTTTAACACCTATATTTGGGGTTTGAGTAGCTAGGTGAATAGAGGTACCATATACTGATATGGAGAAGACTAGAAAAAAGTATGATAGAGAGGGCAAGAAGCTTACTAGGAGGAGATCCCAGACTGATATGTATAGTCTGGGCATCTATAACCAAACCCAGATGGAAGGATCAAAACTTGGAGTAAATCACTACAAGTTTGTTCAACTTTAAAAAATAGCTCTAGCCGAGACCGGTTTGGCTCAGTGGATAGAGCGTCGGCTTGCAGACTGAAGGGTCCCAGGTTTGATTCCGGTCGGGGGCATGTACCTTGCTGGCAGGCACATCTCCACTGTGGGGCATGCAGGAGGCAGCTAATCGATGTCTCTCTCTCTCATCGATGTTTCTGACTTTCTATCTCTCTCCCTTCCTCTCTGTAAAAAATCAATAAAATATATTTTAAAAAATAGCTCTAACTCAGAATTCTATGAAGAACATGCCTAAAATGATTTCATCTACCCTCATATCCAGAAGGCAGTTGGCTCATCCTATTATTTTTAGGGATTTCCTTTCCTAATTTTTCTTTGTTTACCTGAGAACAGGAAAAAGGGGTAAATAAGCAGAAGCCTTGGTACTTGACTTGTCCCTAAATACCCCTTGATTAAAAGTAAAGGGTGGGACAAACATAGGTTTACAGTTGTGAGTATACGAAATAGTTTATTCTTGAAACTTGTATATATGACAAAAGTTAGTAACACTGATAACTTTCAAATCCAAAACACTGTCATTGCTATCATCATCATCATCATTAGTTAATACCTACCAAGTGTAGGCAAGATGTCAGGCATTAAGTTAAACACTATACATAAACTACTCAATTCTATCATTTACTGAATATAGTAGAATCAAGTATAAGCCATCACTTTATTCATAGGTAAACGGAGAAGTACAGAAGCTTGCCAAAAATCAAACATAGTAAGTAACAGTGCAAGAATTGAAATATCAATCTTCACTATCCCTAGACCAACCCATCCTATAACTACACTGTAAAACCTAAAATTCCAGAATTCTTTACCATGATGACTGTCAAATATTGATAGAAACCTTCATTTTCCAAATGTAATGGTCTTGTCAGTCTATCTACAAAGGTCTAGATTTTTAAATACATTTCATAAACTAGTCACATCATTCTTCTTGAAACTCTTTTCTCTTGGTTTCTATAACAATACATTTTGTAATTTACTACTTACTTTTTATGCTACCCCTCTCAATCTCCACTGCTGGTTTCATATTAGAAATTCTTACCATCTGGTCTTATGTACTCTTTTCATTCAATAATCTTATACCAGGTGATCTCAAACATAATGATGGCTTAAAGCACAACATATATGATAAGGTCCAAATTTGTTTTTCCAGATGTGTTAGAGATGAAAGAAAATTAGTAAAATGTATATGAAAATGTATATGTAGATGTGTTAGAGATGAAAGAAAATTAGTAAAATGTATATGAAAATCTTCTTCCTGTCAGAATCTGGGGCTCACCAAGGGACCCAGAGTCAAGTCCCGTTTTTCCAGCTCCAATTTTTCTTGTTAAGTCTAACATACATTTCCACATTTCAAAATTGAAAGAATGCATTGTCTAGTAAAACAAGGCAAGCCTGTAATTTCTATTGTGGAAAAGTTTTAAACCACTGGTTCAAATCATTTAACAAACATTTGATTTTCAAGTTTTCCTATATGTCAGTTTTAGTAATATGCATTTTTTATCGAATTTTCCATTTTATCTATGTTGTCAAATTTGTTGATAAAATATGTTCACATCCTTTTAAAATCTTTAGGTTATGTAGTTAAGTCTCCTTTTACATTTCTGACATCCATAATTTGTGAATCTTTTTTTAATAATTAGTTATGTTTTATTCCTTTTACTTACATTATTTTGGTTATCCTCTTAAGGAACTGACTTTTGACTTTGTCAATTTCTCTACTGTATACTGCACTCTATTGTACTGATCTCTGTTCTTCCCTTATTTCCTTCTCCTATTTTACTGAGGTATTTTAAAATAATATTTTACTTTTCAATTACAGTTAATATACAACATTATATTAGCTTCAGGTATACAATCTATTGATTAAAAATCAATATAACTTCCTAAGTTAGTGGTTCTCAACCTTTCTAGTGCCCCAACTCTTCAATACAGTTCCTCATGTTGTGGTGACCCTCCCCCCACCATAAAATTATTTTTGTTGCTACTTCATAACTGTAATTTTGCTACTGTAATGAATCATAATGTAAATATCTGTGTTTTCCGATGGTCTTAAGCTCTACAGCAGTGGTTCTCAACCTGTGGAGATCATCACAATAAGTTTAGTACCTATCTGACACCATACATAGTACTTTACAACCTGTGACCATTTCTATAACTAGCAATTTACAGATCTTAATTCCTTCATATTTTTCACCCATCCCCCTCCCCCGCCCCCAATACCTCCCCATCTGGAAACCATCAAAATGTTATCTGTATCTATGAGTATTTTTGGCTTATTCATTTATTTTGTTTTCTAGATTTCACATATAAGTGGAATCACACAGCATTTGCCTTTCTCTGACCAACCCATTTCACTTATTATTATACTAGTGACCCGGTGCACAAAATTCATGCACATTAACAGGGGATTAATTAGAGGAAATAATTTAATACTGCTATTTGCTCTTTCTCTGTAATAGATGTGTTAGAGATGAAAGAAAATTAGTAAAATGTATATGAAAATCTTCTTCCTGTCAGAATCTGGGGCTCACCAAGGGACCCAGAGTCAAGTCCCGACCCATCCACATGCACCTCAAAATTGTGTGAAACCCACACCCACCCCCTTTTATTGGGCTAGATCCAGACCTGGCCAGTCCCACCCTTATCAAGCCCTGCCAGGCAGGGGGCATAGCCTCAAGTCCCCTGGCCCAGAGCCAGAATGGGGGGCATGGCCTGAGGCTCCCAGCCCAGACTGGGTTGGGGGACATGTCTTGAGGTCCTCTGTCAAGCCCCGCCAGTTGGCGGACATAGTCTGAAATCCCCTGTCAAGCCCCACTGGGTGAGGGGCATGGCCTGAGGAACCCTGTGAAGCCCCACCAGCAGAGGGGTGCAGCCTCAGGTCCCCCATCAAGCACCACTGGGCAGGAGTGCGACCTGAGTTCCCCAACCCAGCACTGGGGGTGCACACTGAGGTTCCCCCATCAAGCCCCGCTGGGTGGGGGACATGGCCTGAGGTCCCCTGTCAAGCCACGTCAGATGGGGAGGCCCAGCCTCAGGTCCCTTGGCCCAGCACTGGGAGGGGGCACAGCCTCAGGTCCCCTGTCAAATTCCCCCGACCCAGCACTGGGGGTGTACATTGAGGTCCTCCGTCAGCCCCATCAGGTGGGGGGCACAGCTTGAGGTTCCCTGCCAAGTCCCATAGAGGCAGGGGAGGGCATAGCCTCAGGTCCCTGCTGATTGTTCGTTAAGGTTCCTTAAGGGAACTCAGCCTCAGCTGTGGGTGCAGCCATCTTTGTGATGGAGTGATGGTCAATTCACATATTCCCTCTTTATTAGATAGGAGGATTCCATAAGTCCATCCATACTGTGGCAGATGGCAAAATTTCATTCTCCTTTATGACTGAGCCATATACAGTGGTACTTCGAGATACGAGTTTAATTCGTTCTGTAACCTTGAGGCGTGGGAAACTATGAGACACTCGAGTCGCGGTAAACTGGTAGATCGTGTGTAGCCGGCCAATCCGCGTGATTACTCCTATCTCAAATGTTGCTCGTATTTCAAAGCAAAAATTGCTCACTCGCTCGTATCTCAAAAATCTCGTATGTTAGGGCACTCGCATCTCGAGGTACCACTGTACTCCATTATACACACACACACACACACACACACACACATATACACACATATAAATACATACATATATTGTATATAAATGTACTTATATATATACAGGTATATATATATACACACACACACATACACACACCACTTTTTCTCTATCCATTTATCGATGGACATTTAGGTTGCTTCCATATCTTGGCTATCACTCTCGATAAAGGACTAAGCAACTGTTCGACTGGTGCACATTGATCACCAGGGGTCAGGCATGGAAACGTGGAACAGACTGATGGACCTTAGACAGGAGAGGGCAGGAAGAGATTAACCAAATATCTTACATGTATTCTAGAGTCCCGGTGCATGGATTCATGCACTGCTAGGGGTCTCTCCACTGCCTGTGGAGATTGGGCTGAAACCAGCAGTCTGACATCCCCAGAGGGGTCCCAGATTGCGAGGGTACAGGCCAGACCAAGCAACCCCACTGGTGCATGAATCCATGCATCAGGCCTCTAGTTGTAAGTAATGCTGCAATAAAGAGGGATGCATGTGTCTTTTCGAATCAGTGTCTTAGGTTTCAAAGGATAAATACCCAGGTGGAATTGCTGGTTCCTTTGCAATTCTTTTTCTAGTTTCTTAACATGGAAGCTTAGATAATTACTTTTTAATCATTCTCTCTAATGTGTGCATTTAAAGTTTTAAAATCCTTGTTTTAAATTCATCCTACAAATTTTGATATGTTGTATTTTCATTAATGTTCAATTTTAAATATTATCAATTTATTGTGATTTTTTTACTCATAAGTTATTCAAAAGAATTTTATTTAAATTCTAAACACTCGAGAGAATCAAGATGATGGCATAGGTAAATACTATACGTGCTGCTTTCACAACCACATCAAAATTACAAATAAAAGGCAGAACTACCACCAAGAACCATGGGAAAGCTGGCTGAGTGGAAGTTCTACAACTAGAGAGGTGAAGAAAGTGCACTGAGACTAGAAAGAGGTGTGGAGGCAAAGAAAGTGCTGGCACCTGGATGTGCTGCTCTTTCAATCAGGAGGGAGATGCAAGCTCCTGCTTGCTCTGAACTCCAGTACTAGTGAGACTCTGGGGGACCCAGACACAAACAGGGAGAAGCTGGACTGTCTGGCATCAGGACAAGAACACGAGGGTGACTTTTCTCAGAGGTGCTCGCAACAATCATTGCTCCTGCACGCGGGCATGCAACGCAGAGACCCAGGGACCTCTCCAGCGCAGGGCTGATTGGCAGCCATTACTGTTTGCTCTGCCCTGGTGATTCCCAGAGACCCTGCCCCACCTAATTTACAACCCCACCCAAGCAATGTGCATCGGCTTTTGCATATGAATGGCCTGTCCTTACTGCGCCTAAAACCTGTCAAACTGCAGCTGGGTCAGGGAGCCCCAGAGATTCCAAAAGCAAAGCAGCAACCTGCTTTGCTTCACAGCTGGGCCACATCTGGGCACTTCCAAACCTCAAACAAAGAGGAGAAATCTGCAAATGTCTCTGAAGCTCCTGCTGGGCGACCCTAGACAGTGTACCCAGTGGTTAGAGTGAGACCATAAATGACATACTCAAAAGGCAGACTCAGTGAGCACCAAAGCACCACTGAAGCAAGTCCTGCTCCATAAGGGTATCTCCTGAGCAACAGATCTTCCAGTCTAGACACAGCTGGTCATCACAGCCAACTGGCCTGGAGGTCAATTCCTGCCAGTGACAATAGTAATCAAGGGTTAACTACAACAAGACTGTGCAAACAGTATCCACCTCAGGTGACTGGGATGGCTGTGCCACTGGGCCCCATAGGACACCTACCACACAAGGCCACTCTATAAATTCAATACACAGAAAAAAACACAGGGAAGCACCCAAAATGCAAACACAAAGAAACAAGTCACAAATGAAAGAAATGGGTGAAAGCTAAATACTGGATATAGAGTTCAAAACCATGGTTATAAGGTTACTCAAGAATCCTTCTAAAAACATCTGAGAAATTTAGTGAGACTGTCAAGGATATGAAAAAGAACCAATCAGAAATTAAGCATACACTGACTGAAATAAAAAATAATATACTGAGATAATAATCAACAGCAGACTAGAGGATCCAAGAATCAAGTCAAAGATTTGAAATACAAAGAAGCAAAAAGTACCCAACCAGAAAAAAAAATTCCAAAAATATGAAGATAGTGTAAGAAGCCTCTGGGACAACTTCAAGCGTACCAACATCTGAATTATGGAAGTGCCAGGGGAAGAGAAAAAACAAGATATTGAAAACCTCGTTGAAGAAGTGACAGAAAACTTCCCCTACCTGGTGAAAGAAATAGACTTACAAGTCCAGGAAGCACAGAGAACCCCAAATAACAGGCATTCAAAGAGGACCACACCATGACATATCATAATTAAAATGCCAAGGGGAAAAGACAAAGAGAGAATATTAAAAGCAACAAGAGAAAAATAGTTAGTTACCTACAACTGTTAGCTAATTTCTCAACAGAAACTATGCAGGCCAGAAGGGAGTGCTAAGAAATATTCCAAGTGATGAATAGCAAGAACCTGCAACCAATATTACTCTACCCAGCAAAGCTATCATTTAGAATTGAAGATCAGATAAAGAGCTTCACAGATAAGAAAAAACTAAACAAGTTCATCACTACCAAACCAGTATTATATGAAATGATGAAGGGTATTATCTAAAAAGAGGAAGAAAAAAAATTATGAACAACGAAGTGACAACAAATACATTATCTATCAACAAGTAAACCTAAAAATCAAATGAATAAAAAATCTGATGAACAGAACAGACTGGTGGATGTAATAGAATCAGGGGCATGGAAAGGGAGCAGACTAACAATTCTCAGGGTGAAGGGGTTTGGGGGTTGCATGGAGAGATTGGAGGTCAATGGGAGTGGGATGGGAACTGAGTGGAGTGGAGCTATTGGGGGGGAAAAAGAGGAACATCTATAATAATCTGAACAATAAAGATTTAAATAAATAAATTCTAAACACCCCAAAACTGTCTAGTTATCCTTATGATATGCCAATTATATCAGCTTTTTGAGAATACAGTTTAATTTTTGTTTTTTTATTTTGTGCCTGCTTATTTTGTTAGATACTAAGAGATTATGTCTTAAAATCTACAACTATAAAAAATGGACTTATCTAGTTCTACTTTTGCTCTCCTTTTGGTTTATATATATTGAAATGAAGTCATAAAGTAATATAACTTTTGATGATTATATCTTCCTACTGAACTGGCCCTCTTTATTAGTTATAAAATGTGCCACTTTATCTCTAAAAATACTTCTTACTTTAAAGTCTACTTTGTCCTATAATAATGTAAATATATCACCTCTTTTAGTTGGGGCTTGCATAGTATATCTGTTTCCCATCCTTTTACTTTCAACCTATGTGATAATATGGATGAATAATCACAGATAAAAATGTATATGCTGCATACTTCCATTTATATGAAATTTAATAACAAGTAAAATTAAGGACAAAAAGGTAGAATAGTGGTTTTCTGGGCGAGGGAGAATAAGCAGGGAAGGGGTGGGAAAGAAATCCATACACTTTAGATTTATATACTATGCAACTCACTATATGATATTATAGCTCAAGCTTTCTTTTATGTTTAAAATGCATTTTAAAATCTTGTTTGAACTAAGTTATAACTGACATATAACACAGTATAAAGTATAAACATGTTGATTCAATACATTATGATACCACCATAGTAGTATTAACATCTTCATCAAGTCATATAACTATCATTTCTTAAGATCTGATCTCATTAAAAAAAAGGATCTAGTCCTTAAGAACCTTAAACACTAAGTTATAATCACCTCTATAATAAAGAGCCAGGGTGTAACAACCTCTTACGAACAAAGCTCGACCAGACCTATGCAAGGTTGCAGGGACTCTCTGCCATGACCTGCCTCCTCTGTGCAAGGCAGAGATGTTGGGACCGGCCTCCTTCACACTGGTTGGAGCCGCTGCAATCCACCTCCTCCCAGCGAAGGTGCGAAGACTCTCCTGGACTCTCCTGGGGGGGACCCACCTCCTCTGCCCCAGGTGGCAGAGACACCATGACCCACCTCCAGGGGAGCTGCAAATCAGGGCCAGAGAGCGGCCTAAAGAGAAGCAGGGACTGATCCGTTTCCTCTGTGTCAGCTTTTGAACAGAACTTGCCTTTCTCTCTCTCTTCCCCAGTCAGGCCAGCAGCCTTGCCTCCATTTCTCTCCAGGACTCCACCAGAACTGCTGATCAGCCCCGCTTTCCTGATCAGGCTCCAACGATAGGCCCAGAGACACTGACTGGCATAAAAACTGACCAATCAGAACCAAATATAGGGGCTTAGAGGTGTTTCTATCCAGGCAAAGTATAGATCCCAAGGCCAGCTTCAGCAATGGCCTTCCCAAACCTACACTGCTCATCAGTGACAGCCTGGACCCTTGCTGCCAGAAGATTCTGCAAGATGGTGGGCTGCAGGTGGTAGAGAAGCAGAACCTGAGCAAAGAGGAGTTGATAGTCCAGCTGCAGGACTGCGAAGGCCTTATCGTCCACTCAGCCACCAAGGTGCACACGTACGTATGTCATCAACACAGCAGAGAAGCTCCAGGTGGTGGGCAGGGACAGCAGGGCTGGCACCAGCGTGGACCATGTAGATCTGGAGGCCGCCATGAGGAAGGGCATCCTGGTCATGAACATTCCCAATGGGAACAGTCTTAGTGCTGCAGAATTCACCTGTGGGGTGATCATGTGTCTGATTGGGCAGATTCCCCAGGCAACAGCTTCGATGAAGGATGGCAAATGGGACTGAAAGAAGTTCATGGGAACCAAGTTGAATGAAAAGACCCTGGAAATTTGGGGCCTGGGGAGGATTGGGAGAAAGGTGGCCATCTGTATGTACTTCTTCAGGATGGAGACTGTAGGGTACAACCCCATCATCTCACCAGAGGTCTTGGCTTCCTTCAGTGTTCAGCAGCTGCCCCTGGAGGAGATCTTGCCCCAGTGACTTCATCATTGTGCACATCTCTCCTGCCCTCCACAACAGGCCTTCTGAACGACAGCATCTTCACCCTGTGCAAGAAGGGCATGTGCGTGGTGAACTGTGCCCGTGGAGGAATTATGGACGAAGGCACCCTGCTCTGGGCCCTGCAGTCGGGGCAGTGTGTGGGCGCAGCGCTGTACGTGTTCACAGAGGGGCTGCCTAGGGACCGCACCTTGGTGGACCACGAAAATGTCATCAGCTGCCCCCATCTGAGCACCAGCATCAAGGAGGCCCAGAGCTGCTGCAGGAAGAAGATCGCTGTCTAGTTCATGGACATTATAAAGGGGATAGCCCTCGCAGGGGTCATGAATGCCCAGGCCCTTACCAGCACCTTCTCTCCACACACCAAACCTTGGATCGGTCTGGCAGAAGCTCTGGGGACTCTGATGCGAGCCTGGGCAGGGTCACCCAAAGGGAGCATCCAGGTGGTAACACAGAGCTTATCCCTAAAGAATGCCAAGAGCCCCACAGTCATTGCCTCCTCAAAGACACTTCTAATCATGCAGATGTGAACTTGGTGAACGCCAAGCTGTTGGTGAAGGAGGCTGGCCTCAATGTAACCACCTCCCATAACCGTACTGTGCCAGGAGAGCAAGGATGAGGGAAAGGTCTCCTGAGCATGGCCCTGGCAGATGCCCCCTACCAGGCTGTGAGCTTTGTCCAGGGCACCACATCTGTGCTGCATGCACTCAACGGAGCTGCCTTCAGACTTGAAATGCCTCTCCATAGATGTCTGCCCTTGCCCTTGTTCTGGGCTCAGCCCTCCAACCCTGCCATGCTGCCTGCCTACCATGATTGGGCTCTGGACAGAGGCAGGCTTGTAAGTGCTGTCCTACCAGACCTCAGTGGTGTCTGATGGGGAGACCTGGCACATCATGGCTATCTCCTCCCTCCTGCCAGTCTGGACGCCTGGAAGCTGCATGCAACCAAGGCCTTTCAGTTTCATTTCTGACCTTGGGGCTCACCAGGACCAACCTTGGGGGCTTTGTGATCAACACTGAGAGGTTACATTCCCGAGGCTGACACCACTGATGTGGTCTGACCCCTGTAACAACCACTTAATAAACAGTCTACCCCCTCTCCCTGCCAAAACAAAGCCAAATCTGGGTCAACTGTGAGGAGCCAATGAATGTCTAGAAGGCAGAGCTTTTGATGCTGACTGGCTTAGAAACTGATCAATCAGAACCAAATCTGGGTCAACTGTGAGGAGCCAATGAATGCCTAGGAGGCAGAGCTTTTGACACTGACTGGCATAGACACTCACCAATCAGAACCAAATCTGGGTCAACTGTGAGGAGCCAATGGCCTAGGAGGTGGAGCTTTTGATGCTAATTGGCATAAAAACTGACCAATCAGAACCAAATCTAGATCAACTGTGAGGAGCCAATGACTTTCCTAGGAGGTGGAAATTTTGACACTGATTAGCATAGAAACTGACCAATCAGAATCAAATCTGGGTGAACTGTAAGGAGTCAATGGCTGCCTAGGAGGTGGAGCTTTTGATGTTGAGTGGCAATAGAAATTGACCAATCAGAACAAATTGGCCAACAGAGGAGGGCAGTTTGGGGGCAAGATCAGGCTGGCAGGGGAGGGTAGATGGGAGTTGGAGGGGGGGAACCAGGCCTGCAGGGGAGGGCATTTGGAGGCGACATCAGGCCGGCAGGAGAGGAGGGGGCATCAGGCAGGCAGGCAGAGGCAGTTAGGGGCAATCAGGCAAGCAGGTAGGTGAATGGTTAGGAGCCAGCAGTCCCAGATTGCAAGAGGGATGTCCCAGATTGGAAAAGTTTCAGGTTGGGCTGAGGGAACCCTATCCCTTCGCCATGCATGAATTATGTGCCCCAGGCCACTAGTATTAGCTATAATCACAAAGATGTGTATTAAATCTCCAGAACTTAGCGATGATTATGATCATCTTCTAACTGCAAATTTGAATCCTTTGACCAACATCTTCTCAATTCCCCCACCCTTCAGCCCAGCAGTCTCCAACCTTTTGGACCTCACAGACCACCAGTGGTCAGCAGACCACTGGTTGGCAACCGCTGCTCTAGCCCCTGGTAACCACCATTCTGCTCTGTTATTCTTTGTTTACTCTAAAATCTATTCCTTCCTACCTTTTCCATCTGAAAAAATAGCACATCAAATTTATCCATTAGCTAAACCAGAAGTCACTTTCCTAAAATTTCTTAATTAGGTCTACTGATTATACCTCTGAAATATCTATACTAATAAAAGGGAAGTATGCAAATTGACCATCACTTCACTATGCCCACTAGCTAATCAAGAGTGAGTATGCAGGAGAATCCAAGATGGCAGCATAGGTAAACACCTACACTGCTGCCTCGTACAACAATTTCAAAACTACAACTAAAAGACAGAACAAACATCATCCAGAACCACAGGAAAGCTGGCGGAGTGGAAATTCTACAACTAGAGAGAAAGAGAGGGGCTCAGGGAGACCCAGAGTAGCTGCAAAAAGCTAAGGTATGGAGACCCGTGCGCAGAGAGAGCGAGTGACAGCAAACCTGGCTGGCCTTCTCTGGAGGGAAGGAGACGGAGACTCTCAAAGGCACTGAACTCCTTATCTTACGACACTAAACCTCTGACTGAGCCGAAACTCATTCAGAGGGAGTTTGGACTGTGAAGGGGGAGAAATGCATAGAAATTTAGGAGAGTCGCAAAAGAGCAGAAGTCTGGTGGCGCGCATGGCACTGCGCCGCAGAGGACCAACTGCTGATTGTGCCACTGGCTTTCACAAGAAGGCGGGAGACAGACCATCCCAACTGTGCCACTTCTAACTTCACTAAACCCCAGTTTCAGGCGAAACCATGGGGACCCAGACTCGTGTGGTTCCATAGCACAGGAGAGCCAGAAAGGCAGCAGTCTAGAGGCATTGCGAGAGAGCGCGCGCGTGCACAGGGACCGTTCCAGAGACTACCCAGTCACATGAGACTCAGGGGCTGTGGAGGGCAGACCCTACTGGAAGGCAAGCCTGTCCCTTAAGCTCTGAGACTCCACCCATCCCAAGCTCAAGAGAGGCTTTTGCGGTTTTTCAAGTCTGGTATCATAAGGCTGAATCCAACACAGAAGTTCTCCCAGCATAGTGAAAATGCCGAGACAAGGGAAGGGATCACAAACAAATGAAATGGAGGGGAAAAAAACGACTGGATATAGAGTTCAAAACCATGCTTATAAGGTTTTTCAAGAATATGCTAGAAAAGATGGATAAATTTATCAAGTCCCAAGAGGAGATGCAAAAGGACCAACTAGAGATGCAAAAGATCCAACTAGAGATGATAAAGGACCAAATAGAAATTAAACATACACTGACTGAAAAAGAATATATTATACAGAGACCTAACAGCAGACTAGAGGAAGGCAAGAATCAAGTCAAAAATTTGAAATATAAAGAATCAGAAAACACTCAACTGGAAAAGCAAGAAGAGAAAAGAATCCAAAAATGTGAAGATAATGTAAGGAGCCTCTGGGATAGCTTCAAGCGTACCAACATCAAATTGTGGAGGTGCCAGAAGAGAGAGAGCAAGATACTGAAAACCTATTTGAAGAAATAATGACTGAAAACTTCCCACATCTGGTGAAAGAAATAGACTTACAAGTCTAGGAAGCACACAGAACCCCAAATAAAAGGAATCCAAAGAGGACTACACCAAGACACATCATCATTAAAATACCAAGAGCAAAAGACAAAGAGAAAATATTAAAAGCAGCAAGAGAAAAACAATTAATTACTTACAAGGGAGCACCCATACGACTGTCAGCTGATTTCTCAACAGAAACGATGCAGGCCAGATGGGAGTGGCAAAAATATTCAACATGATGAATAGCAAGAACCTACAACCAAGAATACTCTATCCAGCAAAGCTAACATTCAGAATTGAAGGGCAGATAAAGAGCTTCACAGATAAGAAAAAGCTAAAGGAGTTCATCAACTCCAAACCAGTATTATATGAAATGCTGAAAGGTACTCTTTTAGAAGAGGAAGAAGAAAAAGGTAAAAGCCAAAAAATTATGAACAACAAATACATATCTATCAACAAGTGAATCTAAAAATTAAGTGAGTTAAAAATTTGATCAACAGAATAAACTGGTGAATATACTAGAATCAGGAGCACAGAAAGGGAGTGGACTGATAATTCTCAGGGGGAAAGGGGAGAACGGGGTACAGGGAGTGACTGGACAAAATTCATACACCTATGAACTCATCATTTGGGGGGAAAGGTAAGGGTAGAGGGGGGTGGGAGCGGGGTGGAGGGGAGTTATGAAGGGGAAAAAAGAGAGACAAATGTAATAATCTGAATAATAAAGCTTTAATTAAAAAAATAAATTAAAAAAATCCTTCAATGATAAAAAAAGAAATTAAAAAAAATCCTTCAATGATAAAAAAAAAAGTGAGTATGCAAATTAACTGTGGAAACTGACAGCAGGGAGGAGGCAGTTCCCAGCATGGCCTACTTGGCCATCGCCATGGCGACCCAGAAGCAGCAAGCATGCATACAGGCAGCACCCAGCACAGCCTGCTTGGCAGTCACCACATTGTGGAACAGGCAGGGCCCACAGAGAACAGAGAACTAAGGGGAGCAGGCCTAAGCCATTAGTAGGACATCCCCTGAGGGGTCCCTGATTGAAGAGGGTGCAGGTCAGGCTAAGGGAAAACCCCTTCCACCACATGAATTTCATGCACTGACCCTCTAGTATTTCATAATCATTCAGATCTTTTCCAACTCTATTGCCACCCCTGTGGTTCAGTTTATCTTACTAATTCACATCAACAGGTTTTAAAAAATAACCTAATTTGATCTCCCACCTCCCATTCCTGTTTTTCTTTCTCCTCACAGTAATCAAAGCAATCTTTTAAAAACACAAATTACATCCTCAACTTTAAAAATCTTTTCATGGCTCCCCATTTTAATTTCAACAAAAACCAAATTCATTTAATTTCATCTAAAAGCCCTGAAGAATGAACTTGCTTTCCATTCTCGGAATTCATTTTCTGCCACTAGATCCAGTGTTCACCATAATCTAGTAACACTGGCTTGTTTTCAATTATTTTTATGTTAATATTTTTCTATCTAATGATTCATCATTTACATTTACTTCAGGCCATTTTTTCAAATTCTGAGTTTCTCAAAACAGGTTTCATGGATCTACAAACTCAAAATCCATTATTTCACTAGTTTCTCTCATAGAACCCATTCATTAGTAGCACATAGCCCCATTTTTCTATATTATACACAAACACACATATACAAGAATATGTGTGTATGTCTTAAACACACATACACATAAGTGTGTGTGTGTGTGTGTGTGTGTGTGTGTGTGTATAAGTATGTATATGTGTACAGAAAGCCAGGAATATATTTGTATATTTTACTTTATCACTGGATCATTCCAAATAACAGGGTCTGACATGCTGTGTGTTTAATAAATATTTCCTGAATAAGTGATCGTAATTCTGACTCTTACCTCAAGATTCAAGAGAAAATATATGGCTCCACTAGTTTCCATATCATCACTGCCTGCCTGGGAAATTGTTCTAAATGGCAGGCTCAAACATCAAATGGTTGAAAGATAATAGCTCATTAATTACAAAGAAGAACTGAACAAAATTATGAATATTTCCTTCCATAGAAGTTAAAGAGGTTTAATAAATTCATTAGTAGTACAAGCTCACAAATACTTAATGGGTGCAAAGAGACGTGAAGCTTCAGTCAGGCTCTTGGATGTAGAGAAGAGAATAATTCAACAAACTATGCAGATCAACTAGTGCTTTTAAGACATACTGATGCTATCTATTCTTTCAGATCTAAAAAGGCTATTAGAATGGACTACCGTCAAGTTTAAATGTAGAAAAAAATCAACAGAAACATCACCTAAGACAGTAATATATTACAAAGTGGAGTCTGAATTTTAGTAGTATACTTATAATAATCCTTATAATGTCTCTTAATTGTACTGATGAAGAGCCTCCACACCTACCCTAAAGGCATATGCAATAAGAAATTTACTGACCTTTACCCCATATTTTACTTTCCCGGCATAATGCTTTATGGTGAAAGCAGGCTCCAACACAGCTGGAAATTCAATGTAAAAATTTTCTTCATGTTGATGCTTAAATTTATCTAGCAATGTTTGATTTGTAGCCTGTGGAAAGCTGAATTAAAAACAAAAGAAAGATGTTGCAGTGAAAACAATATTTTTTAAAAAATCAAACAAATTATAATTATATTGCCATCAAACACATTTAGCAAATTACAAAGAGTTTTTACTGGTATTTTCTAATCTTATTTTCATAACAAGCTAAAAAGTGAGTGTAACAAGAAAAGTATTCCTATTTTATAAACGAGGAATCAAAAATTGTGATTTGCCCAAACTCAATTTGAAAGAAGCAGAACTGAGAAATAAACTCAGGTTTATAAGTATTTAGCTTATGTTGCATTGTGCTTACTACTATAAAACCTATCTATACTAATAATAGTCTAGGATGGTCATCATGACCTGACATCATGATGTCCTCACGCCATCACAAGATGGCTATGCACACAGCAAAGGCGAGGCCCAGCAGCCACTCTGCACAGTGAGGCCTGAGGGTCCCGCAGCTTGCTGTGGCAAGGAGGAAACCTGGAGCAGACAAGGCGGGTTCTGGCAGAGCCCCCACTGCCTCGAGTGGAAGAGGCGGGTCATGGTGTCTCTGCCACTTTGCGCAGAGGAGGTGGGTCCCAGATGAGAGCCCCTGCAGCCTCGCATGGAGGAAGCGGATCATGGCAGAGTCCCCGTTGCCTTGCACAGAAGAGGTGGGTCATGGTGGAGAATCTCTATTGCCTCGTACACTGTGAAGGCAGGTCCTGGCATTCCTGCTGTTTTGTGCAGAGGAGATTGGTCCCAAGGCTCCGCGCACCACAGAGGTGGGATCCCCCAGTTCTGGCCTTTTGGGGCAATCCATCGAGTAGCCCTGGATAGGTAAGGCAGGGCCTACCTCTTTGGGGCAATCAATTGCGGGGTGCCCAAACTGTGAGAGAGCACAGGCCAGGATGAGGGACAAGTGCACGAATTTTGTGCATCGGGCCTCTAATCTATAATAATAAAAGTGTAATATGCTAATTAGAACAGACGTCCTTGCAGACTGGGCTGGGTTTGCAGCCTCCATGGCTGCAAGGCCTACTCTTGCATGAATTTATGCATCAGGTCTCTAGTAGATTAATAAAAACTAAATCATATGTTGTTTGGTGGCAAGAACTTGCAAATAGAAAATGATGTCTCAATTTGGATAGGTCCTTTAAATCCACAGTAATTTTTATTTTATTTCTTCATATATAAATTAAGCCGTAATTTTCTTACCCATACCAGTTACTATATATTTTTATATTATATCTATTATTTCAAATATATTAATGGTATTATATTCCTGATGAGCATTTCATATCTAGGAATAATTCAAATAATATTTATTACAAACTAATTATATAATAGCAAATACAGTAATAAAAAAGTTCAGGAGAGACAGAAATCACTAGTCATTGGGAATAATGAAAAGGTTCATATGGGTATAGAAGACAAGTATGAGCTAGATGTTAAAGGTTGGGTAGGAGTTAAAAACAGGACTTATCATTGATAGAGAAAGGAGAGAGTAAGTATCTTTCAGAGAATAGTTTCATTTAATAGCTGAGATAATAAGAAATAATGTGACATGAGGTTGTAAAGATGCTGAGTATAAAATCTAACGTATACAAATGATTCCAAAATTACAACAAAAATGATTAAAGATGTACTATGTATTGGAATCGGAAAGGAAAATTGCCTTTGGTGTCAGTCATAGTCATAGTATAGGTCACTAGTTGTCTGTGAACTTGGGCAAGTTAGGTAGATAACCTTTTCTAAGAATTGGTTTCCTAACCATAAAATTAGTACAATGAGATATCACAATGCAAGTAGGATTTTAAAAACCTGAGTAAAAACATCTAACACTTGCTATAGAAATGATATAAAAGTTATCTACTTTATGTTGCCAACATTGCCATTTTCCTAAGTCACCTCAGTCTGCTTTCACATTCAAATACTATCACTTCTTCAAAACATCTGTAGGCTAGCTTTTCATTTCAGAACTCTAAAGCCATTCTAGAATAGATTATAATCTTACAATTTCAAACAGCCTCAATAATAGTTCCAGTGATTCTATTAAGATTCAAAATACAGTGGTATCTCGAGATACGAGTTTAATTCATTCTGTAACCTTGAAACTATGAGACGATCGAGTCGCGGTAAACTGGTGGGTCGTGTGCAGCCAGCTGATACGCGCGATTACTCCTATCTCAAATGTTGCTCGTATTTCAAAGCAAAAATCGCTCGCTCAATGGCTCGTATCTCAAAAATCTCGTATGTTAGGGCACTCGTATCTCGAGGTACCACTGTAAATTTTCCTACAATAGTGCTTTAATCATGTGGGTCCCTACTCAGGAAAATGTATGGATCACCAGGCACAAACACAGAATCCAAGCTCCTAAGCCTAGACCAACCCAACTTCTGCAAACTTATGCCTCACTCTTCCACAACAGAATGCTTCTCTTCAGAAAAGGTTTATTTACCTTCTTATCCAGAGTAATCAAAATGCTTGTGATTTCCTTTTTCTCCTACTTTTAAATGGAAGAAAGAAATATTCAAACAAAGGAGGATAGACATGAGAACAGTTTTTATTTCAAACAAGGAAAGATAGAAAGGAAAGCTCTCCAAATATCCCACATTCAACAAACATTTGTGGATACATACTACATTATCAATCAAAAGAGCTTAGAACAGAAAAAACATCAGACGTTACTGTTCATTCCAAAGCTCTTCATTTAGTGGTCCCCCAAAGGCTATCTGCAAGGGCAGCTTCAGTGTTTCTATGCATATGGATAGCACTTGTGAAACTTTCAGAAGAAGAAGAAAAAGAAGAAGGGGGCGGGGGGAGGAAGAAGGAAGAAGAAGAATGCCTAGAACCTCCTGCCATGGTTCTGAAGAATTAAAGCTAAATGGTGCTACATTAGTATTTTTTTTACAAGTGCTCTTATGAGCAGGCAAGACTGACAACAGGCTGTCCTAAATGAATGCCCTGCTCTTAACTTCAGTTTGTTAAATCGGTGATTCTGATTCAAGAAGTCTAGGGTGAAAGTCTGAAATTCTACATTTTTAATAAGCTTCAACATGCTGCCAGTGCTGCAGTCAGTAGATCACACTTTCAGTACTATAGCATCCTACTCCTACCCTTGTTTACACTATTAGCATCCAACTCTTACCTAATTTTGTTTACACTATCCCTCCTCTCTAAATTCCATACTGCATGCGTCCTTTATAATCTAATTTTAAAAAACTTGCCCAACATCAAATAGCCATTAAATAGAGATAAAATTTAAGTAAGACTTCTAACTTCAAAAATCAGGCACCTAAAGCACTACAAATACATTGAATGAAGAAGGAACACTGCTAAAGATATATTTCATGTTATATATTCACTATATAACGAAGAATTTTTAGAGGAAAAATACTTAGTCTAAATGATTTCCAAGATGGCTCCTCCCACATGTGATTAACTTATTTTCAATCCCTCCTTAAAGATACACGGCAGAGGAAAAATATTTCATGCCTTTACAACTTCTGAGATATTAAAGCAAAGAGACAAAGGTAATAACAACAACATAAATAGAGGTTTGTTAAAAATTTTATGGTGGACTGAATATAGAAACATAATTTAATAACCCTGATTCTGAACTGATAACTATCAAGAGATTACTCAGTTATTGCTTACCTACAAAACCCTTACAGATGATGCAAAATAATGACTAAAATGGGTAATTTTATTACTTTATGAAGCAATTGCTAATCAGCCTAATAATTAAAAAGTTCTTCAAAATATCAAGTAAAAAACTGTCTCCCTGTAATTTCTGGTCATGGCTTAACCTCACAAGCTTTTGAGCAACAGCAAAGAGGTGACATCTTCCTCATTGGGCAATATTTATATTTATATGAGGTTACAAATGTCCAAGGAAACATAGTCTCTGTATAAAAGATGACAGGACAGACAAGACCCTTTTGCTCTACAATTATATATCAACTATCTCAACTGCTATTCATAATCACCTTAAGATATATACTGAGTGGCCAGATTATTATGATCTCTGAACACATAATAATCTGGCCACTCAGTGTATATCCTATATAATAAAAAAAGCAAATTGTCCCCTCAACCAGGAGTTCGACCAGTAGGCAGGCCGGCCAACCGCCCATGCCCCTCCCCCTGGCCAGGCTGGCTGGACCCCACCCATGCATGAATTCAGCACCAGGCCTCTAATACATATATATACACACACTGAGTGGCCAGATTATTATGCATTCAGAGATCATAATAATCTGGCCACTAAGTGTATATAACAGATGCCCAGGCCAGTGTGGCTAAGTTTGCCAAGCGTGGTTCTGTGCACCAAAAGATTGCCAGTCTGATTTCCAGTCGGGGCATATGCCCAGATAGGGGGCTCGATCCCCAGGAAGCAGTCTATCAATGATCCTCTCTTATCGTTGGTATTTCTACCTCTCCCTTCTTTTCTGAAATCAATTAAAATATAATTTTTTTAAATACCAGGAAGGTTTAAATCTTAAGTCCACCATTTACTACCTATATGATCTATTTCTCAAATTGCTTAAAGTTTTTGTTTCTTTTTATTATCATAAAAAATATTTATCATTTCAGTATCAAACATAATGGTTCTCAACACTTAATATCATAACTAGCTATGAGATTCCAAGATAGTGGCCAGGAGGATGGCAGTAAGGGTGAGAGTGTGAGTGACTCAGGGTGCAAAAGAGAAGAGTGTAGATGTATGGTTTGTGTTTGTGTCTGAAGAAGGGACAACTAGATCTCACAGGACCTTGGGGGGCTGGTGGACCGGGCTTGCCTAGCCAGGTAGCATCTGCTACTGCAGTAATCTCACTGAGAGCACCAGCTCTGCCACAGAAGCTGCAACATCTTGAAGGGGAGAGATGTGGTGACTGGGAGCCTAGACTCACTTCCACCCAGGATGCCCTTAGGTAACACCCAGGACCCTATAGAAACACTGGCCAGGGAATGGCTGCCTCAGCTGTGAACCCACAAAAACCCAGACTTTGGCCTCCCTGGCTGAGGGCTACTGAGAGTTCCGGAACATGCTTCCCTTCCACCAGCCAGAGGCTTTAGCCCCAAGAACCACAACCAAGCCAGCAGCCATGAGAAAACAGCTGCCATCCAGGAATGTGCAAGGAGCAAGCTGCCACCACCTGTAAAACCCTGAGGAGCAGCCGACCACGACCGCCTAAGGAGCAGAACCCACCTCATGACCACTAGAGGAGCAACCACCACCTGCGACCATGAGACTCGCCACCAGGACCTCACCTGCAGCCATAGGCCCTGTGCGATTTGACACCTAGATCCTTCAGTGAGAGCAAAAATGGGGAGACAGAAGAATAACCTCAAAGGGAAAAGGAGACATCACCATAAAAAGAACTAAATGAAGATGGGCATGCAATACATCAGAAGAATTTAGAATCAGGGTCATACAATTAATAAACTGATAGATGAAAAAATTTACAACTTATGTAAGAATCAAGAAGAAATAAATAGTGATATAGCTATGATTAAAAAAACATTATGGAAGCTTTCAACAGTAGACTAGCAGAAGCACAGGATCAAATTAGCAAATTGGAAGACAGGGATGCAATACACACCCAATCTGAAGAGCAACTGGAGAAAAAAATCAAAAGACAATAGGAGGGCCCAAGGGAGATTTGAGACATGAAATGAAGCAACATATGTAAAACCAGTGGTACTAGAATGACAAGAAGAGGAGCAAGGATTAGAAAACCTGTTTGAAGAAATACTGACAGAAAACTTCCCTGATTTGGGGAAGACGAAAGTCACAAAAGGACAGGGAATCCCAAACAAGATAAACCCAAAAACACTCACAGCAAGACATGTCATAGTTACAAGGGCAAACATTCAGGAAAAAGAGAATTTTAAAGGCTGCAAGAGAGAGACAGAAAATTATCTACAAGGGATCTCCTAATAAATTATCAAATGATTTCTTAACAGAAACATGTCAAGCTAGAAAGGAATGGAAGAAAGTACAGTGGTACCTCGAGATACGAGTTTAATTCATTCCGTAACCTTGCTCCTATATCAAGTTGCTCCTATCTCAAAGCAAATTTCCGCATTGAAATCAGTTGAAATGCAGTTAATCCGTTCCAGCCCCCAAAATGCCACCACAGTTGTTCTTGTTACATGTTTTTGAATAAGAAAAATGTATTTATAAATGACAAATATTGTATAAAAACATAATAAAAGAGAATGTAAAGGAATAAACTGGTTTTGTAAAGTATATTTACCTACTCGTTACACTCTTAATGCTACACTTTATCCCTAAACTGAATGTAACTTAACTAATCTTCACTGAACTTAATTGCTACTGGTCTTTGCATTTTTGGCTGATTTAAAAAAAAAACAAAAAACGTGTCCAACAAGGTTTGCCTCTTCCTCCCTTTCAGAAATGGGTGAGGCAAGTTTCATTGAACAGCTCCGATGCACGACCAGTAGCAACCTTTTCGGGGTGTTTCTTTTCCACGAAGTGTGACACCCTCTCCCACATTCCTAAGATCTCCTTTATCTCACTTGTAGAGATCTCCTCCACCTCTGGCTCCTCCTTGAAACCAATTTCTTGGAGAACCTCCACATGTTGCTGAGACTGCAACTCTTGTAACTCCTCCATGGTGAGTTCCAGAGAGTGCTCCTCGACGAGCTCATTCACATCTCTCTCATCCACCTCCAGGCCCATGGATTTTCCCAGAGACACTATCTCCTCCTCCACTGGCACCTCGGGTTCGAATCCTTCAAAGGTCCCTTAGCCTACGGCCTCAGGCCACAGCTTCTTCCATGCAGAGGTCAAAGTCCTCGTTGTAACACCCAGCCAGGCCTGATCAATAATTCTGAGGCATATCACGATGTTAAAGTGGTTCTTCCAGAACTCTCGAAGGGTGAAGTTTGTGTTCTCCGTCACCTCAAAGCAGCGCCAGAACAGGTGCTTGATGTACAGCTTTTTAAAATTAGAAATCACCTTCTGATCCATCTGCTCCAGGATAGGAGTGGTGTTGGGAAGTAGGTAGACAACCTTTATAAACTTGAACTCTTCGAGGAGTTCATCTTCGAGGTTCGGTGGGTGAGCAGGAGCATTGTCGAGGACAAGGAGGGCTTGCATGGTTAGGTTGTTTTCCTGTAGATATTTCTTAACAGAAGGGCCGAAAACCAGGTTTACCCACTCCACAAAGAACTGCCTGGTGACCCATGCCTTCGGGTTTGCCCTCCACATAACTTGCAGTTTATCTTTTAAAATCTTATGTGACTTAAAGACTCTGGGGTTTTCCGAATGGTAGACGAGCAGAGGCTTGATCTTGCAGTCGCCACTCGCATTGGCACACAGTGCGAGAGTTAGCCTATCCTTCATGGGTTTGTGGCCTGGCATCGCCTTCTCCTCTGCCATTATAGAAGTCCTATTCGGCATCTTCTTCCAGAAAAGCCCTGTCTCGTCACAGTTGAAGACTTGCTGGGGGATATATTCTTTGGCTTCTATCAGTTCGGAAAAAGTTTTGAGGTAATCCTCAGCTGCCTTCACATCCAAACTTGCTGCCTCACCATGCCAGACGATGGAGTGAATGCCGGACCTTTTCCTGAAGTTATCAAACCAGCCTCTACTGGCTGTAAATGAGTCTTTCAATGATTCATCCATGGAAGTGCGCGGGGTCTGCTCCAGCAAATCACCGTAAATCGCTCGCGCCTTCTCGCATATGATGCCCTGTGTTAATGTATCTCCTTTAAGCTGCTTCTCCATCACCCACACCATCAGTAGCTTCTCCATCTTTTCACGGAGAGAGCTACGGAGCTTAGAAATTATTGTAACGCCCTTAGCTGGCATTATACCTTTTATCGCCTCCTTCTGTTTAAGCACAGTGCATATCGTTGAAGTACTACGCCCGTATTGCCTTGCCAAGTCAGCCACTCGCACACCTTGCTCATATTTTTCTATGATTTCACGCTTTAATTCAATAGACATCATCCTCTTCTGAGCACTGACCTTTCCACTCGCTTTCTTCGGACCCATGGTTATAAAAAGAAATGTGACAAAGTATGTAAATGCACAAAAGATGCTTCGACAACGAGGTAAACAAGCACACTGACTGGGGCGTGGGAAACTGAGACGCTCGAGTCACGGTAAACTGGTGGTTTGTGTGCAGCCAGCCGATCCGCGCCATTACTCGTATCTCAAATATTGCTCGTATTTCAAAGCAAAAAATCGCTTACTGGACGGCTCGTATCTCAAAAATCTCGTATGTTAGAGCACTCGTATCTCAAGGTACCACTGTATAAAAGGTGATGCAAAGCAAGAAACTTGAATCCAAGAATACTTTATCCAGTAAAGCTTTCATTCAAAATTAAAGGAGAAATCACTAGCTTCAGAGACAAAAATAAATAAATTAAAAAAATGGCTAAGGAAGTTTATCACTACCAAGCCAGCAATGCAAGAAATGCTAAAAGGACTGTTGTAAAAAGAAGAAAAAAAAGGGGTGGCATGAAGAGGAACACAGGCAAAATAATAAAAATGGTTACAAACAAGTACCTATCCATATACCAATAGATAAAAGCCAAAGCAAATGAACGACCAAACAACCAATAATTAAGTCACGCACAACCACCAGGGAGCAGATGCTCAACACAGGTATTCAGTGCACTCCCACAGCAGGAGGAACTTAATGAGCAGCAGCAGTGACAGGAATGATGTGGGCTCCTCTCTGGCCACCTGCCACTTGGCAAATTATTACATTCCCTGAGGGGTTCCAGAGTACAAGAGGGCACAGGCCAGGATGAGGGACCCCACTGGCGCATGAATCTGTGGACTGGGACTCTAGTCAATAATAACTTTAAACCTAAGTGAACTAAATGCTGCAATCAAAAGACATAGAATGGCTGAATGGATAAGAAAACATGACCTATATATTTGCTGTCTACAATAGACCCACTTCAGAACAAGAGTCTCACACTGACTGAAAGTGAAGGGATGGAAAAATACTTTCAGGCAAATGGAAATGAAAAAAAATGGGGCAGCAATATTTATATATGACAAAACAGACCTCAAAGTGAAGGCCATAACAAGAGATAAGGGATTAATACAACCAGAGGATATAACTCTTGTAAACATATATACACCCAATGCAGCAGCACCCAAATACATAAAAATTCCTCTGAAAGAAAACAAAGGGAGAGATTGAGAGCAATATGTTCATGGTAGGGGACTTTAATATCCCACTGACATCACTGGATAAATACTCTAGACAAAAAATCAGCAAAGAAACAGCTATCCTAAATGACTCACTAGATCAGATGGACTTCATTGACATCTTCAGAACATTATATCACAAAGCTACAGAATATACATTCTTCTAAAGTACACATGAGACATTTTCAAAGACAGATCACGTATAGGATCACAGGCAAAGTCACTCCACATTCAAGAAGATTAAAATCATATCAAGCATCTTCTCAGACCACAATGGCATAAAATTAGAAATCAACTACAATAAAAACAATCAAAAAATTCAAACACATGGAGGCTGAATAACATGTTATTAAACAATGACTGGATTACCAAAGGGATCAAAGAAAAAATTAAAAACGTTCTGGAAATGAATGACAATGAAAAAACAACAAAACCAAAACCTATGGGACACAGTGCAATAGTATTACAGGCCTAACTCAAAATACAAGAAAAAATGTTAATAAATTATCTAACCCAGCAACCTAAAGAATTAGAAAGACAGCAAAACAAGAAAAACCCAGAGTAAGGAGAAGGAAGGAAATAATAAAAATCAGACTGGAAATAAAGGACTATACAAAAAACAAACAAACAAAAACAAAAAAACAAGAAATCAATGAAACCAAGAGCTGGTTCTTTGAAAGGATAAACAAGATTGATGAATCTCTAGCCAGGCTGACCAAGAAGCAAAGAGAGAGGACCCAAATAAACAAAATCAGAAAATAGGTGAAATAATAACAGACCCCACAGAAGTAAGAAGTTATTAAAAAAACAACAACTATGAACAATTCTATTCAACAAACCAAAAAACCTAGAGGAATTAGATATATTTCTAGAAAAATATGACTTTCCAAAGCTCAATCAAGAAGAATAAAAAAAAATCTCAACAGAACAATAACTAAGGAAGAAATTAAAGCAGTCATCAAAAAGCTTCCAGCAAACAAAAGCCCAAGGTCAGACACTTTCACAAGAGAATTTTACCAAACATTCAAAGAACTAAAATCTATCCTTCTCAGACTATTCCAAAAAATTTAAGAGGATGGCACACTTCCAAGCTCTTTGTATGAAACCAGCATTATCCTAATCCCCAAACGAGATAAAAAAGAGAATTACAGACCAATATCCCTAATGAACATAGATGCTAAAATCCACAACAAAATTCTAGCAAATCGGAGCCAGCATTACATTAGAAAAATCATACACCATGACCAAGTAGAATTTATTCCAGGGATGCAAGGCTAATACAATATCTCCAAATCAATAAAACTGAAAGATTACATAAACAAACTGAAAACCAAAAATTACATAATCCTATTAACTGATGTAGAAAAGGCATTTAACAAAATACAACACACTTTCCTGATTAAAAAAAAAAAACTCTCAGCAAAATGGGAATAGAGGGATCATACCTCAATATAATAAAAGCCTTATATGAAAACCTCATACACAATGAGAAAAAACTAAAACCATTTCCCCTAAGAACAGGAACAAGACAGGGATGTCCACTCTTACCACTCCTATTCAACATAGTACTGGAAGTGCCACCCATAGTGATCAGACAAGAAGAAGAAATAAAAGGAATCCAAATTAGAAATGAAGAACTAAAACTGTCCTTATTCACAGATGACATGATATTGTACTTAGAAAACCCCAAAGACTCCATCAAAAAACTATTCAACTTAATAAATGAATTTGGCAATGTAGCAGGATACAAAATTAACACCCAGAAACCTGTGGCCTTTTTATACAGCAATAATGAACTCACAGAAAGAGAAACTTAAAAAAAAATCCCATTTACCATTGCAACACAAAATCAAGGTACTGAGGAATAAATTTAACCAAGAAGATATAGGACCTATACTCAGAAAATTACAGGACACTGAAAAAAGAGACAGAGGAAGACATAAACAAGTGGAAGAATATACCGTGTTCATAGATTGGTAGAATCAACATCATTAAAATATCCATACTACCCAAAGCAATCTATAGATTAAATGCAATTCCCATTAAAATACCAATGGCATAATTCAAAGATCTAGAAGAATCTCTCCAAAAATTCATCTGGAATTAAAAAAAGACCCCAAATAGCTGCAACAATCTTGAAAAAAGAAGAATAAAGTTGGATAGATATCAAGCTATATTACAAAAGCATTGTTCTCAAAACTGCCTGACACTGGCACAAGAACAGACATACAGACCAATGAAACAGAATAGAGAACCCAGAAATTGACCCAAGCCATTATGTTCAATTAATATTTCACAAAGAAGGCAAGAGTATAAAATGGAGTCAAGATAGTCTCCAATAAATGGTGGTGGGAAAAGTGGATGAATACATGCAAAAAAATGAAATTAGGCCACCAATGTACATCATTCACAAAAACAAACTCAAATGGATAAAGGACTTAAACAAAAGACAGGAAAACAAAAATCTTAGAAGCCATCAGCAGCAAATTAGCAGACATAAATCATAGCAATATCTTTACCGATACAGCTCCTAGAGCAATGGAAACTAAGGAGAAAATAAACAAATCGGACTACATCAAAATAAAAAGCTTCTACCCAGCAAAAGAAACCATCAACAAAACAACAAGAAAGCCCACTACATGGGAGAACATATTTGCCAAAGTTATCACCAATAAGGTTTAATCTCCAAAATTTATAGGGAATTCATACAACTTAACAAAAGGAAGATAAACAATCCAATAAAAAATATGGACAAAGGACCTAACTAAATGGACACCTTTCCAAAGAGGACATACAGAAGGCCAAGAGACATATGAAAATATACTGAAAATCACCAATCATCCAAGAATGCAAAACAAAACAACAACGACAAGGTACCATCTCACACCTATCAGAATGGCTATCATCAATAACTCAACAAACCGGGGGTAACCAAGATGGCAGCATAGGTAAACATCTACACTTCTGCCTCGCATAACAATTTCAAAACTACAACTAAAATTACAGAACGGACATTATCCAGAACCACACAAAAGCTGGCTGAGTGGAATTCTACTCAGAAGGAAAGAGAGGAGCTCACAGAGACCAGGAGGAGCTACAAAAAGCTGAGGTACAGAGACGCGCACATGGAGAGAGCAGGTGCCGGAGTACCCAGCTGGCTTTCTCTGGTGGGAGATTCCCAACGGCACTGAACCCCTTATCCTACAACACTGAACCCCAGGTCCAGCCGAAACTCATAAGGGGGGAGTATGGACTGTGAAAAGGGAGAAGGAAACAGAAATTTGGGGGAGTCGCCGGAGGGCAGAAGTTAGGCAGCACGCACACCACTGAGCGCAGAACACCGTCTGCTGATTGTGCCGCTGGCTTTCACAAGAGGGTGGGACACAAAGCCTCCCAGCTGCATCACTTCTAACTCCACTAAACCCCAGATTCAGGCGAAAACTTGGGGACCCAGATTCATATGGTTCCGGAGCACAGGGGAGGCGGAGGGGCAGCAGTCTACAGGAACTGTGAGAGAGAGCATGCGCACATACAGGGACCACTCCAGTGATTACCCAGTCACGTGAGACTCAGGGGCCGTGGAGTGCGGAGCCGACTGGAAGGCAAGGCGGTCCATTAAGCCCTGAGACTCCACACATCCCAAGCTCAACAGAGAGGCTTTTGCAGTTTTGCAAGTCTTGTATCATAAGGCTGAATCCAACACAGAAGTTCTCCCGGCATAATGAAAATGCCGAGACAAGGGAAGGGATCATAAACAAAAGCAATAGAGGAAAACAAATGACTGGATATAGAGTTCAAAACCACGCTTATAAGGTTTCTCAAGAATATCCTAGAAAAGTTGGATAAAGTCAGCGAGACTCAAGAGGAGATGAAAAAGAACCAACTAGAGATGAAAAAGAACCAACTAGAGATGGAAAAGGACCAACTAGAAATTAAACATACACTGACTGAAATAAAAAATATTATTCAGAGACCTAACAGCAGACAAGAGGAAGGCAAGAATCAAGTCAAAAATTTGAAATATAAAGAATCAGAAAACACTCAACTGGAAAAGCAAGAAGAGAAAAGAATGCAAAAATGTGAAGATAATGTAAGGAGCCTCTGGGAAAGCTTCAAGCGTACCAACATCAGAATTGTGGGGGTGCCAGGAGAGAGAGAACAAGATACTGAAAACCTATTTCAAGAAATAATGACTGAAAACTTCCCACATCTGGTGAAAGAAATAGACTTACAAGTCCAGGAAGTGCACAGAATCCCATATAAAAGGAATCCAAAGAGGACTACACCAAGACACATCATAATTAAAATATTAAGAGCAAAAGACAAAGAGAGAATATTAAAAGCAGCAAGAGAAAAACAGTTCATTACTTACAAGGGAGCACCCATACGACTGTCAGCTGATTTCTCAACAGAAACAATGAAGACCAGACGGGAATGGCAAGAAATACTCAACGTGATGAATAGCAAGAACCTAAAACCAAGAATAATCTATCGAGCAAAGCTATCATTCAGAATTGAAGGGCAGATAAAGAGCTTCACAGATAAGAAAAAGCTAAAGGAGTTCATCAACTCCAAACCAGTATTATATGAAATGCTGAAAGGTACTCTTTTAGAAGAGGAAGAAGAAAAAGGTAAAAGATAAAAAAAAATTATTAACAGCAAATACATATCTATCAACAAGTGAATCTAAAAATTAAGTGAACCTAAAAAATGATCAACAGAATAAACTGGTGAATATAATAGAATCAGGAGCACAGAAAGGGCGTGGACTGATAATTCTCAGGGGGAAAGGGGTGAGAGGTGTACAGGGAGAGACTGGACAAAAATCATACACCTATGGATGAGGTCAACAGGAGGGAGGTAAGGGTAGAGGGACGGTTGGGAGCTGGGTGGAGGGGAGTTATGGAGGGAGAAAAAGAGAAACAAATGTAATAATCTGAATATTAAAGATTTATATATCAACAAACAACAAGTGCTGCATAGGATGCAGAGAAAAAGAAACTCTCTTGCACTGCTGGTGGGAATGCAGGCACTGTGGAGAACAGTTTGGTATTTCCTCAAAATATGAAAAATGGAATTCCTATTTAAGCTAGTAATGCCACTTCTAGGATTATATCCCAAGAAAACAGAAACACCAATCAGAAAGGATATATGCACCCCTATGTTCATAGCAGCACAATTTACAATAGCTAATATTTGGAAACAATCTAAATGCCCTTCAGCAGATGAGTGGATTAGAAAACTGTGGCACATCTACACAATGGAATATTACGTTGCTGTCAAAAGAAATAATTCTTACCATTTGTAACCACATGGATGGAACTGGAGAACATTATGCTAAGCGAAATAAGCCAGTCAGAGAAAGATAAGTATCACATGATCTCACTCATTTGTGGAATATAAGAAACAACATAAACTGATGAACAAAAATAGAACTGGAATCACAGAAGCATTGAACAGACTATCCAACCTATGAAGGAAGGCAGGAGGTGAGTGGGTAAGAGATCAACCAAAAAATTTGTATGCATGCATATGACCATATCCAATTAATGCAGATATGGGAGGGGGGGTGACAGCATTTGCCTGGGGTAGGGGGCAGTAAGGGAGAGGTCAAATGGGGGGAAAAGGAGACTTATGCAATACATTAAACAATAAAGAATTTAAATTGAAAAAAAAATAAAGTTGATAAACAGAGAAACAAAAAAAAACTACTTATGGCTGTGGCCAGTATGGCTTAGTTGGTTGGAGCATCATGATTCCCAATCAAGGGCACATACTGGGGAAGGAAAGAGGGGAGAAGGTGGGGCACACTGGAGGCAACCAATTGATGTTTCTCTCTAGGTTCAATGTCTCTCTCTCTCTCTCTCTCTCTCTCTCTCTCTCTCTCTCGCACACACACATATCAATAAAAACATATCCCCAGATGAGAATTAAAACACTACCTATGAAGCTTTCCAAAGAAAATATAACAGCGGTAAAGGTACACAAGCAGAGTTAAGAACCACTACCTTACAATTTTATGAGATAATATATTTCAGGACATAAAGGCAAAACAAAAACCTTTTACACAACTGTGGCCATGAAATTATATTTTTTAATAACTACATTTTAATCCATTTAGATTGATGTCAATAGTCTAGTAATACAAAGGGTAGCTGTAACTGTCTGCAGTCTCCTTTACAATATATTTTTCATTCTGCCATATTTACTCTGTATTTCTATACAGCCATTCTTTGTGTTTATGGCTTATCAATAGGGTGACATATAACTTACTATATAAACCAAGTATTCTTAGGGTAAAAGTAGGTACTTTTATGGACAACAGTCATAAACTTTAGATTGTCCCACACAAACATGATGTAAGAACATCCTACCTATAATAAATCACCAATATTTTATATCCTAGTTTAATGGGTATTACATTAATTTGCAAATATTTTACTTAGAAGTAATAGCCACACAATTCTCAATCACATCAGTTTCTCCAATTCTAAATCTGCTATCTCTTAGCATAATTTAACTATAAATAATACTTTATAGAGCACTGAGAATGCTCTGGAGGAGGCCATGTGAAGCTTTATTTCTGAAGCTTAGATATAAGTTCAGTACATTGAAGAGGATTAACAGGGATGGTAAATATTTGGCATATATTGCCACTTACCACCTACACAGTTGTAGCATTATCACTAATCTATCATGATACATTTTCTACTAAACAGGAAAACCGCAAACACATCTCACATATAACTTGATTCAAGAAGAGAGAAACACACAACACAATAAATTATTGCCAACAAATTTAACATCAATGTAACTCTGTAGAAAAAAAAAAGGGAAAACATATTTAAATGAGTTCTATAATAGTGAAATCCATACAATGTTCCGAGACACACAAAATGCATTTGATAATGTAAGAAGAAAGCTTAGGACTTAGACATGAAAAGCCCAAATGGCCTATGACAAAATGGAAAAGAATTATACTCACTTGCTTTCTTCATCTAAAAGATGGAGCAGTCCTGTTGGTTTCTTGCTAATAAGATTTATGCAACAGGTATTATCTATATAATCTATATTGTGCCAGCTGATACCTTCAGCTCTGTATTCCTCCTAGAAAATAACAATTTAATTTATTCATCTTGTAGAAAATAATAGGTATTGGATAATAAGGACTGAAAAACTTTTAACAAGCTTAAAAAGGAATAGTCTAAAGTTTCCTCTTTCAAATCACAAAGATACAAGACAAAATGTATAATTTCAATTTTATAAAATCTTGATACAATATGTTTCTATTTTCTTTGAAAAGTACATGCAACCAATTTTTTTTTAAAATCCTACTTGTGTTACATTCAGATCAAAATGTAGGGTTAAATTTGTTTTAGACATCCTATCTGATTATTACAATAAGGAAAAATATAAACTAGAGAATCCTAATTTCTCCTATGTGACTATAAATCATCAACAATGAATTTAATAAAACAATGTCTGGGCCAAGTGGAAAACCATCACTTCCAGTGATCACTGATATAAATCATATAGAATTCAAATATACTTGCCTTTAGCCAAATAAAACCCTTAGTATATTTTCCAAAACAACAAGGTATCACATTCCAACACTTAAAAATTCAAACCTCAGGCCTTGAGCAACTATTCAAAATCCTCTGACAAAACCCCCACATTCCTTATTAATATTTCTCTGTACTGAAAAATATTATTTTACCCATCAGTGAGATGCTTTTACTTTTTTTATTATTTTCCAGAAAAATGCACCTGAGAACCTAAGAAGATACATTTCTACATTACAGGGATATCTAGGCACCAAGAAAATATTATGTTCACATGATGATTTTAGTATTCACTGAAAATACTTGCATACTTCTCTGTAAATATGGTGATTTTATAATTTTATCACTTCTGTGTTATTATAATCCTACAAAGAAAAATGACCCTAATATACAGAGGCAAACAATTGATGATAGTTATTCTAACTGGGAAAGTCAAATGCTTAATTCTTTCTTTTTAATTAAAAATTTCACAAGTAAAACAGAGTAAGTATATGCAATGTTCTCATCCCCTCCCACATCAAAATTACAACTAAACTATGGAATGACCATCATTGAGAACCACCTGAAGACTGGTGGAACAGAAGTTCTATAACTAAAATTATACAGAAGAAGCCACATCAAGACCAGTAGGAGTGGCACAGATGCAAAACAGGCTGGTCCCATACCCACGTGTAACAGTTAAAAATCAGAGAGATAACTCAGTTGTAGAGATCTCTCCTGAGGAGGGGTTCCAACTCCATGCCAATGCCCAGAAGAGAAGTCCCATAACTGAGGATTGTGGCTCAGTTAAGAGGAAGGGCTGCTGGAGTCCCAGGCATTCCTCTTAAAGGGCCTGTGCACAGATTTACTCACTGACTCACTTGCTCTGAGTAGCAGTACTGGGGCAGCAACTCAAAAAGAACCAGGGCCATAGAGGAAAGAACTGAATAGTCTGGTTTCAAATCAAAGGCTAGAGGAGCAGCTTTCTCTCAGGCAGAAGTGCTGGTAAATGCCACTGATCCTTTTTTGAGCCCTCCCTTCACTCAGCCTATAGACAAAGGCCAGTGCCAAGTCTGAGTATCCATCAACCTGGCTGACACCCTGCCTGTTGATATCTAGGACACTACCCCACACAACTTATGGACCAACTCAAGCCACTTTTCCATTTAAATAGCCTGTGTCAGCGAGTGCTGGGACTTTCCTAAAATCTCCCAAAGGTTCACAAACCCCTAACAAGCAGTGGCTGGTCTCAGAGTAACCCATACTTCTTGTTAAGCAGGGCCTAAGCCCAGAATTAGATTCTCCCAAGCACATCCAAGCCAAACACAAGTAGCAACCATTTGCAGATCACTTTGTAAACCAAACCACGTGGCCCCAGAATGGCATAGGCAGTGGTTGACCTGGCCTGCACCAGAGCTCCTCCCAAGAGGCCCCTGAATCTACAAATCCGGTGGCTAGCCTCAAACCACAACAGAACACTGAATCTCCTCAACAAATGACTTGCCAAAGGGAAAACTCAGCAGGCAATAAATCCCCACTTGCTCCATGGGGTAAGCCGCTGCACAACATCATCTCTAATGTAATCATGACCACTCCTCCTAGCCAGTGAAGTACCAACAGCAATCAAGACTCAACTATAATAGTAAGACACACACAACCCACACAAGGGAGCACCAAACTAATGTGACCTGGGAGGTTATGCCACTGGACCTCAGAAGATACCTATTACATAAGGATATTCTACCAAGACTGGAAACATAAAAGATCTACCTACCACATAAAAACAAATACAGGAAGGTAGCAAAAATGAGACAGCCAAAACCAGTTTGGCTCAGTGGATAGAGCGTCGGACTACAGACTGAAAGGTCCCAGGTTCGATTCTGGTCAAGGGCATGTACCTTCGGTTGCATGCACATCTCCAGTAGGGGTGTGCAAGAGGCAGCACTACATGCCACAAGGAAAGGTAAGATTTTCACCTGCGATAAGGAGAAGAGAACTATATAACCAGACACCTGGAGAGAGACCATGGGCAAACAATAAAACAGCCCACATATGAAAAAAAAAAGCAGGCATCACTAGAAAAGTAAACAAAATGAAGGCAAGCAACCTACCAAAGAACAAATTCAGAGAAATGGTCATAAGGTGGCTGAAAAAATGGAAGACAAATTTGATAATATGAGTAAGAACCAACAGGAAATAAAGAATAACCAAGAGGAAATAAAGAAGAACCAAAAAGAAATGAAAAATGACATTGCTATTGTAAAGAACTCAATTGAAAGCATCAAAAGTAGACTAGAAGAAGCAGAGGACCACATCAATTAGCTAGAAAATAAGGTAGGAAAAAATACCCAGGTAGAGCAGATTCCAGAAAAAAAAATTTAAAAACAGGAGGAAAGCCTAAGGAAACTTTGAGACAACATGAAACAAAAAAACATCTGCATAATAGGGATACCAGAAGAAGAAGAAACTAAGCAAGGAATAAAAAACCTGTTTGAAGAAATAATGACATAAAACTTCCCTGATATAGGGAAGAAAAACCCACACAAATCCAAGAAGCTCACAGAGTCCCAAGCAAAATGAACTCCAAAACATTCACATGAAGGCACATTATAATTAAATTGGCAAACACCAATGACATAGTAAGAATCTTAAAAGGAGCCTGAAAGAGACAGAAAGTGACCTAAAAAGAAATCACCATCAGACTAGCGAATGATTTCTTAAGAGAAGTTTATCAGGCCAGAAGGGAATGAAATGAAATATACAAAGTCATACAAAGGAAGGGTATGAATCCAAGAATACTGTACCCACCATGGGCTTCAATCAAAATTGAAGGTGAAATCAGGAGCTGCACAGATAAAAAAAAAACTAAGAAAATTTATTACCACCAAACCACCAAAGGAAGAAATGCCAAAGGGTCTGCTGTAAAAAAAAGAAATAGGTAGCGAAGAAGAAACACAGTGGTAAAGAATAAAAATGGTTTATTCAAATAAGTACCTATGGATAACAACTTTATATGTAAATGGATTAAATAACCCAATCAAAAGACAGAGGGTAAAGGATTGGATAAGAAAACATGACCCATATATCTGCTGTCTACAAGAAACCCACCTCAGAAAAAAAATGCACACAGACTGAGGGGAAGGGATGGAAAACGGTTTTTCAGGCAAATGGAAATGAATAAAAAGCTGGTGTAGCAATACTTACATCTGACAAATTAGATCTCAAAGTGAAGGACATAACAAGAGACAAGGAAGGCCACTTCATAACACTAAAGGGAACAATCCAACAAGAAAAAATAACTCTGATAAACATATTGGCACCAAACAGAGCACACAAATATATATAATTTAAAAAAAAAACCCACTGTCATCACCGGACAAATACTTTAAACAAAAAATCAGCAAAGAGCCGAGACCAGTTTGGCTCAGGGGATAGAGCATCGGCTTCTGGACGGAAGGGTCCCAGGTTCGATTCCGGTCAGGGGCATGTACCTTGCTTGCGGGCGCATCTCCATTGTGGGGTGTGCAGGAGGCAGCTGTTCGATGTCTCTCTCTCATCGATGTTTCTGACTCTCTGTCCCTCTCCCTTCCTGTCTGTAAAAAAATCAATAAAATATATATATTTTTTAAAAATCAGCAAAGAAACATCAATCCGAAATGACTCACTAGACCAAATGGAATTAATTGACATTTTCAGAACATTTCACCCCAAAGCCAAAGAATACACATTCTTCTCAAAAGCACATGGGTCATTTTCAAAGATAGGCCATATGCTGGATTACAGGAAAAGTCTCTTCAAATTCAAAGAGATAGAATTCATATCAAGCATCTTTTAAGATCATAGTGGCATAAAAAGGGAAATGAACTAAAATAAAAAAAATCCAAAGAAATCAAACACATGGAGACTAAACACCATGCTATTAAACAATGACTGGGTAACCAGAGAGATCAAGAAATAAATAAAAAGCATGATGGCAACAAATAATAATGAAAACACAACAATCCAAAATGTTTGGGGCACAGTGAAAGCAGTCTTGAAAGGGAAGTTCATAGTTCTATAAGTCTAATGCAGAAAACAAGAAACAATGGTAATAAACTACCTAACCCTACAACTCAAAGAGTTAGAAAGAAACAAGAAAATTCCAGTGTAAGCAAAAGGAAGAAAATAATAAAGATCACAAGGGAGATAAATGACATAGAGAGCAAGGAAACAATTTAAAAGATCAAAAAAACCTAGAGCTGGTACTTTGAAAGGATAAACAAGATTGATGGACCTCTAGCAAGACTCATCATGAAGCAAAGAAAGAGGATTCAAATAAACAAAATCAGAAATGAAAGAAGTGAAATAAAAACAGACCCCACAAAAATACAAAGGATTGTTAAAAAATATAATTAACAACTCTGTTCCAACAAACTGGACAACATGGAGGAAATGGACATATTCCTAGAAATTGGAGCCTTCATAAACTCAATCAAGAAGAATCTAGACATCTCAATAGGCTAATAAGTATGGAAGAAATTGAAGTAGTCATCAAAACGCTTCCAGCAAATAAAAGCCCGGGGCCAGATGGCTTCACAGGGGAATTTTACCAAACATTCAAGGAAGAATTAAAACCGTTCCTCCTCAGACTATTCCAAAAAATTCAAGAAGAAGGAACACTTCAAGGCACCTTCTTTGAAGCCAGCATCACCCTAATACCAAAACTAGAAAAAGACAAGACAATGAAAGAGAATTACAGGCCAATATCCCTCATGAAGACAGATATCAAAATCCTCAACAAATAGAATCCAGCAGTACATCAGAAAGATCATACACCATGACCAAGTAAGACGTATCCCAGGAATGCAAGGATGGTACAATAACCACAAATCATTAAATGTGATATATCACATAAACAAGTTGAGAGATAAAAACCAGATAGTCATATCAATTGATGCAGAAAAAGCATTTCACAAAATCAAACACCCATTCTTTTTTTTTTAATTAAAACTTTATTACCCAGATTATTACATTTGTTTCTCTTTTGTCCCCTCCATAGCTCCACTCCACCCGGTTCCCAACCCTCCCTCTACCCTTACCTCCCTCCTGTTAACCTCATCCATAGGTGTATGATTTTTGTACAGTTTCCCTGAACCCCCCTCACTCCTTCCCCCTGAGAATTATCAGTCCACTCCCTTTCTGTGCTCCTGATTCTAGTATGTTCACCAGTTTATTCTGTTGATCAAATTTTTAATTCACTTAATTTTTAGATTCACTTGTTGATACGTATTTGCTGTTCATAATTTATCTTTTACCTTTTTCTTCTTCTTCTAAAAGAGTACCTTTCAGCATTTCATATAATACTGGTTTGGAGTTGATGAACTCCTTTAGCTTTTTCTTATCTGTGAAGCTCTTTATCTGCCCTTCAATTCTGAATGATAGCTTTGCTCGATAGAGTATTCTTGGTTGTAGGTTCTTGTTATTCATCACGTTCAATATTTATTGCCACTCCCATCTGGCCTGCATAGTTTCTGTTGAGAAATCAGATGACAATCATATGGATGGCCCCTCGTAGGTAATTAACTGTTTTTCTCTTGCTGCTTTTAATATTCTCTTTTGTATTTTGCTCTTGGTATTTTAATTATGATGTGTCTTAGTGTAGTCCTCTTTGGATTCCTTTTATATGGGTTACTGTGCACTTCCTGGACTTGTAAGTCTATTTTTTTCACCAGATGTGGGAAGTTTTCAGTCATTATTTCTTCAAATAGGTTTTCAGTATCTTGCTCTCTCTTTTCTTCTGGCACCCCCACAATTCTGATGTTGGTACACTTGAAGCTTTCCCAGAGGCTCCTTACATTATCTTCACATTTTTGGATTCTTTTTTCTTCCTGCTTTTCCAGTTGAGTGTTTTCTGATTCTTTATATTTCAAATTTTTTACTTGATTCTTGCCTTCTTCTAGTCTGCTGTTAGGTCTCTGTATAATATTTTTTATTTCAGTCTGTGCATGTTTAATTTCTAGTTGGTCCTTTTCCATCTTTAGTTGGTTCTTTTTCATCGCCTCTTGGTTCGTGCTAACTTTATCCATCTTTTCTAGGATATTCTTGAAGAACCTTATAACCATGGTTTTGAACTCTATATCCAATCATTTGTTTTCCTCCATTACTTTTGTTTGTGATCTCTTTCCTTTGTCTCCACATTTTCACTATGCTGGGAGAACTTCTGTGTTGGATCCAGTCTTATGATACAAGACTTGCAAAACTGCAAAAGCCTCTCTGTTGAGCTTGGGATGGGTGGAGTCTCAGGGCTTAACAGACAGCCTTGCCTTCCAGTCGGCCCCGCCCTCCAAGGCCCGAGTCTCACGTGACTGGGTAATCGCTGGAGCAGTCCCTGTGCGCACGTGCGTGCTCTCGCAGTGCCTCTAGACTGCTGCCTTTCCAGCTCCACTGACTCCGGGATCATATGAATCTGGGTCTCCAGGGTTTCACCCAAAACTGGGGTTTAGTGGAGTTAAAAGTGGCACATTTGGGAGGCTCTGTCTCCCGGCCACTTGTGAAAACCAGTGGCACAATCAGCAGTCGGTCTTCTGCGTGCAGTGCTGTGCGCGCCACCAGACTTCTGCCCTTTTGCTACTCACCTAAATTTTAGTGCACTTCTTTTCACAGTCCAAACTCCCCCCATATGATTTTCGGCTGTATCTGGGGTTTAGTGTCGTAGGATAAGGGGTTCAGTGGCGTTGGGAGTCTCCGTCTCCCTCCCGCCAGAGAAAGCCAGCTAGGTACTCCGGCACCTGCTCTCTCCATACGCGCATCTCCGTACCTCAGCTTTTTGCAGTTCCTCTGGGTCTCCGTGAGCCCCTCTCTTTCCTTTTAGTTGTAGAATTTCTACTTAGCCAGCTTTCCTGTGGTTCTGCATGATGCCCGTTCTGTCTTTTAGTTGTAGTTTTATCATTGTTGTGCGAGACAGCAGTATAGGTGTTTACCTATGCCGCCATCTTGGATTCCAATCCAACATCCTTTCTTGATAAAAACTCTCAGCAAGGTGGGAATAGAAGGATCAAACCTCAACATTATAAAAGCCATATATGATAAACCCACAGCTAACATCATATTTAATGGGCAAAAACTAAAACCATTTCACTTAAAACAGGAACAAGACAGGGATGCCCACTCTCACCACACCTGTTCAACATAGTACTGGCAGTATTGCCCATTGCAATTACACAAGAAAAACAAATAAAAGGCATCAAAATTGAAAAAGAAGTAGTAAAGCTGTCTTTCTGTGCAGATGACATGATACTGTATATAAAAAAACCAAAAGACTCTATCAAAAAACTAATAGACTTAATAAATGAATATGGCAATGTAGCAGGATACAAAATTAATGCCAGGAAATCTATGGCATTTCTATACAATTCTAGTCTCTTTTTCTATAAGTGAACTTATAGAAAAAGAGACTAAATAAGCAATCCCATTTGCCATCACATCAAAATAATTAAGACACTGAGGAATAAACCTAACTAAGACCTATATGTGGAAAACTACAGGACACTGAAAAAAGAGCTAGAGGAAGATATAAACAGATGGAAGAGCATAACATGCTCATGTATTGGGAGAATCAACATCATTAAAATGTCCATACTACCCAAAGCAATCTATAGATTCAATGCACTACCCATTAAAATATCAATGACATATTTCACAGACCTAAAAAGAACTCTGCAAAGATTCATCTGGAACAAAAAAAAGACCCCAAATAGCCACAGCAATCCTGAGAAAGAAGAAAGTAGGTGGGATCTCAATACCAGATTTCAAACTGTATTCCAAAGCCACTGTTCTCAAAAAGCCTGGTACTGGCAGAAGAACAGACATATAGACCAATGGCATAGAATAGAGAACCCAGAGATCGACCCAAACACTATGCTCAATTAATATTTGATAAAGGAGGCATGAACATACAATGGAGTCAAGACATTCTCTTCAATAAATGGTGTTGGGAAAATTGGACAGATATGTGCAAAAAAGTGAAACTAGACCACCAACTTATACCATACACAAAAATAAACTCAAAATGAATACAGGACTTAAACACAAGATGGGAAACCATAAATATACTAGAGGAATCCACAGGCAGCAAAATCTCAGACATATCCCGAAAGAACTTCTTCACTGTTACTGTTCCTAGGGCAATGGAAGCTAAAGAGAAAATAAACAAATGGGATTGCATCAAAATAAAAAGCTTTTTTCACAGCAAAAGAAGCCATCAATAAAACAACAAGAAAGCCTACTGTATGGGAAAACATATTTGCAAATGTTATCACTGATAAAGGTTTAATCTTCAACATCTACAGTCAAATTATACATCTTAATAAAAGGGAGATAAATGATCCAATAAAAAAAAATGGGCAACGAACCTAAAAAAATCTTTTCAAAAGAAGACATAAGGTCAAGAGACACATGAAAACATGCTCAGAGTCACTAATTATTCGAGAGATTCAAATTAAAACGATATTTCGACACCATTTCACACCTGTCAGAATGGCAATCATCAGCAAGCAACAGGTGTTGGCCAGGATGAAAAAAAAGGGAACCCTCGTGCATTGCTGGTGGGAATGCAGACTGGTTCAGCCACTCTGGAGAACAGTATGGAGTTTCCTCAAAAACTAAAAATGGAACTTCCATTTAACCCAGTAATTCCACTCCTAGGAATATATCCTAAGAACTAGAAACACCAATCAGAAAGGATATGTGCACCCCATACAGCCCAATTTACAATAGCTAAGATTTGGAAACAGTCTAGGTGCCCGTCAGCAGATGACTGAATAAAAATCTATGGTACATCTCTACAATGGAATACTATAATGCCTTTAAAAAGAAATTCTAACCATTTGCAACAACCTGGATGGAACTGGAGAGCATTATGCTAAGTGAAAAAAGTCAGTCAATGAAAGAAAAACATCATATGATCTCACTCATTTATGGATAATAAAGAACATTATAAACTGAGGCCCGGTGCATGAAATTTCTGCACAGGGGGAGGTGTTAGGGGGATGTCCTTCAGCCCAGCCTGCTCCCTCTCCAATCTGAGTAGCCCCAAGGGATGTCCGACTGCCCTTTTAGGTCAGATGCAAACCTAAACGGGCAGTGGGACATCCCTCTCACAATTCAGGAATCCTGGCTCCCAATTGCTCATCTGCCTGCCTTCCTGATTGCCCCAAACCACTTCTGCCTGCCAGTGTGATCACCCCCTAACTAGTCTCCTGCCAGCCTAATTGGTGCCTAACCGCTCCCCTGCCAGTGTGTTTGCCCCAACTGCCTTCCCCTGAGGGCCTGTCACCCCAACTGCCCTCTGCTGTAGTCCTGGTCACCCCCCACTACCCTCCCCTGCAGGCCTGGGTCTCCCCAACTGCCTTTTCCTGCAGACCTGGTCGCCCCCAACTTAGCTCCTCTGCCAGCCTGGTCACCCCTAACTGCCCTCCCCTGCAGGCTGGGTCTCCCACAACTGCCCTCCCTTGTAGGCCTGGTCCCTCCCAACTGCCCTCCCCTGATTGCCTGATCACTCACAACTGCCTCCCTTGCAGGCATGGTCCCTCCCAACTGTGGTGGTCATCTATGTTCACATGGGGGCAGTCATCTTGTTTGTTGCAGTGTTGGTCAATCTACATATTAATCTTTTATTAGATAGGATAGAGGCCTGGTGCATAGTTGGGGACCAGCTGGTTTTTCCTGAAAGGTGTCCCAGATCAGGGTAGGTGATCCCTTGGGGTGTGGGGTGGCCTGGGTGGGGGGCCTGTAGTGGTTTGCAGGCCAGCCACTCCCCCTAGCGACCCAAGTGGAGGCCCTCATATCTGGGATTTATTTATCTTCTACAACTGAAACGTTATAGCCTGGAGCAGAGCCAAGCCACCACAGCCATTGAAACTTTATTGCCTTAAGCGGAGGCCTGGGCCCATGAGGGTTTGTGGAAAGCTTGGCTTCCTCCATCTCCAGGGGCAACCCAAGCTTCCCTCCTGTTCTCTCTGTGGCTGTAGCCATCTTTGTTGGGTTAATTTTCAAACTCACTCTGGCTGGTAGGCATGGATGGTGGGCATGGCTTGTGGGTGTAGCAAAGGTATGGTCAATTTGCATATTACTCTTTTATTAAATAAGATGAACAAAAAGGTAGATACAGAGATAGTAAAGCATCAGACAGACTGTCAAATTACAATGGGAAGGTTAGGAGAGGTGGAATAGATAAGAGATCAACCGAAGGACTTATATGCATGCATATAAACATAACCAATGGACACAAGACACTGGGGGCTTAGGGTGTCCATGGGAGTGCTGGGGGCAATGGGAAGATTGGTACACATGTAATAAATTAATAAAAAAATAATAAATAAATAAGTAAAATCATTTTTTAAAAAAGAAAACTAAACTAAATGGAGACAAATCATCTAACAGATGCAGAGTTTGAAACTCGTTATAAGATTGCTCAACGAATGTAGGGGTAGAGATGAACTCAGTGAGAACTTTAATAAAGATATAAGAAACATAAAAATGGCAACAAAACATTAAAAAAAAGTCAAAAATGAAGAATAAAATCACTAAAAATAAAGAATAAATTATATTAAATCAAGAATAAATTATATTAAATCAACAGTAAATTTGATGAAGCAGATGACAGTATCAACTATTTGGAAAGTAAGGTAGCAGAAAACACCCAATCAGAACAGCAAAAAGAAAAAAGGCATATTTTAAATAAAGGTTGTTTAAGGGACCTCTGGAACAACCTCAAGTGTACCAACATTCATTCACATCATGGGGGTGTTAGAAGAAGAGAACAAAGAAATGACAACATGTTTGAAGAAATAATGATGGAAAACTTCCCTAAGCTGGAAAAGAAAATGGACACACAAACCAGGAAGTTCAGAGTCCCAAACAAGATGAAACCAAACAGACTCACACTAATATACATCAAAATTAAAATGACAAAGGTTAGAGATAAAGATAAAATCTTAAAAGCAGCAAGAACCCTAGCCAGTTTGGCTTAGTGGCTAAAGCGTAGCCCTGCAGACTGAAGGGTACTGGTTAGATTCTAGTCAAGGGCACATTCCTTAGTTACAGGTTCGATCTGTGGCTCTGGTTTGGGCACATGCAGGAAGCATTCAACAGCTCTCTCACATTGATGTCTCTCTCTCTCTCTCTCTCTCTCTCTCTCTCTCTGTCTCTCTCTCTCTCTTTCTTCTTCTTCTTCTTCTTCTTCTTCTTCTCTCTCTCTCTCTCTCTCTCTCTCTCTCTCTCTCTCTCTTCCCCCCCCATCCTTGCCCCCATCCTTTCCTCTCTCTCTAAATATCAATGCAAAAATATCCTCAGGTAAAGATTAATAAAAAAATAATTAATTAATTAATTAAAATTAATGGAAAAAATATCCTCTGGTGAGGATTAACAATAAATGATAGATAGATAGATAGATAGATAGATAGATAGATAGATAGTTAGATAGCAGCTAGAAAAAGGCACTCAGTGACATACAGGGGGAGCTCCCATAGATTGTCAGCTAATTTCTCAACAAAAACTTTGAAGGCCAGAAGAGATTAGCATAAAACATTCACAGTGAGGAAAAGGAAGAACCTGCAACCAAGATTCCTCTACTCACTCAGTAAGACTATCATATAGAATTGAAGGACAAATAAAGAGCTTTACAGATAAGAAAAAGCTAAAAGGATTCATCACTACCAAATCAGTTTTTACAAAAAAATGAGATAAAAATATATGAGTAATAGCCAAAACCAGTTTGGCTCAGTGGATAGAGCATCAGCCTGTGGACTGAAAGGTCCTAGGTTCGATTCTGGTCAAGGGTATGTACCCTGGTTGCAAGCACATCCCCAGTAGGGAGTGTGCAGGAGGCAGCTGATCGATGTTTCTCTTTATCCCTCTCCCTTCCTCTCTGTAAAATATCAATAAAATATACTTTAAAAAATAATATGAATAATAAAACAGCAATAAATGCATCCCTATTAAAGGTATAGGTATAGTTTTTTTTAGAGAGAAGTGGGTTGGGTTGGAGAAAGAAAAACAAAACAAAACACTGATGTGAGAAAGAAACATCGATTGGTTGTCTCTCATACATTCTCTAACCCCAGACCAGACCCAAAACCTAGGTGTAAGCCCTGACCGGGAATGGAAACCTCAAGCTTTTGAGAGGATGCTGAAAGCTTTCACTGGTATGGAACAACACTCCAACCATCTGAGCCACACTAGCCAGCGCTATCAATAATTACTTTAAATGTTAATGGATTAACGGTCCAATCAATAGCCATAGAGTGGCCAAATGGATAAAAATACACAGCCCAAATATATAACGTCTTCAGGAGTCCCACTTCAGGTCAAAAGACAAACAAAAACTGAAAATAAAGAGATAGAAAAATATATTTCATGCAAATAGAAACAAATAAAAAGTTGGGGTAGGAATATTTATATCAAACAAACAGACATTTAAAATGGGTCCTTCAATCAGAAAACATATATATTTACATTATGATTCATAACAGTAGCAAAATTACAGTTATGAAGTAGCAACAGAAATAATTTTATGTTGGGGGTCACCACAACATGAGGAACTGTATTAAAGGGTCGCGGCATTAGAAAGGTTGAGAACCACTGAGTTAAAGGAATGTAAAGTACAGCACAGGGGAATATACTCAATAATATTGTAATAACTATGTATGGTGCCAGAAAGCTACTAGATTTATCAGGATGATCACTTCATAAGTAGTATCTAGAGTCTCATGGAAGGGTTGATCAAGAGGAGCAGTTGATGAGGAGACATTACAAAGAGAAGGAAGAGTTGCAAGCCAAAATTCAAGGTATGAAGAATGCTGTTCTGAAGAATGACAAAAAGAGGAAGAAGCAGCTCAATGAAAATGCTGCTAAGTTGGAAGCAGAAATGGAATAGAAACAGAGAAACTGGAGCAATTTAAGCTAACTTCTAGGGAGAGTAAAATACATTCTGGTACTGTTAACATTTCAAACTTGGTTCTTGAGAATCAGTCACCTCGGATATCAACAGGACAAGAGAGACGGGACAAAAAAGCTGCACTGGAAAAAGAGCTGAAAAAGGATACTTGAAGCTAAAATTGAGAATTTACATAAAGCTAGATGCATAGAAAATCTAAAGCTAGGCAGTTAGAAATTAATGATTCCATCTGATGGCCACTGCATGTAGAGAGCCATTTAAGATCAACTGAAAGAACAGGAATGCCCTCTGACTATATCTGCCTTCAGTAATTAAACTGCTAAGTATATGCAAAGCCATGTGGAAGACTTTCTGTCATTTTTAACAAACCCTAATACGAAGATATGTATACTTCAGAAGAAATCGGAAAGTACTGTGATGGCATTATATACACAACTGCATGGGGAAGTCAGCTTGAGCTAAAATCTCTATCTCATATTTTACAAACACCAATAAAGATAATACAGGCAGATTATCCTCCCATTATAGTTGGCAAAGAGTATTAAAAAAAACTATTAAGTTGCATATATGAGATATGTATATGGCTTAGTGAACAGAGCTACTGGAAATTTCAACTAGTTTACAAAATGTTGTGCAATTTATATTTTAGAACAGTGTGCCAATATGAATAATTTATATCAAGTGGTAGATTATTCTAAACATTATTGAAAAACATTAATAACTACCTTAAGTCAGTTTTATGGCAAAGCTTTTAACAGGTTTCTCAAAAAATTGTGTCATAAACTTTAATCATAGTTTATAAAATATCTCTTAGTGGTATTTTAAAAATACTTGTAAGGCCATTGTCAAGAACATCACTCACAGATCAAGATGCAACTCTATCATCTATCTATCTATCTATCTATCTATCTATCTATCTATCTATCTATCTATCTAAAACCCTAAGATGCAAATAGACAGAATGACAGAACCAAACAACAGAACAACTGATTGTGACAACCAGTCACTATGATGTGTACCACCAGGGGGTCGTGCACAGAACATGGGGTGGGGGGCGGAGGGTGTTGGCTGCAGCAGGATGGTGGAGCAGGTGAGTGGGGGCATCAGACCAAGGCAGGGCGCCAGTCGCTATCATCGAGACCGCTGGTGTTTACTGAAAATTCTTTGCTCCCATGTGCCGCAGTGTCACCCAGTGCTTGCAACTGCTGCGGGCTCCAGCCCTGCTCACACCCACTGCTGGTGCCGGAGCCACCGCTTGCACCCACTGCCAGTACCCAGTGCCAGCCCTGGCCCCAATCACTCAGCACTGTTAGCAGGTGTGAGCAGCAGCTGCTGGCCTCAATTGCCCTCAGGGCTTCTTCACCTCCCCCTGCTCCTAAGGGGTGATCAGGGCAGCAGCCACAGCTCACACACACTGACAGGGCCGGCCCCACTCACACTGGCTGGCACTGGCCCCAATTGCTCTGCGCCATCAGCAGATGAGAGTGGGGCCGGTGCTGTCAGCACATGGGAGTGGTGGCAACAGGAGCAGAGCTGCTGGCAGGCAAGGGGAGGTGGGGGAGACAGGGCAACAGAAGGGGCCAGTAGGGGCATGGAAGATGGGCCAAGACCTTCCCCTGTGCCCACAGCAGCCTCGGGGACCCTACTTTGCTTATATATTTTTTAATATAGGATCCTGAACAATCTGTTGAAATAAATCTTAAATGTTTTTTTTAAAGCTTTCAATAAAATCCCTAGCTGGTTTGGCTCAGTGGACAGAACATTGGCCTGCAGACTGAAGGGTCCCAGGTTCGATTCCAGTCAAGGGCTCATGCTCAGGATGTGGGCTCGATCCCCAGTAGGGATTATGCTAGAGGTAGCCGATCAATAATTCTCTGTCATCATTGATGTTTCTCTCTCTCTCTCTCCTTCTCCCTTCCTCTCTGAAATGAATTAAAATATACTATTTTTAAAAAAGTTTCCAGTAACCATTTCAGTGTAATTTTTATTTAAGAAATGAAAAGACTCAATCTTTTTGTTACTGCAATAAAGTGGGGGATGGTGATAGGAAATTTAATTAACACTTATAAATAAATTTGATTGCAGTAACCTGGTATTGATGAGATTAATGCTGTGAAGTTTTTTTATGATCCATCAAAATATAGCTAAGAAACTTGTTTTAATGACTGAGAATTTAGTTTTGTCTCAAGCGTGTTATTTTTTTTAGATAGGAATCAGATGTTAAGCTTTAGGAGATGGCACAAATTCAAAGCAAATAGGTGTTCTCTATCAACTTTGAAACTAAAGAATTACAGATTACCCTTTTACTTGTATATAATGTAAAAAAGATGAAACAAAAAAATAAATATGAAAAACGAAAAGATCCAACAGATTAATATTTTAATTCATGTTACTACTTGCTGCTTCTTAAAATTCAGAATGGAATTAATACCATAATTTCTTGATTATTTTCATAACTACACATTTTTACATCTTTGTTGTTTTCTCCTTCACTGCTCAGCTACTTTGCTTTCCTTGCAGATTTTTCCACTAAGGAGCAGTTTGGGACCTCTCTTATTATTTAACTTGTACAATTTAAAGAAGTAGCGATGTAAAAGGGTCCAAAGACAAATTTACTTAAAATTTTTCCTCTTTTCAAATTTGTCTTACAAGATCTTTCTCTTTTTTGCTTCATTCTCTAGGATTAAAAGAAAGCCTTTTATGTTATTTTGTTAGCCTTTTAAGGTCATCTTTCCTTAACTCAAGTATTTGAGAATGATTACATATATGGATAAAGTCAAAAGCTCCTCTTTGGGATTCAAAACTTTATAGTAAAAATCAATATAATGCTTTTTATTGTGAGTGATTTATCTAACTCAGATTTCTGATAACAATATTCCTTCTAGGAAAATAGTACTCATCTATACAATGGGTCTGATAATTTGATATGCAAGGAAGTATTATGTAAATGAGACCTTTTTAGTTGAATCTATTTTTCCCCAATCCTATCTAATAAAAGAGTAATATGCAAATTAATCATCACTCCATTATACCCAAAAGTCACACCCACAAGCCAATCAGGAGTGAGTATGCAAATTAACTCCAACCAAGATGGCTGTGGCCACAGAGAGAGCAAGAGGAAGGCTTGGGTTTCCCGGCGATGGAGGAAGCCAAGCTTTCCACACACCCTGGCTGGCCCAGGCCTCCACTCCAGACTATAAAGTTTCAATTATATAAGATAAATAGATCCAAACAAAAATGGCAGCAGCCACAGAGCTGGAGAGAACAGGAGGCTAGAGTTGCCCCCAGCAATGGAGGAAGCCAAGCTTCTGCAACCCTGGCCTGCTGTCTTGGCCTCCACTTAAGGCTACAAAGTTTCAATTGTAGAAGATAAATAAATCTCAACAGAAATGGTTGCAGCAAAGTGAGCAAAAGGCTTGGCTCTACTCCAGGCTACAAAGTTTCAATTGTAGAAGATAAATAAATCCAAGATACCAGGGCCTCCGCTTAGGTCACCGGGGGTGGGGGGAGGTAATATCCTGATCCAGGACACCCTTCAGGCAAACCAGCTGGCCACCACCCATGAACCAGACCTCTATCCTATCTAATAAAAGAGAAATATGCAGATTGACCATCACTCCAACATACAAGATGGCTGCCCCCATGTGGTCAAAGATCCTGCCTCCATGTGGACACAAGATGGTCACAAGATGGCCACAAGATGGCCAGCAGGGAAGGGGGATTAGGAGGGACCAGGCCTGCAAGGCAGGGCAGTTGGGGGCGATCAAGACTACAGAGGAGGACAGTTGGGGCGATCAAGACTACAGAGGAGGGCAGTTAGGGGTGACCAGGCCAGTAGAGGAGGGAAGTTGGGGGTGATCGGGCCTGCAGGGGAGAGCAGTTGTGGGGGACTAGTCTGCAAGGGAGGGCAGTTAGGGGCAAACAGGCTGGCAGGGGAGCAGTTAGGCATCAATCAGGCTTGCAGGGTAGTGGTTAGGAGTAATCAGGGTGGCAGACAGAAGCGGTTAGGGGCAATTAGGACGGCAGGCAGGTGAGTAGTTGGAAGCCAGCAGTCCTGGATTGTAAGAGGGATGTCCAACTGCCTCTTTAGGCCCAATCTCCCGGGCAGTTGGACATCCATCAAAGGGTTCCAGATTGGAGAGGGTGCAGGCTGGACTAAGGGACACCCCCCCCCATGCACAATTTTGTGCACAGGGCCTCTAGTTAGAAATAACTAGTAACATTTAACATGAAGTATATAACATTTGAATTTTTGATTTCTGAATGTAATAAATAATACTTAAATATAGGGTTTATAATATTAAAAATAGGGCATCAATCTCACATGCCTAGCAGGTGATGATGTGGGAAGATTGTCAACTAGATCAAAAAAGTACTACATGATGATAGTCTATTTTCAAAAATAAAAACCATTCTGCCTTTCGGACAAAATATATGCTAAAGGCTGTTTTGTAATCCATGATCTGAGTTTTCTTGGAGGTCTATAATACATAAAATAATGAAATTATAAAATACTAAACACCTTGGCTTTATTCTGAAGTAATCATTACTTTAAAATTAAAAGGTAAGCATTTGGAAGTAATAAAACAAGGTATCATGAAACTTAATTATTATTTCTATCTATATTTAAAGTATTGGTAAATACCTTAATGGTAGTTTTATTTTTTTGACAAGTAGTATTTTCTTGATTATAAGTTTATTTCTATTTCAATTATTTTTAAACTAGAGGCCCAGTGCATGAAATTCATGCATGGGTAGGGCCCCTACGACTGGCCAGTGATCAGGGCCTATCTGTGGGGCGACCAGCAGGGTGATTAGGGAGACCCCTGTTGGCACCTGCCTTGGCTGGCCTAAGGCCTGAAGGCTGGGAGCAGCTCCTGTATTGAACATCTTTCCCCTGGTGGTCAGTACACATCATAGTGTCTGGTCATTCCACAGGTAATTCTGCCGTTTGGTCAATTTGCAATTTTATTATATAGGATAGTCCATATGATTATAAACAACATTTTTATTAGCTTCTGTTCTTTCATAAAACTTCACATAAAAAATCATTTTAGCTGTAACCTAAAATAGAAGTCTTTAAAAATGGCAGATGTTAACTTAAAAGCAGATATACTAATTTAGTTTTTGCTATATAATGATAATCTAATGAAAATTTCATAAGTTTTCCTTTGTCCTAACTCAAAAAGTATGTTGGATTTCTGAAATGTGTGTTAAGCCAAGAATTTTATCCATATGTTTACAACTTGTATAAAGCAAAAAGGAGTCTGTATAACTAACTACAGCAAGCAATATAACTTTGTTCATATTATCTGTTATGCCAGAAGAATAAAAGATGAATTAATTTTTTTAAATGTCCAATTACTATGTTGTACACCTGAAATTAATATACTATTACACATGTCAACTGTAATTTCAAATTATTTTTAAAAGTTATTTTTTCACAAGTGGTGCTAATAAAGTGTTTTCCCCTGATTCTTCTTTCTTATAGGATGGTTAACAAGTGTATTAACATATTATGAACATATGAACTTTCATAGACAGTACTAGCGGTCCAAAATCCCAACTCATCCCCTTTCCAAAGACGAAGAATCTTGCCCTTTAACTATTATCCTAACTTCTGATACCACTGACAAGACTCACCTCTTTAAAAATACTATGTAAATAAAATCATACAATACATATTCTTTTTATATGGCTATTTTTAAACTCAGCATTATGTTTCAGAAACACATCCATACTATAGGATTCATTCATTTTAACTGCTGTAGGGCAGAGGTTGCTGAACACATTTGCTAATTTATACACTACGTATGGCTGCTTCCTCAATATAATGGCAAAGCTGAGACCATATAGACCCAAAAACCTAAGACTTACTTAGCTGGTCCTTAACAGGAAAAGTATACCAAAATCTGCTACAGAGCATTAATTCTCAATTAGTTAGAGCATCATCCTGATACACCAATGTTGTGGGTGGATTGAATCCCTTGTCAGGGCATTAAATCTCCCTCCACACTTCCCTCCCTTCCTTTTTCTTTCTAACAATCTATATATACAAACCCCTAGTATGCAAATAGATCAAATGGCAGAACAACTGAAAAACCTAACAACCAGTCTCTATGACGTGCGCTGACCAGCAGGGGTCAGCAGCAGGCAGCAGAGTGCAGAACATGGAGGATGTCAGCCAAAATGGGATGGTGTAACAGGTGAAAGGGGGTGTCAACCCAAGATGGGGCACTGGTCACTGTCACTGGGACGAGCCTCTGGTGGTTACTGAAAATTCTTTGTTCCCGTATGCTGCAGTCCCACCTAGCACTTGCAACCGCTGCCGGCACCAGTCCTTCTTGCACCCACTGCCAGCACAGGAGCCACCATTCGCACCTGCTGCCAGTGCTGAGTGCTGGCCTCAATAACTTGGCACCGTCAGTAGATACAAGCAGCAGCTGCCGGCTCTGATCTTCCCTCAGGACTTCTCCACCTCCCCCTGCTCCTGAGGGGTAATCACGGCCAGCAGCTACCTCTTGCACCCACTGCCAGCTCCAGAGCCACCACTCTCACCCGATAATGGCTCCAGCCCTCTTTTCTGACAATGCCGTCAGTGCGTGGAAGTGCTGGCAGACAGGGGGCCATGATGCGAGGGGCCAGGCAGGGGCCTGTAGGATGGGCCGAGACACGCCCCTGTGCCCACTGCAGCCTCACAACCCACAGTTCTCAGTTTTTTTCAAGATGTATGAATTCGTGCACTGGGCTCCTAGTCCATACATACATACATACATACATACATAAATCAACCAACCAACCAACCTTTAATGTACCACAGAATCACATGGAGAGCTTATTAAAACACAGACTGCTACCCTAGCTGGTTTTGCTCAGTAGATAGAGCTTAGGCCAGAGGACTGAAGAGTTGCAGATTGCTCAAGAGGCAATCAATCTGTTTCTTTCTCTCTCTCTCTCTCTCTCTCTCTCTCTCTCTCTCTCTCTCTCCCCCTCCCTTTCACTCTCTCTAAAAACCAATGGAAAAATATCCTCATGAAAATATAAAATGAAACACAGACTGTTGGGGCCCATGCCCAGAATTTCTAAAGTAGGTATAGGAAGGAGTTCAATAGTTGCATTTCTAACAAGTTTCTTGGAAATGTTGATGCTACCAGTAGGGTTAAGGGAAGGACAAAACTTTAGAGAAACCAATGCTGTAGAATATTTGCATGCAATTTATTCCCCCATTACACTATCCATAGACATTACAGTTACTTCCAATTTTTGGTCATTAAGAATGCTATTTTGAATATTTCTGTACGAAACCTTCGTGTGCATTTATATGCATTCTAAATGTGAAAACACAGGCTTATAAATGACACCAGTATAACTTTAGCAGATAGTGCCAAAAAAATTTTCTAAAGTAGTTGTACCAATTTATGCACCCGCCACCAGCACAGAGGACTTCCTTATGCATAGTATTTATCTAATACTTGTATTATCAATCTTTTTCATTTTAATCATTCTGGTGAATGCCAAAGGGTATCTCCTTGTGGTTTTAATTTTTATTTCCCTGATGACTAATAAAGTATGAAATCTTTTCCATGTTCACTGCTCAGGTGGGTGTCATTCACATGCCTATACTTCTATATAATAAAAGCCTAATATGCTAAGTGTCCGGTTGACTGGTTGGCCGTTCAACCAATCAAACTGTAATATACTAATGATATGCTAAGGCCACTCAACTGCTCACTATGATGTGCACTGACCATCAGGGGCAGACAGTCGACCGGTTAACCAGTCGCTATGATGTGCACTTACCATCAGGGGACAAACACTCCAACTGGTAGGTTAGCTTGCTGTTGGAGTCTGGCTGGGACTGAGCAAGATAGGCTGGACATGCCCTGAAGCCTTCCTGCAGTCCTTTCCTGGCTGGCTAACTTCCCGTATCTCTCCTCAGCCCTGATTGTGCACCAGTAGGGTCCATTGGCCTGTCAATTCTGAAAATGTTTCTTTTCCCTATCATCTGATAAGTCTTCTTAAAAACAAAGTTTTTTTTTTCCCTATCATCTGATAAGTCATCTTAAAAACAAAGTTGTTTAACTATTCGAGTCTCACTTGTGGAGGTTACGAGGGGGCTCCTCCTTGCTCTTAAATCTGGTTCAGTATCTCACACTTCAAGCTGGACTCTTTCTGAATCAGCAACCCTTTACCATAATAGAAAATTCCATAAATAATGGGCTCATCTCTCTGCATTTCCTTCTTACAGGTCTAAGCACAGTAAAATTTTACTTATTTGAAGGTATTCCAATGCCTTCAAATATACTTTGTTCAGTTTTTTCAGGTGTTCCTCAAGGCAAGTTTAGTGAAAATTACCTAGTTTGACATTCCCAGAAGTGGGATAGACAGAAGAAAAACTCACCAGATTATGAAATCCTCAAATAAGATCCTGGCACTCTAAATTTTCTATTTTCAATGCCTAGGACAGTGTCTGACACAATTATTTTTCAATTTATTGATGAATCAATGACCTGAGGACAATTCTGAGCAAGTAAAGAGAATAAGAAGAGAGCACTATTACAAATGATATATATTGATTTGAAATATATTTTCAAACCACAGAAACCTCTTTTGTTCTGTCTCTTATTCCACATTTTCTCTACTAAAACTCTGATTCAGGACTCACTCACCCACACTACTTCAACTGGCTCATATACATGGCTCATATATGATGTCCTTTCTTCTAGTTCACCTTTCTTCGGTCCATCTCCCATAGTTTCAATTCAAATCCTCCACTAAATGTATTTCAAATGTCTCCTCATTCTCTAAAATTCTAATCTTCTCTTCATGATATAGAAAGCTCACAATGATCTGAACTTAGGCTATTTCATCAAACTTACTTTCTTCCTGCCTGCATTCTTTATTTTAAACCCTATATTTTAGCTACATTGATTCAGTTCATCAAAGGTGCTATGTCATTTTATATCAAAGTTTTAAGGAATTGTTACCTTTGTTTAAAATACCTTTTTCCCATTGACAATCTGGTCAACTCAACCTTCCATTCAAAACTATGTTCCAGCCGAAACCGGTTTGGCTCATTGGATAGAGCGCCAGCCTGAGGACTGAAAGGTACCAGGTTCGATTCCGGTCAAGGGCATGTACCTTGGTTGCAGGCACATCTCCAGTGTGGGGCGTGCAGGAGGCAGCTGATTGATGTCTCCCTCTCATCGATGTTTCTAGCTCTCTGTCCCTCTCCTTTCCTCTCTGTAAAAAATCAATAAAATATATTTAAAAAAAAAACACCTATGTTCCAGAATCATCCCTGGGAAATCTTTGCAGGCTTTCAAGAAGTTCTAATCAACTTCATTCTTTATATCACTACTTTACCTTATATCTAACTATAGTTAGATATAACTATATCTAGCTATAGCATTTGCTATCCTACATGACATTTACTACATCCTTTGTGCCTATGTACTAGTTTTAAACAAAATGTAAAGGCGAACATCTGTAATCAAGATTATCAAGATGTTTTCTCGCAAAGAATATTTTATACTTTTCTATTTCTATCTCTATTTTAAAAATTTTTATCTACTTAACTGATTTGTATTCTATTGAATTTAACAAATAATCACTGGGTACCCATCTCATACCAGGAACCACTGATAAATATAATCCCAGCAAATTCATTTTAAGAGAAAAACTTCAGGAGAGAAAGAATAAAATACATGAGATGGCAAATAGGTGCAAGGTTTCTAAACTCTCCAGAAGTAACACTGAAATACAATTATATTACATCACAAATTACAGAAGAGAATACGGAGACTTGAAAGAAAATAGAGGTATGCCTTAAGAATCTAAGTCTTCTGACCCATAGTTCCAACACATTACCCAAACTTATGATATTCAGAATAGCAAATCAATGAGAATCACCCACCCCCAAGTAGTTATTAACACATTTTCCATGAACTCTAAGGTTTCTTTTTATAGATGTTTTTAGATAAGGCATTTCTTGTCTAATTTAGACTTCTATAGAAAAGGTAAAAATAATTTCAGTTCACAATAACAGAATAAATTTCTTCTTCAAAAACAATTTAACCAACCTTCTGGTTGTTTTCTTTTTTAAATAGATATGTTTTTTGTTTTGTTTTTTATTGCTTGCAGAGAGGAAGGGAGAGAGAGAGAAAGAAACATCAATGATGAGAGAGAATCATTAATCAGATGACTCCTGCATGCCCCACATTGGGGATCGAGCTCGCAACCTGGGCATATTCCCTAACCAGGAATCGGACCAATGAGCTACAGCAGCTAGCACCAGTCTTTTGTTTAGTGATCCACAGAGCAAGTGGTGCTTTGCTTTTTTAAGTACAGAACACATCAACTAAATGAAATCCTTTGCTCCCCCAACACATATACCCATTTGCATGAGAGAAAAATACTAATTTGGCATGATCTAGTTAAAAGAACACTGGACTATTAAGAGACTTATCCCAGCTCAGCTTCTGATTAAAAGTAAAAATTATGGAACCAGAGTCTTAAGGATTGAATACTTGCTTTAGATATCACCTGTAAAACTAGAATAAAAATATAGTGTAAGGAGCTGCTAGGACAACTTCAAGCTTACCAGCATTCCCATTGTTGGTCAATATTATCTTTCAATAGCTCTAGTGAAGAGTCTAGCTAAAAAGTCATGTGTCTAAGAAATAGTAGGCACTACATAATGCTAGCTACTATTATAGCAAATAATACTGTTTTTGTTATTGTTGTTAATCCTCACCTGAGGGTATATTTTCCATTGATTTTTAGAGAGAGTAAAAGGGGTGGAAGGGAGACAAAGACAGAGACAGAGATAGAGAGACAGAGAGACAGAGAGAGACCCCGCTGTGAAAGAGCACATTGATTGGTTGTCTCCCACATATGCCTGGACCAGGACCAGGGCCAGGGATCAAACCTGACAACCCATATATGTGCCCTTGACTGGGAATCAAACTCACCACCCTTTGGTGTGCAGACTGGCACTCTAACCACTGAGAAACATCAGCCAGGGTGTAATAATAATACCATATTTTTTAAAAAATATTTGTTAAGATTGTTATAGATGTACCTCTTTTTTCCCCCTCAATACTACCCTCTACACGAGTTCCAGCCAAGCCCCAGGCCTTTACCACCCTATTGTAGGTGTCCATAGGTAATGCATATATGCATATAAGACCTTTGTTTAATCTCTTCCTGCTCCCTTTTGCTCCCTTTACTTCTGAGCATCATCAGTTTGTTCCATTTCCATGCCTCTGATTCTATTTGATTCACCGGTTTATTCTATTCATTAGATTTCTTATTCATTTGATTTTTATATTCAATTAGAGGCCCAGTGCATGAAAACTCATGCACTGGAGTGGGGGACTCTCAGCCTTACCTGCCTCCTCTCACAGTCAGGGGCGATCAGGGGAAGGCAACGCCCCCATCACACCTCTGCTGCTGCCACTGTCGAAGTGTAAGCTTCTGTCGGCCCTGGTTACATGAGCCTTGGGCTCCCTGGGTGGCTGGGCAGCTGTCATCAGAGGCTTACCTGCGCCTTGGGATGGTGCTGGGTGGCTGGGGGGCTGAGGGGACTGGGAGACTCCGGAGGCAGGCACGAGGAGCCTTGTGGCTGGAGGCACCATCATCTTTGAGGGTGTAGCAGTCAATTTACATATCCCCTCCTTATTGGCTGTGGGCGCCACCATCTTTGTGAGAGTGTGACGGTCAGCAAATTTCCTCTTTATTAGACGGGATTGTTGATAGGTATGTATTTGCCATTTTGTTGTTCATATTTTTGAACCTTCTCTTTTTCTTCTTTTCTCTCTTCTTAAAGAATACCCTTCAATATTTCGTATAATATAGGTTTGGTGGTAATGAACTCCCTTAGCTTTTTCTTGTCTGTGAAGCTCTTTATCTGACTTTCAATTCTAAATGATAGCTTTGCTGGATAGAGTTTTCTTGGTTGTAGGTCCTTGTTATCCACCACTTAGAATATTTCTTGCCACTCCATTCTGGCCTGTATGGTTTCTGTTGAGAAATCAGCTAACAGTCGCATGGGCATTCTCTTGTATGTAACTAACTGCTTTTCTCTTGCTGCTTTTAAGATTCTATCTTTGTCTTTTGCCCTTGGCATTTTAATTATGATGTGGTCCTCTTTGGGTTCCTCTTATTTGAGATTCTCTGTGCTTCCTGGATTTGTAAGTCTATTTCTTTCACCAGGTAGGGGAAGTTTTCAATATCTTGCTCTCTCTCTTCTTCTAGCACCCCCATAATGTGAATGCTGGTAAGCCTGAGATTGTCCCAGAGGCTCCTTACACTATCTTCATATTTTTGTTGGATTCTTTTTTCTTTTGCTCTTCTGGTTGGATGTTTCTTGATTCCTTATATTTCAAATTGTTAACTTGATTCTCAGAATCCTCTACTCTTTGGTTGAATACCTGTATATTATTCTTTATTTCAATCGGTGTATGATTAATTTCTGACTGGTCCTTTTCCATTTTTCTGAAGATTTCTAAAAGATTCTTTAGTAACCTTATAACTGTGGTTTTGAACTCTATATCCAATATTTTGCTTTCTTCTATTTCTCTCACTTTTGACATGTTTCTTTGTCTCTGCATTTTGGCTGCTTCCCTGTCTTTGTTTCTATATCTTGGGTAGAGTTGTTATGTCTCCTGGAGTTGGTAGAGTGGCCTTGTATAGTAGGTATTCTATAGGGCCCAGTGGCTCTGCCTCCCCAGTTACCTTGATCTGGGAGCTCTAGGTGTGGGCTGTGTGCACAGTCTGGTTGTAGTTGAGCCTTGATTGCTAATGTTGTCACTTGAAGGAACTGACCTCCAGGCCAATTTGCTATGAAGACTAGCTGTGACTACAGTGGGAGAGCTGTTGTGCAGAAGACTTGCTTCAATGGACAAGATTTGCTTCAATGGGACTTTGGTGCTGAGTCTGCCTCTTGAGTGTGTCACTTATGGATATAAGGAGTTGTAATTTGGTATGTCTCACACTGACCACTGGGTAGTAAGTACCCTCGCTCTTGGGACTCCATGGAGGTGCAAAGTCAGTCATTGCCTGGGGCCACCCAGCAGAAGCTACAGAGAGATCTGTAGATTCCTTCTCTTTGTATCAGGTTTGGAAATGCCCAGATGAGGCCCAGCTATGAAGTAAGGCAGGCTTGTGTTGGTGCTGGTGCCAGGTCTTGGGCCTTTTATTGATACATTAGGGGCTCCGACCCAGCTGTAGTTTTTTTGAGAGATTTTAGCCTGAGCAAAAACAGGACATTCATAGCCACCCCACACAACTTGGGTAGGGTTGCAAATTGGATAAGGCAGTATCTTAGTGAATCACCAGGGTGGAGCAAACAAAAATGGCTACCACTCAGCCTTGGGATGGGAGAGGTCTCAGCATAGGAACAATGATCCCTGCAAGTACTCAATCTGGGACAAAGCCACCCCCAAGTTCCTGCCCCATGCCAAACAATCCAATTCCTCCTTGTATGTGTTCATGTCCCCCAAAGCCTCTCCCTGGTGCTTGAACTCAGAGGAAGCAGGACATTTAGCAGCTCATAGTGCTAAACTTTTAAGAGGAACAGCTGGGTCTCCAGCAGCCTCTGTGTCACTGAGCCCTAATCCACAATGGTTTTTACAGCCGAAATTCTTAATGCCCGTAGGGATTTCGTTTCCCAGCTCTGGGACCCTGGGCTGAAGTTTTGGTGTGGGGCTGGAACCCCTTGTTCCTCTAAGTAGCCTCTACAGATTAAAAAAGTGGCACACGTGAGTGCCAGACCAGCCTGTTCCAAGTGTGCTTTACTTCTCCAGTTGTAGTACTTCCATTCAGCCAGCAGTGGTTCTGGATGATGGTTATTCTGTATTTTAGTTGTAATTTTGATGTGGTTGTGGGAGGTGGAGAGTACAGGTGTTTACTATACTGACATCTTATTGTCAGTCAATATTATGTTTTAATAGCTCTACTGAAGAGTCTAGCTAAAAAGTCATGTATTTAAGAACTTCAAGCATTCAAAAGGACCAGACCAATGTTGCTTGTGTAACTGTCAATCAGTTCTTATAACTCTTTAAGCAAAATACAGGTAGGAGAGAGGGCAACAAACCCTATGATAAAAAATATTTCTTTTTCTGTTTTATAGACCTGTTGAGGTCTTTCTATTCATTTCATTATTTTAAAGTATTAATTTAAGAGAGGGAAGAAGGAAGGGAGAAATAGAGAGGGAGAGGAAGAGTGAGAGAGAGAAAGAAAGAGAAAGAGAATGAACTCAAAACCTTGGTGTATCGGGTTGATACAATCTAACCAACTGAACTACCCAGCAAGGGGTGTTCATTTCATTTCTTAACCATTCCCTTAAGTCAAATATAAATCCTGCTTCTGCTTATGTCCTCATACATAAACTGAAAAAAAAAATGCTACAATTTCAACTTGTTACTGACCTCAAACTTGGCTTAGAGGAAGAACCCATATTTTCTTTGACCTAGCATTTAACCTAAGAATTCTTATGGAAATCTGTGGCTCACTCTTCCTATACTAAATCAATTTGAGCTTTTCACAGGATATATCTAGTTACTCACTTTTTTCTCTATATATTATCCTGTTTCCTATAACCAAACTATGAGTTGATTCAAGGTTCCATTAAAAAGCTCCTATATACATTCTGGAACTAAGAGATCAAAGCAATTAAAAAACAAACATACTTAGCATGTGACCAACCCCATGTAACTAATTAAAAATCAGTAATAGAGAAACCAAGATGGAGGCATAAGTAAACACCTAAACTGCTGTCTCTCCCACATCAATTTCAAAACTTCAACTAAGAGACAAAACGGACATCATCCAGAACCACAGGAGGGCTGGCTGAGTGGAAATTCTACATCTAGTAGGAAAGAGAAAAGCACACTGAGACTTAGAGGAGCTGCAGGAGGCAAAGGTACTGACACATGCACACTGAGAGAACTGGCAACTGAGTATGCAGGTGGCTTTTTCAAGCGGGAGGGAGACAAAAGCTGAGTTCACTGAACTCCAGTTCTGGGCAAGACTCTAGGGACACAGACTCATATAGGGTGAAACTGGACTGTCAGGAAATAGAAAAGCTCACTGAGACTCAGAGGAACTGCGGAAGACAGAGGTACTGAGGTGCGCAAGCAGAGAGAGCGGACAACAGAGTACGCGGGTGGCTTTCTCAAGCAGAAGGGAGACAAAAGCTCCCAACTGCACAAAACTCTAGTTCCATGCGAGACTCTGGGGACCAGACTCATTCAAGCAGAAACTGGACTGTCTGGCAGTGGGTGGAACTTGAGGGCGGCTTTCTCTCAGAGGTGCTTGGAGCAATTACCACAGGACACTGAGACACAGGGGCCTATTAGGGCAGGTCTGATGGAAAACCAATGCTGTCTGCTCAGCCTTGAGACTCCACCCCATCCAAGCTAAGCACAGAGGATTTTGCAAATCTTCTCTCATAAGGGTGTCTCCAGCACAAAAGTTGTCCCAGCATAGACACAGCTGATCTTCACAGCCAATTGGCCTGGAGGTCAATTCCTCCCAGTGATACCAACAACAATCAAGGCTTAACTACAATAAGACTGCCGAAACTGGTTTGGCTCAGTGGATAGAGCATTGGCCTCTGGACTGAAGGGTCCCAGGTTCGAATCTACTTGAGTCCTATTAAAAAACAACAAAACCCTGCATAATATATCTTAAAACCTATGGTCTGACATGTTATTTGCTTACATTAATATGAAGGCGACAGTGTCTGTATTGAAATATAAGATTTAAAATGCTTATCATGGCCCAGCCATCATGGCTCAGCGGTTGAGTATTAACCTATGAACAAGAAGGTCACAGTTTGATTCCTGGTCAGAGCACATGACCTCGGGTGGCAGGCTCCATCCCCAGTGTGGGGCCTATGGGAGGCAGCCAATCAATGATTCTATCTCATCTTTGGTATGTTTCTCTCTCTCTCTCTCCCCCCTCCCTCCTTCCCTCCCTCCCTCTCTGAAATCAATAAAAATATTTTTAAATGCTTATCATGACTATGACTCAAAAATTTATGTGTGTATATGTGAAGGTAGGGAATGAAGGAGTGGCAGGGGGGGGGGGGCAAGCATACATGCGCTTAGGTACTCACCTGCTCCAGTTTAAAGATATGCTGATTAAAGTAGTGTTGTAAACGTTCATTAGCAAAATTAATGCAGAACTGTTCAAAGCTATTATTTTCATAATCTTCAAAGCCAAAAATATCAAGAACACCAATTGACAAAGTCTACAAAGCAGGAAAAAAATTATGGTTGAAAAAAATGATGCTCAAATTTATTTCATAAATAATATTTATAATAAGAAACAAAATGCTCAAAATTCTTTTTCAGCACTGGAGAGTAGGTTTTAGGGGCCAACGTTGAACTATATTATACCACAAATAAAAAGCATTTTAGTTCTCTTAGTTTCATCTTTTTCTTTTTATCTTAATTATTTTTTTATTATCAAAAATTTTAAACAACGTAACCCACTGATTAATTATTCTACAGAAATGTACAAAGCAGGGACACTGGCCAGTTATCTCAATCTCAGAAATTCCTCAATTCCAAGCGACAAGGGAATAAAAATAACAGGCTATGGGAATTCAAAAAGTTACTTTAGTACTACTAGGTCACTACTGGCTATGCCTTGTTTTTATACCAAGAGGGCTATGCAATTTTTCCTACTTGGACTTCCATAGTCCAATAGAATCCTGCTTTAAAAACCACACTAACAAGGATGTTTAACCAGCCTTGTGCAAGCTATTAATAAAACTGAATATCAGAGTATGTGGTTTCTTGAAGTTAAAAATTTTTATCAAAAAAAAAAATTTTTCTACCCCTAGCCGGTTTGGCTCAGTGGATAGAGCATCAGCCTGTGAACTGAAAGGTCCCAGGTTCAATTCCGGTCAAGGGCACGTACCTCAGTTGCAGGCTCCTGGCCCTGGTCAGGGAGATGGTCCCTAGTCAGTGGCATACGGGAGGCAACCAATCAATGATGTGTCAACCAATCTCATCGATGTTTCTCTCTATTTCTCCCTCTCCTTTCCACTCTATCTAAAAGTCAATGGGAAAAATATTCTCAGGTAAGGATTAAAAAACAAAATAAAAAAACATTGTACAGGATTATAATGTTAAATAGTTCTAAAAGGATCACAACAAAAAACAACAATATATTCTTCATCCTCAATTTCTGCACCCTAATATCTACAACTCTCAAATCATTGAGCTGTTTGGTATGGAATAGTATAGTATAGTATAGTATATACTATACTATAGAATAAAAGTGATTATTTTTCTATTTATTGATATTTCACTTATAGAAAATTATCTTCTAATACTTACTATTGATGATAGGGATTTAACTCTAATACCCCCATATTAACATTTTTCTCTCCACTACACCTCATTCTTGAAAACAGTTATATGACAACGTTGGTTAAATGAAAATAATTTTTCTCCACCAGTGCTAAGAGAGATCTAGGCAAAATGATGTAATGAGTGATAGAGATATTTTTAAAGTTTCCATTAAGAGTATTTTATTTCCCATAAGTACCTAAATCAATAAAATTCAGATATACTTCCTACTGTCCCCTTCCCCCAAAAAATAAAAGTATTTTGTTTGATTAATTCTGTTGACTAAATTCTAAGCCTTTATGAAAATAATGACCTTCAAAAATAAATTCATTTGGTAAGTTAGATAACAATTAAATTTAATATTCTGTGGGCATGAAAAGTTCATATAAAGCAATTTTACATTTAAAATAATCAAATTATGTAATAAAGATAACATTTCTTTTTTCTTTTCCCTGTGTCCCAGAGCTTGAGGATAGAACCTGCAGACTGGAAGCCACCGGCACCAAAGACATAACCCCAAGAGGGCTGTCACCCTGTCCTTCTGCCTCAGTACATTGCAGTGACAGAGACAACATACCTGATTTCCCCAAGAAAGAGGATTAAAGATAAAACATTTCTAAATAGCCTAAAAAGATAAACTATTTATTCCATAAAAGTTGTTAGAAAATGAATTTGAAATTATTAAAATTAAATATCTAAAATCTACCATATTAAAAGTAAATTCTAATTGGAAAAGAAGATCTGAATATAAAAAACTATATTCTAAATGTATGAGAACAAATATTTTATAATTTGGGCTGGAAGAGGATTTCCAATGTAAAATAAACAAACAAATAAATAAATAATGTCCAGGACAATAAAAGAATGATAGAACTACACAAAAATTTAAAACATAAAGACTTCAAAAAACACAACATAAACAAATCTTTAAAGAGTAAATGTTTGCAATGTACGTCAAACTAAAAGTCTCTGCAATATCCACAATGACTCCTAAAAAGGAATAACAAAAAGATAAAATGAACAACAAAAATAAGAAAAATATCTATAGAAATAAAGAAAAGGAATAAAACAGAGAAAATATGAGATGCTCAACTTTCATCTATCATTAAAAACACTGGTACCAAAATGGACTAGTCTTCCTTGTCAGATTAGCCTAATGAAAATTCTGAGAATATTCAATGTGATTAAAGGTGTAGCACGGAAATGGGCACTTTTATGCATTACTGGTGGAAGTGCAGTTTTTTTTAAAAGCAATTTAGCAGCATCTATCAAAATTTTAAACATATATATCCTTGAATCCAGCAATTTGTTTTGAGAATTTTGTCCTAGAGAAATGTATGCAAGGAATATTTGTCACATTATTAACAATAAAAATGTAATATATTTTTAATGGGAGAATTTATGGTACACTTCCAAACTATATATTACAAAGTTGATAAAAATGAGATACACATTGATACAGAGAACAGACTAACAACTGTCAGAGAGTGAGGGATATGTATAGGAGTCAGGTTAAAAAGGTGAAGGAATTAATAAAAACTATTAACATATAAATATGACAAATATTTAATATCTGTCATAAAAAAAAACCAATTCACATACATAGACAACACTATGCGATTACCAAAGAAAAAGGAGGCTAGGGGAGGTAAAAGAGGGTAAAGGAAGGATAAATGGTGATGGAAGAGGACTTGATGTGTAGTGGTAAACACAATAAATACACAGAGGATGTATTATAAAATTGCACAACTGAAACCTATATAATTTTATTAACCAATGTCACCATAATACATTCAATTAAAATAAAACAAGGTATAGCTATATTTCAAGACATACTCGGCTTTTAAAAACACACATATAGAAGCAATACAGATAGTGTGGACAAAAAGGGGGCTCTGTGGAAAGTAACCCCACAGAATGATCTGCTCATAAATTCCTAACTAGGCAGTTCATTGTGGGTAATCGTGTCCCAGGCCTACAACCCCTTTGGTGAAAAGCTTTAAGCCAGCCATGTCCACTATTCCAGTGTATCTAGATTAACACACCTTTGAAAAACCAGAAGTAATAACCCTAGAAAGGGGTATTAACTCTCAAGAGATCACATAATCTTAACTATTTTGTTGCCTCCTCCCACCTTTAGGTAATCTTCCTTAGTTCCATCCTAATTTCAAATGCATAAAGGAAACTGCAAAAATATTATTCTCCGCAGTACTTGAGATCTTATATGTCGTTAGTTTGGCTCAAATTAGCTCACAGAAATCCACAACAAGTTAGGACATTTCTTACAATGACAATAGTATAATTGTATTTTTATGTTTAAAGCAACTCTATATGCACACTTATAAGAATGTAAGTACATAAGAAAAAAGACACAGATTAACAGCTCCTCTACACAGGATAATAAAAACAGAAATAAGGAAGAAAACAGCAGGGAATAAAGATAACAGATGACTCTCAGATAACTGTCTTCTTAAGTTTAATGTATTAACCATTTTATTAAAACCATTTTCTAAAAAAATATACATAATTTATATATGTTTACCTTGGTATTTTGCTCCAAATCTTTACTATTCAGAAGTGCATGATTAATCCGAAAAACTATCCAGTCAAATAGGGCACTATATAAAGACTTAGCCATGGAATTCCTCACTGTCACAGCCTGAAAAAAAAAAAAAAAGGGTTAGGAATACAAGTGAAATTGGCAATAATCTAACTAAGATATTGTAACGAAGTGTGTTTTGTTCTCACTAAATAAAAAAACGCTATCATGAATTCAAAATTAAGTTTTCTCTCAATATAAATAGCTTCTAATTATAACAGGCTATAAGTTTTCTATATACATTCATTGATTTAGTCCAACTCAAAGAATCTAGGCTAAAACTATCTGGAAAAATAAGGAAAAATGTAGGTTATTCAGTTATATGAAAATTAAGGTATATATATTTCACCTGGTAAAGACAGCATAACAGAAAGTTTACAAAAAAATTAACCTTGCCATCTAAAGTGGAGAAGAGTATTCCAAGGAAAGCAATAAATCTGTTAGCAAAAAGGCCATCAATTATGCGCAGAATCCCAGTCAGATTCTTAAAACATAACCATAATACCACTACAACTATATTCCTGGTTACCTTCAGCTTGTCATCAATAGTAACTTCCAGAATTTCTCCATCCCTACACAGAGTAACAATTCTTTCATTATCAAGTGATGCAACTTATTTTTCCCTCATTTCAAACTTTCCCCAGTTTACGGAAATTCTGGACTAACTGCTCAATTTTTCTGTAAATCTGAAATTCCACTAAAACACAAATTCCACTAGTTAAAGAAAATTTAACATTTTAAAAGTACTACAACCACCCAGCCAGTGTGGCTCAGTGATTGAGCATCAGCCCATGAACCAAGAGGTGACTGGTTCTAGTTCAGGTCAGGGCACATGCCTGGGTTGCGGGCTCCATCCCCAGTATCAGGTGTACTGGAGACAGCCAATTGATGATGCTTCTCTCTCATCAATGCTTCTATTTCTCTATCCCTCTCCCTTCCTCTCTCTCTCTCAAAAAAAAAAATCAATAAAAACATTTTTTTAAATAAGAAAAAGTACTACAACCTAAAGTAGGGGACATATACCTTAGATAATCTTAAGTCTTAGCACTTAAGATATAATCATTTATATATTTAATCATGATTTATATATATAATTATTTATATATTTATCACCTAGGGACTTACTTTTAAAGATTGTATATTCAGATACACATTTATATTCTGAAGTTTAGAGGAAGTAAAGAGTAATGATTAAAGTTGGACCATCTTCCAATACTAAATTCTCTACTTATTCTAGCTGTGTCACCTTAGTCTAGCTGTGTTTTCTAGTGGTCTTAGGCTCTAGCTCTAGAAAGCGTCGCCTAAGACTATCAGAAAACACAGATGTTTACATTACGATTCATAACAGTAGCAAAATTACAGTTATGAAGCAGCAACAAAAATAATTTTATGGTTGGGGGTCACCACGACATGAGGAACTGTATTAAAGGGTCGCAGCATTAGAAAGGTTGAGAACCACTGCCTTAGTCAAATTATTTAAACTCTTAGGCTATAGCTTATATATTTGCTGTATAGAGATCATTCAGGTGATGACTGAATTTCTGAATTTCAGTTAAAAAGAAAATAAAGGAAGCTTCAAGTTTCTAGACAAAAAAAATTACTGCTACCTAAAAACCACTATCAAAGAGAAGACAGATATCAAATTCTGTATTTTTAACATTATCAACTTGAAAATAATTGGAAAATGTTTACAAGTTCTGAGAGAAAAAGGAATGTGGTCTTGGAATACTATATTTATGCAAGTTATCAACAAAATTCTTTAAAATACCAATAAAATCATAGTAGTATGTCTAGAAATAATTGCCATTCTATTTTTCCCAGAAGGAGAAAATGGAATAAAGATAATCTGATCATATTCAGCAAAGGAAAAACATTTTAAATCTAAATAAACAAGCAAGATATCAAAAAGAAGACATCATAGTGATTATTTCAATCTATTAAATATAATGGGTTAATTTTTTAGTTAAAAGACAGACCTTCATATTACATTAAAAACTAACTCCATGGTTTAGAGTTAGATACTATTTTCATAAAATATAGTTAAATAGAATCCAGATTTACCAAAGTATACCAATACTTATTTATCCCACAACTCCAAATATTATACTTTCAACCCTTATTCTCTGAAATGCAGTCCTGCCTATCACAGCTTAATCGCAATAAGCTCAATATCAATTAATATTTTACCACACAAACAAGATCTCATTTAGTGTTTCCTATCTCACTGGATAGTACCAATATTCTTATAGTTGTGTGAACCAGAATATTAGGATTCATCCTTGACATTACCTTCCTCCTTACCTCTCATTTAGCAAATCACTGACAGAGCCTGTTGGTTTTACCATGTAAATTTCTTTCGTTTTAACTGTAATGATTTCTCCCTACCATTATCTTACCATTCTAGACAAAGCAGCAAACACCTTTCTCCTCAGTACTAACACAGCCTCCAAATTAATCTTTCCCTATTCACTCTTGCTCTCTGTTTTCTAATCCTAAAAGGATCCTCAAGATACCTACCTCCTGCTGTACAGATTCTATATCACATGTACACAACCTAAGTATGAGCAGGGCTGTAACTATGATGGATTTCATTCCACTAATTGTCATATATTATATAACAAAGATAAAGAGATTTTAAATATTTCATTATGGCCCCAAACAGCTGATTTTTTTATTTTATTTTATTTTATTTTTACTTATTTATAGGAAGAACATCTTAGATAGAACTGACTTAATCAGAGGAAACTCAAAAAAAAATTATTTATTTCATCAGAGATTCTCCTGTTGGCCTTGAAGAAGCAAGCTGCTATGTTGTGAACAGGACTCTAGTTGCTGAGAATGGCCCTTGACAGCCAATAAGAAATCCGGGGTCTCAGTCTCACAACTGCAACAAACTAAATCCTGTCAATAACTTGTGAACTTGAAAAAGGATGTTGAATCTCAGATGAGAACACAGCCCTGACAAACATCTTGACTTCAACCTGATGAAACTGTGAGCAGACTACTCAAGCTAACCTATGCCCAGACATAATCCATGGAAATTGTCAGATAATAAAATTGTATTAAGTGGCTAAGTCTGTTACACAGCTATACAAAACTAATATATTCATTTCCAAATAACTCTTCACACTGCTGCCAGAGTGAAGAGTTATCTGGAAAATTCCATTGATCTTCAGATGAAATACTAAAAGCCTTAAGAACTACTCTTCATTTTATACACAGCACATTTAATACCTAGCACATTTCTAAGCACATATTCTAAACAAATACATTAAGCAAATATAAATAAAAAATAAAGTAGAGGCTATAAATACAACCTCAGAAAGCTAAATTTAAAGTTAAAATGTTTTATAATAAAAAAAGTTCTTAAAGAAAATATAAAAGCAATGAAACCTTTATGCAAAACAGTTTGGCTTTTTCTGCTATTTAGAAAGGAGCTCTCAAAGTTGTACACTATAAAATATGACATAAGATACATGATATACATAATGAAAATATGTAGACTTATAAGTACAGTTAGGAGGGACCTAAAAAGTGGGATAAATGGATCAACGTCAGCCCATAAAGCATTCTCTACAGTTCAATCACTATTTCCCTACCCTTTTGTCTTCTAATCTCATATTGCTGTCCTATTTTTATAATTCTCATAGTTTCATTTCTTATCACTTTCATAAAATTACACTAAAATAATAAGATTTTCAATAGTTTCTTACTTCTATACACCTGGATAGTACAATAATAATGGCTCACTATTGCAATAAATCTCACCTGGAAGACTCATTATACAGATTAAAGTCATAGTACTAGGTAAAAGTAATCTAGATAAAGAATACAGAGAGGAAAGATAAAGTCTGTGTCGTAGGGCATTCCATCTTTCAAAGGTCAGAAAGAAAGAAAAAAAAAAGCACACTGACAAAAAATAAAAACTGAAAAAATAAACCAGGAAAGTCTGAAATACCAAAAGATAAGAAATTGCATAAGTGGTTGAGCATCAATCTATGAGCCAAAAAGTCACGGCATGATTCCTGGTCAAGGCACATGCCCAGATTGCGGCTGTGGGCTCGAACCCCAGTGTGGGTATGCAGGAGGCATCCAATCAATGATTCTCTCCCTCCCTCTTCTTTGTCTTTGAAATAAATAAAAATATTTATTTAAAAAAGGAAGGAATAATCAATTGGGTCAAATATTGCTTGTTTATAATTCTATTTATCATCTCTTTAGCCCATATTAATAATATAAAACTTAAGAATAGTGAACAGATTAAGAGGTTTTAAGAAAAATGTAAGACTAATTCCTTAAAATCACATTAAACTTTAAATTTCCAAGTTGATGAAAAGTTCACAAATTTCAAGGGCCCAGAAATATTTCAATCAACACTTTTTCTTGTTATTTTCATATTGTGTTGAGAAATGACACTACCCAAACTTCTAAGAATTATCAGAGTACTTTGATTCAAAGAAAATCTACTCATACCTCTGCCAGTCTGTATGGTAAAACAAGCTTTTCTCCCACTGTCACAGTCTTCCTCGTAACTAATGCTTCAAATAGCATCTCTTCTTTAACCTGTATAGCAGAAAAGTTCAATATATAAGATTCATAACAACGGTTTGAATTATTTATTGAAAAGCCACATAGAGAAAAAAACTGAGATTAGCAAATAGTAAAAAACAAAGTAAAAGAAAGACAATACACTGGGAATTTTAAATATTGGCCAAAGTGAAATGTGTCTTGCCTGACCGGTTTTGCTCAGTGGTTGAGCGCTGACCCATGTACCAGGAAGTTGAAGGTTCAAATCCCAGTCATGCTTAATCCCCAGTAGGGGCCATGCAGGAGGCAGCAATGTTTTTCTCTCCTCTATGTTTCTATTTCTACCTCCCTCTCCCTTCCTATCTCTAAAATCAATTTTATTTTAAATGTTTTACATGTGTCCCACAGTCTCCATTCCCAGGCCCCCCCCAAAAAAAAGAAATTAAAGGGGTCTTTTTAAATTAAAGTTTTCATTCTGATCATAATGGAGAAACATGTTTTATTGTGTAGAATATGGAAAATATAAAATAGTGTAAACAACATTTTAAGACGATCAACCATAATCTCCTAATCTGGAAAAAAGGACTGAACAGTAACAACACTTGTGAGTTCCAGGAAAACTGCAATGGGTACTAATTTATGTTTCAGTTGTTTATTTTTATTTACAGACGTTAAACTTTAAGATAAAGTTGATGCTTCCTTTGTTCTCACTCTCTAGAAGCCAATACTATCATAAATTTGATATGTCATTTCAGTTTATATATTTTACATATAGTACGTATTAGATGTTTTCATAAACATTATTTTATACTGTCAAGTGAATTTAACTTTTATCTGTATAACATATTCCCATGTTTTTGAGATCTATCTATCTTGATAATTTAGATCAAGCTTACTCATTTTAAATGCTATATAGCACAAAACTGTATCAATTACCACAATGTGTGATCCATTCTACTTTTAAGCACTTACACCACTTATATTTTTGCAATATTAGAAAATAAGCTGCAGTAAATATACTAGCATATGCTTTTAAGAGTTTCTCTGAAGTACATACCCAAAAGTAAAATTACCCGGTTGTAGTGTACACATTTTCAGCTTTATAGGGTATTGGCAAACTCCTGTACACAATTTTTACCAACCTGCTCTCTCAGCAGCAGCACTGAGTTTCCTATTTCTTCAAACCTTGACTATTTCCGGTATTATCAGACTTTTTACTTTTATCACACTGGTGAGCATGAAATGGTAAAACAAGGTATTTTATAAAGCATCCATATGTAATATAAAATTTTCATAAAATTTTATGTAGTTAACATAAAAATACATGAAGCAAACAGATTGGACTACAAGGAGAAATGAGTTATAAAAACAAGAGAATACGATATTACCCTGACACCAGCAATTCATGAAAGATCAATCATTTTTTTAAAAAATAAGCCGAAACCGGTTTGGCTCAGAGGATAGAGTGACGATCTGCATACTGAAAGGTCCCAGGTTCGATTCCGGTCAAGGTCATGTACCTTGACTGCGGGCACATCTCCAGTAGGGAGTGTGCAAGAGGCAGCTGATGGATGTCTCTCTCTCATTGATGTTTCTAACTCTCTATCCCTCTCCCTTCCTCTCTGTAGAAAATCAATTAAATATATAAATAAATAAATAAATAAATAAATAAATAAATAAGATTACACCATAAAGAAAATATATCTTCTTTTGCCCTAGCCAGTCTTGCTCAGTGGATAGAGCATCGACCTGTGGCCCAAAGGGTCCTGGATTCGATTCCGGTCAAGGGCACATACGTTGGTTGTAGTTCCTCCCCAGCCTGAGACCTGGTGGGGGCTTGTGCAGGAGGCAACCAATGGCTGTGTTTCTCTCACATTGATGTTACTCTCTGTCTTTCCCTCTCTGCTCTACTCTCCCTAAAAATTAATAGGAAAATATCCTCAAATGAAGATTAATTAAAAAAAAAAAAGAAAGAAAATATACCTTCTTTTGAAAAATGTACCTTCTTTTGCCTAATCCTCAAATTTCAAAAAATAAAAACAATTTTAGGCACATTACTTTCACAAAATACAGCAAAACTAAAAATGAAGAGTCACAGATTAAATATAAAACCATATCCTTCCAGATATATTTTAAATATTTTTATAAACCAAAATAAATAGCAGATTATACAAACATAATAAAACTAAGAAAACACATGTGATTTTTAAAAAACAGCATTATGCCCTAGCTGGTTTGGCTCAATGGATAGGGTGTCGGCCTGTGGACTGAAAGGTCCCAGGTGTGATTCCGATCAAGTGCACGTGCCCAGTTACAAGTTCAATCCCCAGTAGGGGGCATGCAGGAGGCAGCTGATCAATGATTTTCTCCCATCACTGATGTTTCTATCTCTTTCTCCATCTCCCTTTCTCTCTGAAATCAATAAAAATATATTTTAAAAAATAAGTAAGTAAAATAAAAAAAAGTGTTATACTGTGTGGTGTATTTCAGCAATTATTATTAAAAATGATTAAAAATTATTATTATGCAATGTGGTCAAGAAATTTTTCTAAAGGAACAAACAAATGTAAGCTGGCAAAATCACGGAGCAACAGTTATTTCCATATACTTGTACTAGAGGTCCAGTGCATGAAATTCATGCACAGTGAGATGGAAGAGGAGATGGCCTCCCTCAGCCTGGCCTGCACCCTCTTCAATTTGAGGTATCTCTCTCACAATCTGGGACTGTTGGCTCCTACCACTCAACTGCCTGCCTTCCTAATTGCCCCTAATCACACTGCCTGCTGCCTGATCGCCCCTAACTGCCCTTCCCTGCCAGCCTGGTCACCCCTAACTGTTCTCCTCTGCCAGCCTGATTGCCCCTAACCACCTCTGTCTTGCCCCCACCACCATGGCTTTGTTTGGAAGGACATCTGGATGGATGTCTGGAAGATGTCCAGTCTAATTAGTATATTACCCTTTTATTAGTATAGATAAATTGGTACAACCCTGGTAGAAAGTCATTTGTCAGTATCGGTAACTTTAATATGTGTATATACCTTAACACAAAAGTCTACTCTTTAAACTATACTCTGGAACAGCAATTTTCAATCAGTATGCCTCAAAAATTTTTAAAAGATGCAAAACCTGATGATTTAGTCAGGGGCACTGACCTTTTTCCCTTAGACTGTCAAATAAAAAAAATGACAGCAGCCAACACAATAATCATTCATTATGAAGCAAAATTATATCTATTTTTTGTCAGATCAGCAAAAAATATATTTTTGATATGCCAGTTTTAGTAATTAGTTTATGTTTGTCTTGAGATCTAAAAAGGTTGAAAATCATTGCCCTGTGAATAATGCTCACACATGCTAACAAGCAGACATGTATAAGAATGCCTATCATAATCTATAATAATAAAAGTGTAATATGGCAATTAGACTGGACAGCCAAACAACCTTCCAGACATCATTCCGGTCGTCCTTCCTGATGAAGCTATGGTAGCAGGGGCAAGGCAGAGGTGGTTAGGGGTGACCAGGCAAGCAGGCAGAGTGATTAAGGGCAATCAGGCAGGCAGGCAGAGTGGCTTTTAGGGGCAATCAGGCAGGCAGAGTGGCTTGGTTAGGGGTGATCAGGCAACAAACAAGCAGTCCGGATTGCAAGAGGTATGTTCAACTGCCGGTTTAGACAGTTGGACATCTCCCAAGAGGTCCCAGATTGCGAGAAGGTGCAGGCTGAGCTGAGGGACTCTCCTCCTCCATCCCCTCCGCCCCCCATGAATGATTTTCATGCACCGGGCTTCTAGTACTATTTATAAATGGAAAATTACAAACAACCTCAATCTCCACTAAAACAGATAAGCTATGTTGTTATATTCATAGAATGAAATTTTAAACAGCAACTAAAAAGAAGATTCTAGAGCAGTAGTTCTCAACCTTTCCAATCCGTGACCCTTTAATACAGTTCCTCATGTTGTGGTGACTCCCAACCATAAAATTATTTTTGTTGCTACTTCATAACTGTAATTTTGCTACTGTTAATGAATCATAATGTAAATATCTGTGTTTTCTGATGGTCTTAGGCTCTACAGCAGCGGTTTTCAACCTGTGGGTCATGAACCATAGGTTGAGAACCACTGGCAGGGTCTGTGTTTTCCAGTGGTCTTAGGCAACCCTGCTAGCGGTTCTGTGCTAGCAGGGTCTGCATTTTCCGATGGTCCTAGCAGGGTCTGTGTTTTCCAATGGTCTTAGGCGACCCTGCTAGCAGTTCCCACAGGTTAAGAACTGCTCAAAACCATAATGATACACACAGTATAACTTTTATATAAAGTGTGAAAACATGCAGAACAAAGCTATTTTTTTTATTTTATTGTTTAAAGTTTTACAAATAGTAATACATATGTCTCTTTTTCTCCCCATTGACCTTCTCCCTCACCTCCCCTACCCTTCAGCCCATGCCCTAACTCTTCCGCTCTCAGTGTCTTGCGTCCATTGGTTATGCTTATATGCATTCATACAAGTCCTTCAGTTGATCTCTTACTCTTCTCCGCGACTCCACCAACTCTCCCTAGCCTTCCCGCTGTAGTTTGACAGTATAATCTTTATGGAAATATCTACCTATTCTGAAAATATAAAGAATCAAGAATGGGAATGATAAACATCAAATTCATAATAGTGTTTACTTCCAGTGAGGGCAGAGCACACAGTGAGCTTCAATTATATGCAGTGTCTAATTACTTGTGTAGGAGGACTATAAGTATACATTCAGGTGGTTAAATCAATTTCTATATGTATTGTGCTGAAAATGTTCCATAATTTAACAGAGAAAAAGAACATATGTAAAAACAAAAATTAGTACTATATTAAATGGCAGAACTAATATATCTAAAGGTCCATTATTTTGTTGTTGTTAATCCTCAACCAACGATATTTTTTCCATAGATTTTTTACAGAGAGTGAAATAGATGGAGAAAGGAGGGAAGAGAGAGAGAAACATCCATGTGAGAGACACACATTGATTGGTTGCCTCCAGCACGTGCCCCAGTGCAAGGGCTCAAACCTGCAACCTGTAGGTGTGTGGGCCAGTGTTCTAACCACTGAGTAAACAACAGCCAGGGCTAAAAGGCCCATTATTTGAAAATAACATACAGAAAGCTAACACCATAGAGAAAAATGTTTGAACATTAGCATGTTTACAAAGAACGCAAACATAAATTTTAAACATTTAATCAACACATGAATTCCTAGAAAAACACAAATGATCAACATTAACTCATGCCAGATTTGAAAATCCTAAATAATTAGTTAACACATAATAAACTGAAAGAACATCAAATATAGTTGATCATAGGGCTGATCTCTCTCAAATTTTTATGGAATGTAATATTCTCTGCTAATTGTTTTTTATTTATTTTTATTTTTTCAATTATAGTTTACACCCATTATCACTGTACATCAGTTTCAAGTGTACAGCATAGTGATTAGACAATCATACACTTTATAAAGAGTTCCCCCTGATATTTCCAATACTCAACCAGCACCATATATGGTTATTACAATATTATTGATTATATCCCCTATCCAGTACTTTCCCGGTATACTCCCCCATGACTACTTTATAACTTCTAATCTGTACTTCTTAATTCCTTCCTTTTCCACTCAGTCCCCAAAACACCCTCCTCTCTGACAACTATCACTCTGTTTCTTATCCATGAGTCTGTTTTTGTTTTGTTTCTTCATCTATATTGTTCTTTAGATTCCACATATAAGTAAAATCATATGGTACTTTTCCTTCTTTAACTTATTTCACTTAGTATAATACCCTCCAAGTACAGCTTTTTTTTTTTAATTGCAGAAGAATCTGTAAAAGGATGAAGAACAACCTAACTCAATTTAAGAAGTTGGTTTAATGCTGGCACTAAAACCTGACAGTTGTACACAGATCTACACACTATGCACAAGCACCCAAACAAAACTAATCTTGATTCTATTTGATAAGCATCCTAAAGAAAGTATTACTGAATTCATGATATACTTCTATAATTTTCCAATGCCCTTAATTATATATATATATATATATATATATATATATATATATATATATATATATAT
>JAAGEH010000032.1:34070878-34131032 GCA_011751065.1 Lasiurus cinereus
TATATATATATATATATATATATATATATATATATATATATATATATCTTTAAATGAAGATCTTTATTAATACAAAAAAATTAACACCCTGGCTGATTTGGTTCAGTGGATAGAGCATCGGCCTGCAGACTGAAGGGTACAGGGTTCAATTCCAATCAAGGGCACATGCCTGGGTTGTGGGCTCAACCCCCAGTAAGGGGCATGCAGGAGGCGGCCGATCAATGATTCCCTCTTATCATTGATGTTTCTATCTCTTTCTCCTCTCCCCTCCTCTCTGAAATCAATAAAAAAATGTTTAAAAATAAAACAAAATAATTAGCAATGGTTCAATATCCAAACTACAGTGTTTCTCATAACCACTTAATTGAAAAGCTGATACATTTCTTTAAAAAAAAAACATTATTTATGTTGTTTCATCAGATATTAAAATATACTAAAAAATGCTAAAAACTTAACAGTTTTTGATAATGGTGATCATTACAATAGCTCAAAACAAAAATATGGTCCACAATTACCTAGTTAATCTATTGGAGCTTGTTCTCTTTCAATAGTTTCAGAATTATCTATCCCAAAAAGAATTTAGTAAACAGAAGACTTAAAACATTTCCTGTTGTCTCAGGTAACTATAAAAAATAATTTGAAAATAAATAAAATTAAACCATTATTTTTTTAAAGATGTTTTTATATTGATTTTCAGCGAGAGTGGAAGGGAGGAAGAAAACATCCATGTGAGAATGAAACTAATGAGCTGCCTCCTGCATGGACATCGAGCCTGCAAAATCAAAGTAGCAAATTTTTGTTGTAGGGCACACACCCAACCAAATGAGCCATACTGGCCAGGGCAAATTAAACTATTATCTTAATGTTTTCTTACTTTTTAAAATATATTTTTATTGATTTCAGAGAGGAAGGAAGAGGGAGCGAAAGATAGAAACATCAATGATGAGAAAGAATCATTGACAGGCAGCCTCCTGCATGCCCTGTATGGGGAGCGAGCTTGAAACACAGGCATGTGCCCTGACTGAGAATCAAACTGTGATCTCTTGGTTCGTAGGTCGATGCTCTATCCACTGAGCCACACCAGCTGGGCAATCAATTTTTTTCAATTCTTTGTTGTTGAAAGTATTACATGTCTCCTTTTTCCCCAACTGACCTCACTCCAGCCGTTCCCATCCCCCAGCACATGCCCTCACCCCCCTACTGTGTGTGTCCATGTGTTATGCTTAAATGCATGCATACAAGTCCTTTGGTTGCTCTCTTATACTCCTCTTTCCCCTGCCGTCCCTCTGAGGTTGGACAGTCTGTTCTATGCTTCTATGTCTGTAGATCTATTTTTGTTCATCAGTTTATGATGTTCATTATATTCCACAAATGAGCGAGATCACATGATATTTATCTTTCTCTGACTAGATTATTTTGCTTAGCATAATGCTCTTCAGGTCCATCCATGCTGTTGCAAAGGGTAACAGTTCATTCTTTTTGACAGCAGCATAGTATTCAACTGTGAGATGTACCATAGTTTTCTAATCCACTCATCTGCTGATGTGCATTTAGGCTGTTTCCATATCTTAGCTATTGTAAATTGTGCTGTTATGAACATAAGAGTGCATATATCCTTTCTGATTGGTGTTTCTAGTTTCCTGGGATATATTCCTAGAAGTGGGATTACTGGGTCAAATAGTAGTTCCATTTTTAGTTTTTTGAGGCAACTCCATACTGTTTTCCACAGTGGTTGCACCAGTCTGCATTCCCACCAGCACTGTACAAGGGTTTCTTTTTCTCCATATCCTTGCCAAGACTCATCATTTGTTGATTTGTTAGTGATAGTCTTCTGACAGATGTGAGATGGTAACTCATAGTCATTTTGATTTGCATCTCTCAGATGATTGGTGACTTTCAGCATGTTTTTATATGTCTCTTGGCCTTCTGTATATCCTCTTTCAAAAAGTGCCATTTTTGGATTGAATTATTTGTCTCCTTTTGTAAAGCTGTATGAGTTCTCTATACATTTTGGAGATTAAATCCTTATTGGAGATAACACTGGCAAACATGTTCTCCCATGCAGTGGGCTCTTTTATTGTTTTGTTGATGACTCCTTTTGCTGCATAGATTTTATGTAGTCCCATTTGTTTATTCTCTCCTTAATTTTTATTGTCTTAGAAGCTATCTCAGTAAAGATACTGCAATGAAATATGTCTGATATTTTGCTGTCTATAGATTCTCCTAAAATTTTTACGTTTCTAGTCTTACGTTTACATTCTTTATTCATTTTGAGTATATTTTTGTGAATGCTATAGGTTGGTGGTCTAGTTTCATTGTTTTGCATGTAACTGTCCAATTTTCCCAACACCATTTATTGAAACGACTGTCTTGACTCCACTGTATGCTCTTGCCTCCTTCTTCAAATATTAATTGAGCATAATGGCTTGGGTCAATTTCTGGGGTTTCTATTCTGTCCCATTGGTCTATATGCCTATTCTTGTGCTAGTACCAGGCAGTTTTGAGAACAGTGGTTTTATAATATTGCTTGATATCTGGTATTGTGATCCCTCCAACTTTATTCTTCTTTCTCAGGATTGTTGTGCCTATTCGGGGTCTCCTTTAATTCTATAAGAATTTTTGGAGAGTTTGCCTCTAGGTCTGTGAAATATGCCATTGGCATCTGGGCAACCATTATTTTAAAAACGTTTTTTCTTATTAAATAAATAAATTATATAATACATTATATTAAAATAAATTTATATTTATCATTGAATGGAATCACTTGGGAAGTAGGGAAATTAAGTTAAAGCTTAACTAAAGAGTTTACATTTTTTTATTATACCAGTTACTATGCCTATCATTTAATTTTATCTCAACAAAAGTCTTAAGACTACAATTACTATTATCAATTGTAATCAATAGAGCTTTTTTTTTTAATTGCTAACTAACTATAGACAGGATACCATGGTAGGTGCTGTCATATCTTCTCAAACTTCTCATCTTTGAAGATATATTCTTTCTGCTTATTACCCAGTCTTTATTCCCAAAACCAGTCCAAACTATATATAACAAGAAAGATTTTTAAAAACTTGTGTTATAAAGTGAGATTTGCTATCAAATCACATTTGCTGTTGGCCTAACTTTGACACTGGTAACTATTCTCAGGATTTAATTTCTCCTTCTCTTTTCCAATACCCGAGAACTGTTTTGAATTGCTTTTACCAGTCTCTCACCAAAGAAGAAATACTGCACTAGAACCAGAAACCTTGCTCCTTGTTGATCACCAGCCACAATCCCTGTCTTATAATTCCAATGTTTGACTAAAATATTAGTTAAAACATCTGACTAAAATGTTCCCTGACTCTCATGACCTTCAAAACCACACTCAACATCCTGATAGAATTTCCACTGAGTGAGTCTAGTTCCAAATTAAGGTACTCCTCCCTTCTCCTGCCCCTCTGCCAGGCTAACTCATTCCATTGAAGTTAATAAGCAACATCTAGGCATGTACAAAATAATAAACATTTTAAGGTCAGATAAACAAGAAAGGCATCCATTGCTCTCAGAGAACACCGCCATCTTATAATGGACATAAACTAGTTAATAATTAACTTTCTGCTACAAAATTAAAAATAAACTATCTGAAGTAGAAACTGATGGAGTCAGACCACTTAACAAGGTTAAACCTCATGAGTTGACACATGAACCAAGATTTTAAAGATGAGCAGTATTTTAATAAAAAAAAAAAGCAAGCTATTCATAATTGTAAAAAAACACTGTAAACAACCAAGATATCCTTTAAGAATGGATAAATAAACTATGAATTAGCTATACATGGAATATTACCCAGCAATATAGAGAAATGAGCTATTGAGACAAGAAGCATGGATGAGTCTTAAATGCATATTGTTAAGTGAAACAAATTAGTCTGAAAAGGCTATGCACTGCATGATTCCAATTATGCTACATTCTAGAAAGGGCAAATCTACAGTTAATAAAAAGGTGAGTGGTTGCCAGGCATCAATGGGGAAGGGGTTGAATAGGTGAAGGAGATTTTAGGGCAGGGAAACTATTCTGTATTATTCTGTTTAACAGAGAATACGTGACATTATGCCTTTGTCAGAACCCATACAGCACAAAGAGTGAATCGTAATGTATACAAAGTTTTAGAAAATTACTTAAGGCATTGGGGGATTCTAGAAAAGAATTCAGACCAAAACAAGAGAATCTAACTATATGAAAAATATATGAAACAACCACAATGTTCAAGAAAGTGGGAGGGGGAAAAAGATACTGACTTAATTAATTCTGAAAATGAAGGAAGTCTATAAAACTAAAAGCAAAAGGAATTACACTCTACTAGTATAGCACTCTACTCTAGTTGATAGTCATTTCCCAGAGGAGTATGGGTTAACAATTCTTATACTGTTATCCATGTATACTAGAATTGAATAATTAATGGAATGGAAGGTGATGGGAGACAGGTTCCTCACTGTGAGAGTGGGAGTTTACATGTAAGTAAGGGGAGAAGGCTAGACTGATACATGGAATAACAGATTGGTTAGAAACATTAGCAATCCTCATCTTTATATATATAGGAGAGGCCCAGTACACAAAATTCATTCATGAGAGAGTGGGGGGTTCTCCCTCAGCTCAGCCTGCACCCTCTCCAATATGAGACCCCTCGAGGGATGTATGACCCCTCTACCTGGATAGGGCCTAAACAGAGAGTCAGACATCCCTCTCACAATCCAGGACTGCTGGCTCCCAACTACTCACCTGCCTCCCTTCCTAATTGCCCGTAACCACTTCTGCCTACCAGCCTGATCACCCCCTAACCACTCCCTGCCATCCTGATTGATGCCAAACTGCTCCCTTGCCAGCCTGTTTGCCCCTAACTGCCCTCCCCTGAAGGCTTGGTCACCCCCAACTGCTCTCCCCTTCAGGCCTGAGTCCTCCCCAACTGCCCTTCCCTGCAGGCCTGAAAGGACAAAGCAGAAACGAACTCTCCTCCATCTTGTCCTATAAGGCTGGGCCCCTTGCCTAAACCCCCTCCCTTTTCTGGGAGTGACCACAGGTATGCCAGCAAGGTCCTAACTTCCCCGACCACCGCCCGAATGGACCAATGAAGCTCCAGGAATACAGCAAGGGTCCTAATAAGGCTGGGCCACAGAAAACTGTGACCAATCTCTGTAACCCATGTCACTTCGCTAAGCCCGCCCGGGGCTAGCTCTCTCGTCTCGCTGCTGCACCAGAAAGAGGCCGTGAGCCAAAACCGGGTTTGAATAAAGACTTTATGCTTTTGCATCAAAAAAAGGCTCCCTGATGGTTGATTATTGGGGACCCTGAACTCTGGGCATAACAAGCCCAGTCACCCCCAACTTCCCTCCTCTGCCAGACTGGTCACCCCTAACTGCCCTCCCCTGCAGGCTTGATTAAACCCAACTGCCCTCCCTTGCAGACCTGGTCCATCCCAACTGCCTTCCCCTGCTGGCCTGATCACCCACAACTGCCCTCCCTTGCAGGCCATCTTGTGGTGGCCATCTTGTGTCCACCTGGGGGCAGGATCTTTGATCACATGAGGGTAGCCATCTTGTGTGTGGGAATGATGGTCAATCTGCATATTTCTCTTTTATTAGATAGGATAGAGGCCTGGTGCATGGTTGGGGGCCAGTTGGTTTGCCCTCAAGGGTATCCCAGATCAGGGTGAGGTTTCCTTGGGGTGTGGGGTAGCCTGGGCAAGTGGCCTGCAGTGGTTTGCAGGTCGGCCACACCCCCAGCAACCCAAGTGGGAGACCCTGGTATCTGGGATTTATTTATCTTCTACAATTGAAACTTTGTAGCCTGGAGTCAAGCCTCCTGCTGGCTCTGTGGCTACAGCCATTTCTGTTGGGATTCATTTCTCTTCTATAATGAAACTTTGTAGCCTTAAGCAGAGAACAAGGCAGGCCAGGGCTGGGGAAAACTCGGCTTCCTCCATCACCTCCAACCCTAGCCTCCTGCTCTCTCCAGCTCCATGGCTGCTGCCATTTTTGTTGGAATTTATTTATCTTCTATAATTGAAACTTTGCAGCATTGAGAGGAAGCTTGGGCAGGCCAGGGTGTGCGGAAAGCTTGGCTTCCTCCATTACTGGGGAAACCCAAGCCTCCCTCCTGCTTTCTCTGGGCCACAGCCATCTTGGTTGGGGGGTTAATTTGCATGCCCACTCCTGATTGGCTGGTGGGCGTGGCTAGAGGGTGTGGCTGGTGGTGTAGTGGAGGTGCGGTCCATTTGCATATTACTCTTTTATTAGATAGATACTAAAGGCCTGGTGCACGAAATTCATGCATGGGGGGTGGGAGGGTTATCCCTCAGTTGGGCCTGCACCCTCTCCAATCTCAGACATCCCTCTCACAATCCGGGACTGCTGGTTTAACCACTCTCCTGCTTGCCTGCCTGCCTGATTGCTCCTAACCACTTCTGCCTGCCAACTTGATCAACCCCTAACCACTCCCCTGCTAGCCTGATAGCCCCCAATTGCCCTGCCAGCCTGATTGCCCCCAACTGCCCTCCCCTGCTAGCCTGATCACCCCCAACTGCCCTTCCCTGCAGGCCTTGTCACCCCCAACTGCCATCCCCTGCTAGCCTGATCACCCCCAACTGCCCTCCCCTGCAGGCCTGGTTGCTTCCAACTGCCCTCCCCTGCTGGCCTAATGTCATCCCCAACTGCCCTCCTCTGCCAGCCATCTTGTGGAAGCCATTTTGTGGTGGCCATCTTGTGAGAACGTGAGGGTGGCCATCTTGTGATAACATCACACAAACAGGCTTTTATTATATAGGATATAGCTAGACAAAAATATTTGCAGATATATGCATATACCCAGGTTAGTATATATGCATATTTCCTTACTCTGTCAGAGGAGAGGGCCTATGAAAAATGATATCCCTTTCAAAACGAATCTGGCAAGACGAGAAGTTATCTGAGAAGCATGAGAAATCATCAATACAGAAAAAAAGAATTCTATATAATAAAAGGGTAATATGCAAATTGAACATCACTCCAACACACAAGATGGTTGCCCCCATGTGAACACAATATGGCCACCACAAGATAGCCAGCAGGGGAGAGCAATTGTGGGAGATCAGGCCAGCAGGAGAGAGCAGTTGGGAGAGACCAGGCCTGTAAGAAAGGGCAGTTGGGGGCGACCAGGCCTGCAGGAGAGGGCAGCTGGGGGGACCAGGCCTGCAGGAGAGGGCAGCTGAGGGGACCAGGCTAGCAGGGGATAGATGTTGGTGGTGACAAGGCCTGTAGGGGAGAGCAGCTCAGGGCAACCAGGTCAGCATGGGAAAGTAGTTGGGGACGATGAGGAATTAGGTCTAAATGGGCAGTTGGACATCCCTCAAGGGGTCCCAGAATGGAGAGGGTTCAAGCTGGGCTGAGGGACACACAACCCCACCCCCGTGCATATATTTCGCGCACTGGACCTCTAATAAGGTAATAAAGACCTTGTTATGGAAAGAAGCATTGTAGGTTTCTATATAACCACTAGAGACCTGGTGCACAAAATTCGTGCACAGGGGCAAGATTCCCCTGTGGCAGTCAGACATCTCTCTCACAAAACGGGACTGCTGGCCCCTAACCACTCACCTGCCTACCGGTATGATCGCCCATAATTACTCTGTCTGCCTCCCTGATGCCCCTAACTGCTCTCCCCTGCTGGCCTGATCCCCCCAACGGCTCTCCTCTGCCAGCCTGATCCCCCTAACTGCTCTCTCCTGTCGATGACCTGATCTCCCCTAACTGCCTCTGCCTTGGCTCCACCACCATGGCTTTATTTGGAAGGACATGCAGAAAGTTATCCAAATGTCTGGTCTAATTAGCATATTATCCTTTTATTAGTATAGATGGAGAAAGAAAAATTTAATACAGTGGTACCTCAAGATACGAGTGCACTAACATATGAGATTTTTGAGATACGAGCCGTCAAGCGAGCGATTTTTGCTTTGAAATACAAGCAACATTTGAGATAGGAGTAATCACGCGGATCGGCCAGCTGCACATGACTCGAGCATCTCATAGTTTCCCACGCCTCAAGGTTACAAAATGAATTAAACTCATATCTTGAGGTACCACTGTATACTGTTCTCCCCATCCATCCAGATATCCCATCTTCAAATAAAACAATCTAATCAAAATCTTAGCATGAGAAGAAATCTGAAATATAGAAGAAAAAGTGGCAAAAGCCCAGAATATTATGCCATCTTGAGTGAAATATTCATCCTATTCAGAAATTGGGGGATTATGGGTAATAGGGTTCAGAGGAGGCAGGGTAGAAAACCCAAATTTTCCAAACATTGTGGCACACACAATAGCAAAATTTCTACCTTTTGTGCAAACACTATTAATAAAAAAACATTAACCTATTTACCCCTACAAAACTTCCACAAAATAAATACTGACAAGTTACCCAGTATTTGAAATGACAATTGAGAATGAAATCACTCACTTCTAATAATTCTGAGACAACAGGAAGAACTTCTGGATTACAGATATCTATGGAGTCATCCCGATATGTCTTCTTTTTATAACAGATATTACCCAAATGTAGTATTGCTGAGAGAAGAGAGAAAATCCTGCAAAAATAAGATTATAAATTACAACTTGCTTATGTGTATTCTCTAAGTTTATTTCAACTCAAAAATCATAATCATGTAAATTAACTAGTACAAATATTAACTAGTATAGTCTTCAGAAAATAAGAAATGTGGGAATAATTATAACTATAAAATGTACTGAGTGTTTACTATGTTAGTCATTGTGCAAAGTGCTTTACAAAACCTTAACTTCAATACTGTAACTACCATTTGTCAGAAAAGTTTTCTGAAGGGGACGTCTTGCTATTATCTGAATATGCTGTAGTGTTTCAAAAGTCCATTTCTTCCTAAATGCTTTTCATCCTGACTGGAATGCCCTTTCCCTACACTATCTATTTCAGATCTACTGAATAAGATTGTTTCATGCCTTTGAGTCTGCATTTTTAACCATGTATCCTAGGTTTAAAATGAGGAGTCAGTAAGAAAAATAAGTACAGTGTGATTTTTTAAAAAATGTAGTCAGACATCCCAAGGGCTTCCGGACTGTGAAAGGGCACAGGCTTGGCTGAACATTTCATGCACTGGGCCTCTAGTCTATATATATAAAAGCCTAAGCGACTATTCAACTGTTCAATAGGTAGCTATGATGTGCACTGGCCACCAGAGGATGTTCAATGCACAGGGATGGAAACATGGAATGGAGTGATGAATCTCAGAGGGAAGAAGGAAGAGAGAGGGTGAGAAGACATTAATTAAAGATCTTATATACATACTAGAGGCCCAGTGCACAGATCATGCACTGATGGGGTCACTCAGCATGGCCTGCGGGGATCAGGCTGAAATCAGCAGTCCGACATCTCCCGAGGGGTCCCAGATTGCGAGAGGACACAGGCCAGGCTGAGGAACCCTACAAGTGCACGAATCTATGGCCTCTAGCATTTAAGAAAGGCTTTCCTACACATTACCACATGATCTCACTTATATGTGGAATCTAATGAACAAATTAAACTGATGAACAAAAAAGATCCTGAGACATTGATGCATAAAAAGACTGACATATTTCAGAGGTGAGGGAGTAGGAGAGAGATTAACCAATGAATTTATATGTATACCAGAGGCCTGGCACACAAAATTCATGCACTTGAGGGACAAGGGTCCCCGCAGCCTGGCCTACACCCTATCGCAGTCCAGAAGCCCCAGAGTGATGTACAACTGACAGCTTAGGCCCACTCCCCATGGACATCCATAGCACTGCCACTACCGCTGCACTCTCCAGCCCTGAGCTAAGCAGTGGCTTTTGACTGGTGGTCAGTGTGCATCATAGCAACTGGTCATTCCACCATTTGGTCATTTGCATATTAGCCTTTTATGCCAGCAGGATTGGTCTAAAAACCAGCTCTCCAACATCCCTCAAGAAGTCCTGGATTGCAAGAGGGTGTAGGCCAGGTGAAAGGACCCCACCAGTGCATGATTCAGACCATGGAGGGACACGAGAGGTTGGCCAGCCGGGGAGGGACTATGGGCGGGCTCCAGGGCATTTTCGGCTCATCTCGCTAAGTCCCAATCACTGGACCCCAGCAGCAAGCTAACCTACTGATCTGAGTGTCTCCCCCTGGTAGTCAGTGTACATCATAGCAACTGGTTGACTGGTAAACAAGTCAACTAATATGGTGAATATAATAGAATTAGGAGCACAGAAAGGGAGTGGACTGATAATTCTCAGGGGGGAAGGGGTGAGGGGTGTACAGGGAGAGACTGGACAAAAATCATACACCTATGGATGAGATCAATGGGAGGGAACCAAGGGCAGAGGGAGAGGTGGGAGCTGGGTGGAGGGGTGCTATGGAGGGAAAAAAAGAGAAACATGTAATAATATGAATAATAAAGATTTAATTTTAAAAAAAAGATTATATGGGATATACATAGCACATGAACAGATAATAGTGCAGGGAAAGAAAGGCCCAGTAAGGTGACTAGAACAAGACAGAGAGGCCCAATAAGGGGTGAAAGACACATCTGTAATAATTTCAACAATAAAGATAATATTTTTCAAGTTTTTTTTAATTTAATAAATCTTTATTGTTTATATTAATACAATTGTTCCTCTTTTTCCCCCATAGCTCCCCTCCACCCAGTTCCCACCCCTCCTTCTGTCCTTACTTCCCCCTCATTGTCCTCATCCATAGGTGTATAATTTTTTTCCAGTCTCTCCCTGCATCTCTCTCACCCTTTTCCCCCAGAGAATTATCAGTCCACTCCCTTGCTATTCCCCTGATTCAATTATATTCACCAGTTTATTCTATTTATTCATTTTTAATTCACTTGATTTTTAGATTCACTTGTTGATAGATATGTATTTGTTGTTCATAATTTTTATGTTTACCTTTTTCTTCTTCTGCTTCTTCCTCTTCTTAAAGAGTACCTTTCAGCATTTCATATAATATTGGTTTGGTATTGATAAACTCCTTTAGTTTTTTTCTTATCTGTGAAGCACTTTATCTGACCTTCAATTCTGAATGATAGCTTTGCCGGGTAATCTTGGAAAGATAATTTAAAAAAAAAAAAAAAAAAGCTCCCGTACATCATATGATGGTACCCTTGATAAATGTTTTTTTAAAACAACCTGAAGCCATTGGGGTATATTATGGAGTATCAGGCTCCCACTGTGAAACATTTACATCTGGACCCTCTCTTTTGTCTTCCCTCCCACCCCCCAATCTTTGAGGAACACATGCAACTAATCCAGTCAGCAACTAATCCCTCCACTTGTGCTCTCCAACCCATGAACTCCAGTTTACTAATCCCTCCACTTGTGCTCTCCAACCCATGAACTCCAGTTTACTAATCCCTCCACTTGTGCTCTCCAACCCATGAACTCCAGTTTACTGGGATACTTTCTCTTATCTCTCACCTAGACCTACAAGAATATTTAATCAAAATAATCTCATATTCGCTTCTCTCTTTAAAAAACCCATCAGAGATTCCACATCTTATTTCTCCCTTCACAATCAAGCATTGTAATAAGGATTTACTTATAAAATCCTTATCTTTACCTTGTCATCCCTATTTACCATCACATCATGGCATCTAAGTCTCATACAGGAGAATCCAAGATGGTGGCATAGGTAAACATCTACACTGCTGCCTCGCACAACAATTTCAAAACTACAACTAAAAGACAGAACAGACATCATCCAGAACCAGAGGAAAGCTGGCTGAGTGGAAATTCTACAACTAGAAGGAAAGAGAGGGGCTCACGGAGACTCAGAGGAGTTGCAAAAAGCTGAGGTACTAAGACACGCGCGGAGAGAGCGGGTGCCGGAGCACCTGGCTGGCTTTCTCTGGCAGGAGCGAGACGGAGACTCCCAATTGCACTGAACCCCTTATCCTAGGGCACTGAACCCCAGTTCCAGCCGAAACTCAAACAGGGGGAGTTTGGACTGTGAAAAGGGAGAAGTGCATGGAAATTTAGGGGAGATGCGAAAGGGCAGAAGTCTGGTGGCGCACACAGCACTGCGCGCAGAAGACCAACTGCTGATTATACTGCTGGCTTTCACGAGTGGGCAGGAGACAGAGCCTCCCAACTGCGCCACTTCTAACTCCACTAAACCCCAGTTTCAGGCAAGACTCTGGGGACCCAGACTCATACGGTCCGGGAGCTCAGAGGAGCTGGAAAGGCAGCGGTCTAGAAGCACTGAGAGCACGCACAGTGACTGCTCAGCAATTACCCAGTGACACGTGAGACCTAGGGGCCGTGTAGGACAGGGCCGACAGGAAGGTAAGGCAGTACATTAAGCCCTGAGACTCCACCCCTCCCAAGCTCAACAGAGAGGCTTTTGCAGTTTTGCAAGTCTTGTATCATAAGGTTGAATCCAAGACAGAAGTTCTCCCGGCATAGTGAAAATGCGGAAACAAAGGAAAGAGATCACAAACAAAAGAAATGGAGGAAAACAAATGACTGGATATAGAGTTCAAAACCACAGTTATAAGGTTCTTCAAGAATATCCTAGAAAAGATGGATAAATTTAGTGAGACCCAAGAAGAGAGGAAAAAGGACCAACTAGAGATGAAAAACGACCAATTAGAAATTAAATACACACTGACTGAAATAAAAAATATTATACAGAGACCTAACAGCAGACTAAAAGAAGGCAAGAATCAAGTCAAAAATTTGAAATATAAAGAAGCAGAAAACACTCAACTGGGAAAAAAAAAAAGAATCCAAAAATGTGAAGATAGTATAAAGAGCCTCTGGGACAACTTCAAGCATACTAACATCAGAATTGTGGGGTTGCCAGAAGAAGAGAGAGAGCAAGATGCTGAAAACCTATTTGAAGAAATAATGACTGAAAACTTCCCCCATTTGGTGAAAGAAATAGACTTATAAGTCCAGGAAATACACAGAGCCGCCCCAAAAAAGGAATCCACAGCAAGACACATCATAATTAAAATACCAAGAGCAAAAGACAGAGAGAGAATATGAAAAGCAGCAACAGAAAACCAGTTAATTACCTACAAGGGAACACCCATACGAATATCAGCTGATTTCTCAACAGAAACTATGCAGGCCAGACAGGAGTGGCAAGAAATATTCAAAGTGATGAATAGCAAGAACCTACAACCAAGATTACTCTACCCAGCAAAGCTATCAGAATTGAAGGGCAGATAAAGAGCTTCACAGAAAAGAAAAAACTAAAGGAGTTCATCAACACCAAACCAGTATTATATGAAATGCTGAAAGGTACTCTTTAAGAAGAGGAAGAAGAAGAGAGGGGTAAAGATAAAAATTATGAACAACAAATACATAACTATAAACAAGTGAATCTAAAATTCAAGTGAATTAAAAATATGATGAACTGAATAAACTGGTGAATATAATAGAATCAGGGGCATAGCAAGGGAGTGGACTGACAATTCTCATGGGAAGGGTGAGAGGGGTGCAGGGACAGACTGGACAAAAATCATACACCTATGGATGAGGACAATGCTGGGGGGACGGGAGGTAAAGGTAGAGGAAGGGGTGGGAGCCGGGTGGAGGGGTGTTATGGGGGGAAAAAAGAGGAACAGTTGTAATAATCTGAACAATAAAGATTTATTAAATCAAAAGAAACATTAAAAATAATAATAAAAGTGTCTCAAAGGACCAAGAAAGAGGAATTTTTAAACACACATCATAATTTGTCCTTTATTGAATGTATAGAAAAACAATAAATAAACTCACTGTCTTTGTGTCTTGGGAAGAAATCCTACCATTTCCATGGCCAGTTGTAAGCGTTCAAAGTCATGCTTCAAATCCTCCCCCTCCACTGTGAAGCAATCCTGTTTTGTTTTGTTTTTTTAAAAAGAGGGGGAAATAAAAATTACCTATTGAAAACTAACATAAGCCACTCAGAAATATAGTAATTTCAGGTAAGTATATCTTATCTAAATTATGCATAAAAATTAGAGCTGATAAAATACTTAGACACAGTCAAATTCATTAGACCTCTAATCTTATGCAAAGTAAACACATAGTACTTACCAAAATACCATAAAGTTACGGTTTTTTTTCTCCCTTTCACACGGCAAGAATCCCAAAAGTAATTTATGATAGCAATTTTTATTTTGAGAGGTTCTGAAGAGTTTTAGAGACCCAAAGCATTCAGAAGAGCTTAATTATACAAACAAGTGCAAATTATTCAACAAATACTTAATAAATGCCTACTCATAGGCAAGTCACTGAACTAGATCCTGGGACACAAAAATAAATTTTAGAAGACCCAATAATTTAGTTGAAAAGTGGAATATAGATTTGTACAATACAAAAATGTTCAGGTTATATTTAGATATAATATAAATAGCTCCAAATAAAATAATGTAAATATGGTAATCAGCAAAAGAAAACAGTGTACACTACCAGATAAAAAAACACTACTTTTTCAGAGTAACCCTTCTCTTTCAGTTCTCCCCAAAAACATTAACACTGTACACTTAAGTCTTTTTTTTAAGTTATTTTACTATGTTTCTTTGATTATTTTTTTAAATCTGTTTATTGATTTCAGAGAGAGAGAAAGGGAGAGGGACAGAGAGAAATGTCAATCATGCCTTCTGAATGCCCCCTCTTGGGGTTTGAGCCCACAACCTGGGTAAGTCCCCTAACGAGGAATCTAACCTGCGAACTCAGTGCATGGGGCAAATGATCTACACTAGCCAGGCTGTACACGTAAGTCTATAATTCCCTTTATTGTATGTTCTCAGAGTCCATTACATTCACATAGTCAAAAACTTCTTTACACGTATTTACTTTTGTAATGCCTATCCGAAGGAATGTTCTATCTAACACTCAGTAAATTGTTATCTGCTGTATTCACTTCATTATTTCCAGCATCAAGTCAGGGAAAAGAAGAAAGTGGGTAATTACTGAAATAAATATATAATCACTGAATTATTAAATAATACTTAATTGAATGCAACACTCCTCTTTGAGAAATGAAGTGTCATTTATTTTTTTAAGCATCAAGCATTTATCATGTATAATCTGCTTCAGATACTATAAGAATGAGTTAATGAATACATCTAGATATAGTTTAAATTTTTAAATTCACTTCAGTAAGAATTCTTTCTGAGAATCCATGCATTTTCTGCCTATAACATTTTTGGTAAGCAATTTTAAGATATATTTAACACAATGTCCTACTCACTAAAATGTTTTAACACATTTTTACCTATAATAAAACATTTTTAAAATGCTCTTGCTTCTTTCCTCCAAGACCACAAAAATCTCATTTATTTTATAATTTAATAAACATTTCTCTATAACCAATAAGGGAAGGGGTTCTGTGCTTCCACTTGAGTAAATTCATGATATAGCAATGATTCTCATAATTGATAGTGTTCTTGTCTGTTCCCAAAGGAATATTACAATGTATATATAATACTGAGAAAGTACACTGGAAGAAGCACTAAAATATAAACACATTTATATTTTCTGTTATCCAGAATCAACTTTGTTATCACAAAGTTGTCTCAGTGAATATCAAAATCACATTTTTTTTAAAGTGTGCACTTACATTTTTCTGATGACAAAGATATTAGAAAAACTAAGAATGGCTTAATCATTACTCTACCAGATCAGAAATATCCTTATCTTAATTTAGGTTCCTATGTAAGTAGACCTTGAGATCAAGATTCAATACAGTAGTAGGGGGATGGAAAAGTAAAATAGGAAAGACAATATAGCCTGAATAGGGTATAATATTAAAGTAGTTACCACAGAGGGTAACTGGAGTTTAATCCCAAAGTAATCTCTAATAAATGAGGAGCTAGAGCATTTATAGACCCATCTCCCAATCAATCATAGTTGAAAACTTCTGGAGAAAAGGGGAGAAGAGCAGTGAATTAATTCGTAGGCCTAAAGAGCACAAAAACTGGGTCCTGGGTAAAGCCTTCAGGCACCAAAAGATCATTGAGAGAACAATGATCTGGTAAGATTCAAAAAATAAGGCATGGAACTAACCCACAACATTACAACCCTTTCCACTGAAAGAAGATAACTAATTCCTCAGTCCAACTCAGCTCAAGCTCTAGTCTTACTTGATAACATGCTAGTGCACACTCCCCACAAACATACCAAATGGTTCTTTTTTGATATCAGCCTTTTTTTCCAAGACTTTCTCATTTACAAGTATCCACAATAAGTGCGGCATATAGTAGGCATTTAATAAGAGTATAAGGGAAAGTGAATGGTACAGTCAAATTGGACATTTTTCTCTATGCTGTCTTTTTTTTTTAGAATGGTATTTGGAAAATCATGCTTTTTTATAACTACAGTTGATAGTGCAGGACACAAATCATAATAACTGATTTTGAGAGTTAGTAAAGATACTAGAGTTCATTTACGAGGGTGGGAGGGAAGGAGGGAGGAAGGGGAGGAAGGAGAGAGAGAGAGAAAGACAGAAAGAGGAGAGAGAGACAGAGAGAGACAGAGAGAGACAGAGAGAGAGAGACAGAGAGAGAGAGAGAGAGAGAGGAAAGAACATAGCCCGATTGGAATCCTAGTTATACTATTAACTTCCTTCACCACCATGGGAGAAGTCCCTTAAATTCTGAGTCCCCATTGCTTCTCAGGTGAAAGGTAATCATACTAATTTACAGCAAGGGGTTTTATAATGATCACATATAATATGGATGTTAAAGTGGTTTTTAAATGGAAAAATATATGAAAAAAACAATGTACAGCCCTAACCAGTTTGGCTCAGTAGATAGAGAGTCGGCCTGTGGACTCAAGGGTCCGAGGTTCGATTCCAGTCAAGGGCATGTACCTTGGTTATGGGCACATATCCAGTAGGGAGTGTGCAGGAGGGAGCTGATCAATGTTTCTCTCTCATCCATGTTTCTCTCTATCCCTCTCCCTTCCTCTCTGTAAAAAAAAAAAAAAAATCAATGAAATATATTAACAACAACAACAAAACAACAACAATGTATAGCATGAAGAGACTTTATATTGGACTGGCACAGGTTAAGAAGTAAAGCCAAAAAGAATAAATTTAAGGGAATTACAACAAACTTATAAACTGTCAGACAAGGAATGGCAGTAAAAGTATTTATGCTGTACAAACATGTAAAATAGAAATAAAAACATTACAGATTCAAAAGATCCTATCCAAACTGTATCAGGATCTACCTATATACTGCAGCAGGTCTACCTCATAGAAAAATAGGCTGCCAGGTATTATACAGATGTTTGGATTCCTATAAAGGTAATAGTAATGACCATGGTGTGCATTTGTTCTCAACAGATAGTAAAATCTAATTTCTCTGCAGCATGGTAGACATGACAGTATTCTGAGATTTATTATGGTAATTCTCATTAAAATTCTGCCTCATTGCTGAAACCGGTTTGGCTCAGTGGATAGAGTGTCAGCCTGCGGACTGGAAGGTCCCGGGTTCGATTCCGGTCGGGGGCATATATCCTGGTTGTGGGCATGTCTCCAGTGGGGAGCGTGCAGGAGGCGGCTGATTGATGTCTCCCTCTCATCGATGTTTCTGACTCTCTATCCCTCTCCCTTCCTCTCTGTAAAAAATCAATAAAAATGTATTTTAAAAAAAAATTCTGCCTCATAGTTGGCTCCAAAAAATAAGAAGTTATTCAAAACTAGCTTTAAGGTAAAACTATTTGAATATATTGTGGGAACCTCTTTTCACGTCCCGTGTGGTTCAGGGTTCGGGTTAAGGATGAGGACACACGCAAATGAAAAGAGAGACTAGAGATTTTAACTGGTAGGAGAGTGGCTTCAGAGACTCTTCTAGCAGGTACACATCAGGAACTCACTCAAGGGAGTAGGCTGCAGAGTCCACAGCTGATCTTAACTTGGGAACCTGACATTAAACACAGGAGAAGGTGACAGGAAGACTGGACATCAGTTGGTGGCTGGAATTCTTCTGGAAGCTCTTAGTGCCTTTCATAGAGAGGGATCCTAGAGCAGACCTCAGCTTCTCACATTTCCTCACTCCTGGAGGATTACACTTACTGAAGAGACTGTCTTGGGATAGACATCTTCGCTGTACAATGGCATTTGCAGCTTCCCTGGCTGAGCTCCAAGCAGAGGCGAGCTGCCCCATTTGCCTGGATCACCTGAGAGAACCAGTGACCATTCATTGCCTGTGGGCACAACTTCTGTCCCTCCTGCATTCACCAATGCTGGGAAGGTCTACAGGGCACCTTTCCCTGTCCTGTCTGCCTCCACCACTGCCCAGACAGGAGCTTGAAGAGGAATACCCAATTATGTCACATGATTGAGATTATTAAGCAGATTCCCACCTCAGGGAGCCAGAGGAAATAACAGGAAGACATAGCCCTGTATGGGAAGCACAATGAGTTTCTGACCCTGATCTGTGAGAAGGACCTGGAACTTCTGTGTGCTCAGTGCAAAGCCTCATCCAAGTACCAGGATCAGCCCCTGATCCCCATTGAGGAAGCTGCAGCTACTCACAGGAGGATGCTCAAAAAGCACATTGGAGCCCTCACTAATAATCTTAAAAATGCTGAAACTGAGTATAAAAACCAAGTTGCAAATACTTGGGAAGTGATGAGAAAGATGGAAAAATGGAGGGAGGAATTGGACTTTGAATGTAAAGAACTTAAGAGTTTCTTGGAATTAGAGCGAGATGAAATTGATAATGATCTATTTATAGAAGAGAAGGATGTTGAAGAAAAACTCATTGAAAATGGAAGGCAAATTTCATACCATATGTTCAGGCTAAACAATCTATTATGTGAAATAGAAGATAAGTGTTTGCACAGACCTGGATTTACTCACGGGTATTGAACGGATCTACAACAGCTATGGAAACGTAAAGACCCCAGCAGTGTTTTCATGTGAATTAAAGACGTCTTAAAATCTCCCCCCACATTATTTGGGCCTGCATAAAATGATCCAAATATTTCAGGTAGATCTGACACTGGACCCTGAAACAGCCCATCCAAGTCTCAGTATCTCAAGTGATAGAAAAAGTATGACCAATGTGATACCAAAGAATCTTCCTAATCTCCAGAAACTTTCTCCTTACCCAGCTGTCCGGAGTTCTGAGGGATTTGATGCTGGCAGGCATTTTTGGGTGGTAAACATAAAAGGCACAGGTGAATGTTTATTAGGTGTGTGTAATGAAACTTTCTCCAGAGATCCTCTCATATTACCATCCCCAAGCAATGGATGCTGGCAATATCAGCAGAAATCTGATGCATTTGACCTTCTCTGTATAGGACAACATAAGATTGGCATTTTTCTGGACTATGAGTTGGGAGAGGTTTCATTTTACAATTTGAATAACAGGTCATACTTGGGTGGATTCAGTGATACCTTTACAGAGAAACTTATGCCTTATTTCTCCATTGTACCCTCTTCAAAATGTCTTATGATTAGTATCATCAGAATGAAGTGATGTGTTGGAAACCAAAACATTGTTCTCACTTAATGGATAAAAACAGGAGGCTAGAAGGCTGGTCAACCTTGAAGCTCTGAAAGGTCAAAACCAGCCACTCCCTATCTAATTAAGATAATGAACTTCCCCATCAAATAATCATATCAATCCTGACTGATAAGATAATCTACTTGTTACTGGAATTGCCTGCTTCAGGGCAAAGGGTGTATCCCAAACCTAAATAAAACAGATGACAAGGCAAAAAAAAAAAGAGAGAGAGAGAGAGAGAGACTAGAAAATACTAATTTGGCCATATTGGGGGGCTAGGCAGGAGCCTTCCTCTAGTGGAAAGGACTACCCCTTGCTCTGCCCTTTTTCTCCCTTTTATTAAGGCTTGGGGACACACTCATAGCCTTCAGGCAAAAAATTACAAGAACAGAAATTAACATGAAACGAACAGGTAGAGGCTGCTTCAGCTAACAATGTTTCAACTAAACAGTGAGTGATTAGCTCTGATCTTTCAGAGCAATTAAAGTTGACCAGCCTTCTGGTCTCCTGTCCACATCTTTCTATTAGTGAGACAATGTTTGGTTTCCAGCAATATATTATTACTGTTTAAAGAAAGGAAATTAGCATTTACTAAAGTTATGATGAGAGAGTCACTTTACATATATAATCTCACTAAATCCTCAAAACACAAAAAAATAATTATGGGTATGTATATATAACTGAATGTACATTTGTAGGGAAGAAAACAATCTCAGAGGTTAAATCTTTATATGTCATGGGCAGCCAAACCGAAATCTATCCAGTACTAAATATTCTGCTTTCCCATGTAACACTAGTTACTTGAGCTTATTTAATAGGATAATCCTTAAAAGAAATTAAATCATCATCTAATAGATAACACCAGGTTCTCTGTTAAAAGCAATTTTCTCATTAGTTTCCCTTGAGATCATTTATACAATTACATAACATGTATGGCTAAGTAATATAAAACTGGCAGAACAGTCCTTATCTATTCTCTTTCTATAATTCTAGTTATATAAGTTCTTTTTTTAAATATATTTTTATTGATTTCAGAGAGGAAGGAAGAAGGAGAAAGAGATAGAAACATCAAAGATGAGAGAGAATCATTGATTGGCTGCCTCCTGCATACCCCCTACTGGGGATCAAGCATGTGCCCTTGACTGGAATCAAACCCAGGACTCTTTGGTCTGCAGGCCAACACTCTATTTACTGAGCCAAACCATCTAGAACTATATAAGTTCTAATAACAGAGAGGAAAACAAAGGTTAGATAGCACCAAAATAAGGAGGAGCTAAGAGGAAAAAACAAAAGATCCTCAGACTGACTGACTGCTTTCATTAATTTTACTTATGAAAAAAGCCAACAACAGAAAATATAATTAAAGTTCAAACTATAACAGATTTGAAAACAAGAAGCAGGATAGTGGTGATAAAATAATGTTAAAGGAATAGGAGAATATAATATATGTATAAAAATCCTTCCAAAACGAAAAAATGGATAATGATGATTCCAATGGTGGCAGCAGTGCTGGAAACATTTACTGTGCACTTACTAAGGATTTAGTACTCTGTCAAGTTGTTTAGATGTACTAATTTAATACTCACAAAAGATAAAGACCATTATTAACACTTTAAATAAATTATAGAAACAAAAGAATTAAGTGACCTTCTTAGGTTCTCAAAAGTACTAAGTGGTGGAGCCAGTATTCAAGTTACTAGTAGGGCTGTTTAATTCAGAGCACAAATTCTTAAGCATTACTTAAGAAACAATAGCAGATCTGTTCACAATTTTACTATAAATTTTGCATAGGAAATCAAGTCTTTTATTGGCCATGAGTTTCTAGGCTCTTGGTATATAATAAGTGAAAACAGCATAAAATTTTTCTACTAAAATTTATCAGAATCTATACTAAAATTTATTTTCCAAAATGTTAAATTACTTGACTTATTAGAAAATGCTAACGCACTTAAACGTTGAAGGGAAAAATTAATGTCCATAATTACTGATCTTTTTCAACTCTGAAATGAGCTAGTTTTGTAATTAATGGAGTTTCTTTTTAAAAAAATATATTTTTTATTTATTTTTTTTCTCTCTCTCTGGCTGCTTTTAAGATTCTTAATATTTTATTGATTTTTTTACATAGAGGAAGAGAGAGGGATAGAGAGTTAGAAACATCCATGGGAGAGAGACATCGATCAGCTGCCTCCTGCACACCCCCTTCTGGGGATGTGCCAGCAACCAAGGTACATGCCCTTGACTGGAATCAAACCTACGACCCTTCAGTCCACAGGCCGACACTCTATCCACTGAGCCAAACCGGTTTTGGCATAATGGAGTTTCTTATCACATGCAGTAAGAATTAAAATGCTGGTTATTTAAAGAAAGGACTAAGATATTTTATGTTTCCAGAAGGACTGGTTAATAAATTAGTTCATTAATTAATAGAGATAGATGAGTGTTTTCAACCTTTTACATTGACGTAATTACAAACTAAAAGGAAAGAAAAGGATTATTTTGTGTCTTTCATATGATCATAAACATGTCCTTATAAAATATAACAAATAAAGTTAAATTTACCTTATCAATCTATATGTTATATGTCCTTAAATCACTCAATGTAAAACATGAAATAATATAAAGTATAAAATTTAAATATAGTCTCCCTTGCTCTTAAAAAATAAGAAAAATTACACATGCATTCAGATGTAGACTGACATAAAACAGGAAAGATGTAACTTTTTTTTAAAATATATTTTATTGATTTTTTTACAGAGAGGAAGGAAGAGGGATAGAAAGAAACATCGATGAGAGAGAGACATTGATCAGCTGCCTCCTACATGCCCACTACTGGAGGTGTGCCCGCAACCAAGGTACATACATGCCCTTGATCGAAATCGAACCCAGGACCTTTCGGTCTGCAGGCCGATGCTCTATACACTGAGCCAAACCGGTTTTGGCAAGGATATAACTTTTAAAAAGAAATAATAAATACTACTCATGTGAGTAATTAAACCACTAAAAATTTTAGAAAAAAAAATGTCAAAAAAAAGTCCCCTGTAGTTCATAAGGATCCATATCAATGCTGAAATCAGGAATGCAATCAATTTATTATTTGTCAAATTAAATACTAAATATAACTAATTGCTAGCAGAAAAATATCCAAAAAAGTAAATGAACTGATTTTTAATAAACAAACCATATAATATCAATTGAAAGAAATTTAGCATTAAGTCTTCTTTCCTAGATTGTTCATATGTCAGCTGATTTTTTTAAGTCATGAAATAGATGCACAGGAGCAAAATAAGGATCTTTTAATAGGAACACAGAGTATTCAGATACTTGTACTGACCGGCTCAGAGTCACAGCAATAATCATCCCAGCTCTGTCTGGGGGGTTTCTTTATCTGAAAATAAGACAAATTATTTAGGTAGAAATAATGGTTATTACACTTTTTTAATAATTTCTTATAGTGTTCAGATGTCACTGATGGTATCCAAAAAAAGTTATTTTATATAGCAGCATAAAACAAGAAACAACCAGGTAAACATTCGAATTCTGAGAGATCATATCCTATCTAATAAAAGGGGAATATGCAAGTTAACCATTACTCTGTCACAAAGATGATGGCACCCATAGCCACAAGATGGTGGCACCTAGTCCTCTCAACCCTACCAGAGTCCCCTAGTCCCAGGGGAGGGCAACCGCTAAGAGCAGGCAGGAAGAGCAGTCTGAAAAAAACACTTGCTTCATTGCCACAGTGACGAGGCAAGCATTACTCACCCAATATGGATGAGTCTCTGGCCAGGCCGGAGCACAGAATGCTTGCATCATTGACCCCACAACAAGGGCCACAAAGAGCCTCTGTGAAGTGGGTGAGGAGCGGCCAGGCCCCGCAGAGAGCTACTAATATTATTATAGCCATTAGAGGAAGGCATCTCTCAGCCTGGCCTGCCCCCTCTCACAGTCCAGGAGCCCTCAGGGGATGTCCTACTGATGGCTGAGGCCCACTCCCCACTGGGCCAATCAGGGGAAGGTGCCACCCCCATCACCCCATGGCTACTGCCACTGCCAGTAGCAGCAGCTGCCGATCCTCCTCAAACCTCACAACTGCTGCAGCTTTGTCCTGAAGGACATCCAGAAGACATCCAGTCTATCCAGTCTAATCAGCATATTACCATTTTATTAGTATAGACTTAGAGGCCCATTGTATGAAGAGATCTGTGCAATAGGCCTTTGGCTTCCAGCACTGGTTTTCTTCTGGCACCCGGGACCTAGCCCTTCGCTCCAGCTGGAATCTGCCACCTTTGCTCCAGACTGAGGCCAAAGTCTACCATCTTCGTCTTCGCTGCTTCATTGCAGACTCCAGCCAGAATCTGTCATCTTTGCTGCAGACTCTAGAATCTGCAGTCTTTGTCGAGTGCCGCTCCTGTAGATCCCTTTGCCCCCTGCCCTCCCCCTCATAGCAGGCGTCCTGTCCCACCCAACCACTCCACACCTGGAGCAGCTGGGTGGCCGCCATCGTGGTCCTTCTAATTTGCATATTCCCTCCTGATTGGCTGGCGGGCATAGAGGAGGCACAATCAATTTGCATGTTTCTCTATTATTAGGTAAGATACCTACTATTGTCCACTGACTCTGAGATTTTTATTAACTGCTGGAAGAATAATAACTCTGAATTTCTCTAATATTAACAACTATCGGCTCATTTATGAGCAATTACTACTTTTTAAAAAGGAAAATATTTAATTACCCAAATATAATGTAAATAGTTTTATACAGGAGAAGGGGTGAAATCAGAAGCCCCATCAATGTTATTTTGTAAAAAATGCTACTTAATTCTATAGATGACAAGTGCCTAGTATTATATCAGGAAGTGATATTTTTAATAATTTCACAGTTCTCAATATATCAACTCAAAGTTATTTCAATGTAGTTTCAAAATTAAGAAATACCAGTTATACAGCAGGCTTTTTCTTCAGAAAAGTCTAAAATGTTTCTTTCATAACCCTAAATACATACTACAATCTTTGAGCCATTATCAAAGCATCAATTTGCTTACAAAAACTTCATAAGAATTTTTAATTACCATAAAAAGATGTCTTTCCATATATTTTTACCTCAAAAAATTAAAATAATAACAAGAGGCCATTTATATACTATCATACCAATTCCATTAATGTTGGTCCTAGAATTTTGGCTAATATGCAAAGTAATAAACTTAGTGAAATCAATATAATGCAAAGTTGTGATAATTAGTATTTATTATGGAAGTTTGGGAGTATAATGTGAGTTTCAAGGAAAATAGGAATTTTCTAAGTCACTTCCTTTGACATATTTCATATTGAGTGTTTAACAGGATCATTCACTAAGTTATAAAAATAATAATACCTTAAGTCAGTATCATAGTATCATGTAGAGAGTGGTATGTATTAGACTTCAAAACATGCAAATGAAATCTCAAGTAATCGGGTAACGAGGGGAGAATCGAAGATGGTGGCATAGGTAAACACCTACACTGCTGCCTCACACAATTTCAAAACTACAACTAAAAGACAGAATAGGCATCATCCAGAATCACACGAAAGCTGGCTGAGTGGAAATTCTACAACTAGAAGGAAAGAGAGGGGCTCACAGAAACCCAGAACAGACGCACGCATGGAGAGAGTGGGTGCTGGAGAACCTAGCTGGCTTTCTCTGGCGGGAGGGAAACAGAGACTCTCAACGGCATTGAACCCCCTTATCCTACAACACTAAACCCCAGGTCCAGCCTAAACTCATACGGGAGGAGTTTGGACTGTGAAAAAGGAGAAGTGCATGGAAATTTAGGGGAGTTGCAAGAGATCAGAAGTCTGGTGATGCGCACGGCATTGCGCGCAGAGGATTGGCTGCTGATTGTGCCACTGGCTTTCGCGAGTGGACGGAAGACAGAACCTCCCAATTGTGCCACTTCTAATTTGACTAAACCCCAGTTTCAGGCGAAACCCTGGGAACCAAACTCATATGGTCCCAGAGCACAAGGGAGCCAGAAAGGCAGCAGTCTAGAGGCACTGCAAGAGCGCACGCAAGGGCCTGCTTCAGCGATTACCCAGTCACGTGACACTCGGGGGCCGTAGAGGGGCCGAATGGAAGGCAAGGCGCTCCCTTAAGCCATGAGACTTCACCCATCCCAAGCTCAATAGAGAGGCTTCTGCAGTTTTGCAAGTCTGATATCATAAGGCTGAATCCAATACAGAAGTTCTCCCGGCATAGTGAAAATGCCAAGACAAGGGAAGGGATCACAAACAAAAGAAATGGAGGGGAAAAAAAAACGACTGGATATAGAATTCAAAACCATGCTTATAAGGTTTTTCAAGAATATGCTAGAAAAGATGGATAAATTTAGCGAGACCCAAGAGGAGATGAAAAAGGACCAACTAGAGATGGAAAAGAACCAACTAAAATTTAAATATACACTGACTGAATTAAAAAATATTGTACAAAGACCTAACAGCAGACTAGAGGAAGACAAGAATCAAGTCAAAAATTTGAAATATAAAGAAGCAGAAAACACTCAACGGGAAAAGCAAGAAGAGAAAAGAATCCAAAAATGTGAAGATAATGTAAGGAGCCTCTGGGACAGCCTCAAGCGTACCAACATCAGAATTATGGGGGTGCCAGAAGAAGTGAGAGAGCAAGATACTGAAAACCTATTTAAAGAAATAATGACTGAAAACTTCCCACATCTGGTAAAAGAAATAGACTTATAAGTCCAGGAAGCACATAGAACCCCAAATAAAAGGAATCCAAAGAAGACTACACTGAGACACATCATAATTCAAATACCAAGAGCAAAAGACAAAGAGAGAATATTAAAATCAGCAAGAGAAAAACAGTTCATTACCAACAGGGGAGCACCCATACGACTGTCAGCTGATTTCTCAACAGAAATTATGCAGGCCAGACGAGAGTGGCAAGAAATATGCAACGTGATGAACAGCAACAACCTACAACCAAGAATACTCTATCCAGCAAAGTTATCATTCAGAATTGAAGGGCAGATAAAGAGCTTCACAGAGAAGAAAAAGCTAAAGGAGTTCATCAACTCCAAACCAATATTATATGGAATGCTGAAAGGTACTCTTTTAAAAGAGGAAGAAGAAAAAGGTAAAAGATAAAAAATTATGAACAACAAATACGTACCTATCAACAAGTGAATCTGAAAATTAAGGGAATTGAAGATGTGATCAACAGAATAAACTGGTGAATATAATAGAATCGGGAGCACAGAAAGGGAGTGGACTGATAATTTTCAGGGGGAAAGGGAAGAGGGATGTACAGGGAGAGACTGGACATAAATCTTACACCTATAGATGAGGTCAACGGGAGGGAGGTAAGGGTAAAGGGAAGGGTAGGAGCCAGGTGGTGGGGAGATATGGTGGGGAAAAAAGCGAAACAAATGTAATAATCTGAATAATACAAATTTAATTTTAGAAAAATCTCAAGTAATCCTTGCAAAGATCAAGCATTAAGGATTGGTATCATTTAAATATATATATATGATTGAGAGAGGAAAAAGAAAAGAGAGAAAGCTCAATTTGTTGTTCCACTTATTTTTTAATTCATTGGTTGCTTCTAGTTTGCATCCTGACCAAAGATTAAATTGGAACTGAACCTTGGTACAAGGGGACTATGCTCTAAACAACTAAGCAACTTGGGTAGAGAAGCATTAGTATCATTTAACATGAGTAGTCTGTAAAAAGTAAATTACTTTTGAGACAGTAATCCATTTTTCTAACATGGAGATACCTATAAATAGTTTATTATTTTCTTAAAGAGTCTCAAAATAAGCAAAAGGCACACCAATAACTAGTCTTTTAAAACTCATGAGATTAATAATTTTTAAATTTGAGAACTACATCACACAAATTTTTTAGATTGCATGTTTGGAAATACTAGTTAATATCATTACCAGATTTGGAAAACAAAATAATTTTAAAAAATGTTATTACTAAGAGATAAAATTTAATAATGCACTATATTTGAAAATACTTTTCATTAATGCTTACCTGATTAAGATAATGATATTCTTCTGGTTGTTTAAGATGGAATGCTAATCTCTCTTCTTCACTTGCTCCTGCCAGCAAGTAATAGAATACATGATAGTTCCTGTGGGAAGCAAAGAAGCATGGCTTTATAATGAACATGATTCACCTATGGTTATCATTTAACTGGGGAGAAAAGCAAACATTAATTACTAAAATGTTTCAGCTTTGCTTCATTTTTTAATACAAAGGTGATAAACTGAATATTTAAGTACTATAAAATAAAATAATGTTTTGGCAGTTGAATTCAAAGCAGAAGAGTAAAAGCAAGAATATGGCAAAGCTATAACGTCTGAAAATCCCTCTGTTCATAAATCAATTAGAATACTTAGAAAATTTGCCAAAAATTAGCTTTTTAAAACTCTGGAAGTTAACAGGTTTACAGCAGTACAGAAAGTGTTTACATAAGAGAAATGGCTGAAACTCAGGAAAACCACTAAGTTTGTGGCCTTTTAGCTTGTCCTATTCTACCTGCTTCTTGCCAGATCTATGGTAGCCTTCAAAGCCAACAGTTCACAATCTTGGTGAACACAGAAGCCTGGCAGTCTCCAAAGGAGAGCCTCATTCTGTAAGAAATATATCTGAACTGTCTGGAAGAAACCAATGTTCAAAATTGTCCTTATTTGGCCTGACCAAAGTAAACCAAGTGTGAAAAATCTTTTCTCCAGGGGCATTTGTAGAAGATAATTATAGGTAAATTTTTAATATGTTATTGTCTGAAGCAGTTGATAAATGTTAGGGCAAAAAATAGGCTAATCAAAAACTTAAAGGAAAATTCTGCAAATCTCCACCCACTCTTTGAAAAGCTCCAATATATTGCTGAGAATCTAGATGACCATGCACATACATAAAGCTGTGCACATGCTCAGAACTACATGACAGCTCTGCAAATACCAGAAGAAGTACTAAGTTCTCACTTCTGGCTAATCTTAATGATCTGCACAAGCAGATAGTAAAGGTGAAGGCAGAATAATGCTAGTAAAATGCCTACCTGATTATGAAAGGCATGTCAAACTTACTATTTCAAAGCACTTAAGGAAATGTCTTTTTAATCATTAGCTAACCAAGCAGATATACTTCATTGTCCATACTTGAGAAAAAATACACCTCACGAAGTTAGCTCAAAAAAGTCAAGAAACAAACAACAGGAACAAAAACGACAACCACAAATCTTGGGATGGGGAGAATTTCATCCCTAGAGATGCCACATGATTATTTCAAATGTCCAAACTAAAAAAAAAAAAATTATGAGGGCATGCAAAGAAACAAAAAGGTATAGCACATATAAAAAATATAGATATATATCAATAGTAACTGTCCTTGAGGAAGCTCAGGCATTACCTACCAGACAACAGTTTTAAATATGTCCAAAAAACTAAAGGAAACTATGTTTAAAAGAACTAAAGAAAAATAAGAGAATGATATCTCACCAAATGGACTATCGATAAATAACCAGAACTTACCATAAATGTCAAAATAAATTTTAAAGTTGAAAAACACAGTTTAATTATAAAGTTTGAAATTAAAAAAAAACTAGAGGTGAATATCAGATCTGAACAGACAAGAAGAATGAATGAGTGAACTTGAAAACAAGTCAACTGAGAATAGTCTATGAAACAAAAAGAGAAATGAAAAAAAAACTGAACAAAGTCTCAGAGTTCTGTGGGACACCATTATGCAAACAATAACACTAGCATAATGTAGAGTACCAACATATGGACAATGTGAGTTCAAAATAAAACAGAGAAAAAATTACAAAAGAATATTTTTTAAAATAATGACAAAGAACTCCCCAAATTTGGTGAATAATATTCTCTTAATCAAAAAAAAAAAAACTCAAAAAAATTCCAGAGAGTGAAAGGGGAATCAACAAGATCCAAACCTAGACAAATCAAGACTGTTGAAAGAGATAGACAAAATTTTCTTTTTTGTAATATTTCAACTCCAGTTGATATTCAATATTGCTTTATATTAGTTTCAGATATACAGCATACTTAGACATTTATATAATTTATCAAATGATCCCCCTATTAAATCTGGTACCCACCGAACACCATACATAGCTATTACAATATTATTAACCATATTCCCTATGTCATAATTGACATACCCGTGATTATATTGTAACTACCAATTTGTACTTCTTAATTCCTTCACTTGTTTCACCCAGCCACCAATCCCACTTCCATCTGGCAACCATCAGTTTTTTCTCTATAACAATGAGTCTGTTTCTGTTTTGTTTGTTCATTTTATTCTTTTTTTTATTATTAATTTTTTATACATATCTCCCCATTGCCCCCCCTCTCTCCCGGTACACCCCAACACCCCCGTATCTATGTTCATTGGTTATGCTTAATTGCATGGATGCAAGTCCTTTGATTGATCTCTTATCTACAACACCTAATTTTAATCTTCCTGCTGTAATTTCAGTCTGTTTGATGCTTTACTACCTCTGTATCCATACTTTTATTCATCAGTTTATAATGTTGTTTATTATCCACAAAGGAGTGAGATCATGTGATGCTTCTCCTTCATTGACTGGCTTATTTCACTAAGCATAAGGCTCTCCAGTTCCAACCAGGTTACTGCAAATGGTAAGAATTCCTTCTTTTTAATGGCAGCATAGAATTCCATTGTGTAGATGTACCACAGTTTTTTGATCCACTCATCTGCTGACGGGCACCTAGGCTGTTTCAAAATTGTGGCTATTGTAAATTGTGCTGCTATGAACATAGGGGTGCATAAATCCTTTCTGATTGGTGTTTCTGATTTCTTAGGATAAATTCCTAAGAGTGGGACTACAGGGTCAAATGGGAGATCCATTTTTAGTTTTTTGAGGAAACTCCATACTGTTCTCCACAGTGGCTGCACCAGTCTGCATTCCCACCAACAGTGCACAAGGGTTTCTTTTTCTCCACATCCTCACCAACACTTGTCGTTTGTTGACTTGTTGATGATTGCCATTCTGACAGGTGTAAGATGGAATCACATTGTCATTTTGATGTGCGTCTCTCGGATGATTAGTGACTTTGAACATGTTTTCATGTGTCTCTTGGACTTACTTCTGTCGTCTTTCAAAGAGGTTCTATTTAGGACCGTTGCCCATTTTTTTATTGGATCGTTCATCTTCCTTTTACTAAGTTGTATAAGTTGGCTGTAGATTTTGGAGATTAAACCTTTATCAGTGATAACATTTGCAAATATGTTCTCCCATACAGTGATCTTTCTTGTTGTTTTGTTGATGGTTTCTTTTGCTGTGCAAAAGCTTTTTATTTTGATGTAGTCCCATTTGTTTGTTTTTTCTTTAGCTTCAATTGCCTTTGGAGTAGTATCAGTGAAGAAGTTCCTTCGGCATATGTCTGAGATTGTGCTGCCTGTGGATTCCTCTAGTATTTTTATGGTTTCCCTTCTAATGTTTAAGTCCTGAATCCATTTTGAGTTTATTTTTGTGTATGGTGTAAGTTGGTGGTCCAGTTTCATTTTTTTGCATGTATCTGTCCAATTTTCCCAACACCAATTATTGAAGAGGCTATCTTGGCTCCATTGAATGTTCATGCCTGCTTTGTCAAATATTAGTTGAGCATAGTGGTTTCGGTGGATATCTGGGTTCTCTATTCTATTCTATTGGTCTATATGTCTGTACTTGTGCCAGTACCAGGCTGTTTTGAGAACAGTTGCTTTGTAATATAGCTTGAAATCTGGTATTGAGATCCCACCTACTTTATTCTTCTTTCTCAGAATTGCTGTAGCTATTTGTGGTCTTTTTTTGTTCCAGATGAATCTATGAAGAAGTCTTTGTAGGTCTGTGAAATATGTCGTTAGTATTTTAATGGGTAGTGCATTGAATCTATAGATTGCTTTGGGTAGTATGGACATTTTAATGATGTTGATTCTCCCAATCCATGAGCATGGTATGCTCTTCCATCTGTTAGCATCTTCCTCTCTCTCTTTTTTCAGTGTCCTGTAGTTTTCTACATATATGTCTTTTACCTCTTTAGTAAGCATTATTCGTAGGTATCTCAATTTTTTTGGAGCGATGGTAAATGGGATTGCTTTTCTGTCTCTCTTTCCGTAATTTCAGTAGTAGTGTATAGAAATGCCACAGACTTCTTAGCATTAATTTTGTATACTGCTACATTGCCAAATTCATTAATTAAGTCAATTAGTTTTGGAATGGAGTCCTTTGGGTTTTTTATGTACAATATCATGTCATCTGCGAATAAGGACAACTTTACTTCTTCTTTTCCAATTTGGATGCCTTTTATTTCTTCTTCTTGTCTAATTGCAGTGGCTAATACTTCAAATATTATGTCGAACAGGTGAGGTGAGAGTGGGCATCCCTGTCTTGTTCCTGTTCTTAGGGGTTATGATTTTAGTTTTTGCCCATTGAGTATGATGTTAGCTGTGGGTTTATCATATATGGCTTTTATGATGTTGAGTTATGCTCCTTCTATTCCCACTTTGCTGAGAGTTTTTATCAAGGAAGGGTGTTGGATTTTTTCAAATGCTTTTTCTGCATCACTTGATATGACTATGTAATTTTTATCTCTCAATTTGTTTATGTGATGTATCACATTTATTGATTTGCAGATATTGTACCATCCCTGCATTCCTGGCATGAATCCTCCTTGGTCATGGTGTATGATCTTTCTGATGTACTGCTGGATCCGATTTGCTAGAATTTTGTTTAGGATTTTGGCATCTATGTTCATGAGAGATATTGGCCTATAATTCTGTTTCATTGGGGTGTCTTTATCTGGTTTTGATATTACGGTGATACTGGCTTCATAGAAGGTGTTTGGAAGTGTTCCTTCTTCTTTAATGTTTTTGAATAGTCTGAGGAGGATAGATTTTAATTCTTCCTTGAATGTTTAGCAAAACTCTCCTGTGTAGCTATCTGGTCTTGGGCTTTTATTTGCTGGAAGCTTTTTGATAACTGCTTCAATTTCTTCCATAGTTATTGGACAACTTAGATGTTTAGATTCCTCCTCGTTGAGTTTTGGAAGGTTATATTTTTCTAGGAAAATGTCCACTTCTTGCAGGTGGTCCAATTTGAGGGAATAGAATTGTTCATAGTATTTTTTAACAATCCTTTGTATTTCCACAGGGTTTGTTGTTTCTCCTCTTTCATTTCTGATTTTGTTTATTTGGGTCTTCTCTCTTTGCTTCTTGGTGAGCCTGGTTAGAGGTCCATCAATCTGGTTTATCCTTTCAAAGAACCAGCTCTTGGTTTTGTTGATCTTTTGAATTTGGTCTCCAATTTGTTTATCTCCGCTCTGATCTTCACTATTTCCTTCCTTCTGAGTACACTGGGCTTTTCTTGTTGCTCTCATTCTAGCTCTTTGAGTTGTAGGTTTAGGTAATTTATTACCATTGTTTCCTGTTTTTTGCAGTAGGCTTGTAGGGCTATGAACTTCCCTCTCAAGACTGCTTTCACTGTTTCCCATAAATTTGGGATTGTTGTATTGTCATTGTCATTTGTTGCCATGATGTTTTTTATTTCTTCCTTGATCTCTTTGGTTACCAGGTTGTTGTTTAATAGCATGCTGTTTAGTCTCCATGTGTATGATTTCTTTCTATTGTTTTTATTATAGTTGATTTCCAGTTTTATGCCACTCTGGTCTGAGAAAATGCTTGATATGATATCTATCTTCTTGAATTTGAAGAGACTTTTCTTATGACCCAACATATGATCTATCTTTGAAAATGACCCATGTGCACTGAAGAAGAATGTGTATTCTTTGGCTTTGAGGTGAAATGATCTGAAAATGTCAATTAATTCGATCTGGTCTAGTGCGTCATTTAGGATTGATGTTTCTTTGCTGATATGTTGTTTAGAGGATTTGTCCAGTGGTGACTGTGGGGTATTAAAGTCTCCTACTATGATTGTATTGTTGTCAATCTCTCCCTTAATACCCTTGGAGTTTTTTTATGTATTTAGGTGCTCCTATATTCGGTGCGCATATGTTTACCAGAGTTATTTCTTCTTGTTGGATTGTTCCCTTTAGTATTTTGAAGTGGACTTCTTTATGTCTTGTTATCTAATTTGTCAGATATAAAATATTGCAACCCCAGCTTTTTTTTTCATTTCCATTTGCCTGAAATACCATCTTCCATCCCTTCATCTGTGTGCATCTCTTTTCCTGAGGTGGGTTTCTTGTAGACAGCAGATATGTGGATCATGTTTTCTTATCCAATTGATTACCCTATGTCTTTTGATTGGAGCATTTAATCCATTTACATTTAAAGTTATTATTGATAGGTGTTTATCTGTCGCCATTTTTAGTACTTACCCCAGAGTTCCTTCTTCGCTTCCTATTTCTTTTTATTACAGCAGACCCTTTAACATTTCTTGCATTGCTGGTTTGGTGGTAATATATTCCCTTAGTCCTTTTTTGTCTGTGAAGCTTATGATTTCACCTTCAATTTTGATTGAAAGCCTTGCAGGGTACAGTATTCTTGGATTCAGACCCTTCCTTTGCATGACTTTGTATATTTCATTCCATTCTCTTCTGGCCTGGTGAGTTTCTGTTGAAAAATCAATAGCTAGTCTTATGGGGGTTCCTTTGTAGGTAACTTTCTGTTTCTCTCTGGCCACTTTTAAGAATCTTGCTTTGTCGTTGCTGTTTGCCAATTTAATTATAATGTGCCTTGGTGTCGGTTTTGTGGGGTTCATTTTGCTTGGGACTCGGTGAGCTTCTTGGATTTGTGTGGGGTTTTTCTTTCCTATATTGGGGAAATTTTCTGTCATTATTTCTTCAAACAGGTTCTCTAATCCTTGTTCAGTTTCTACTCTTTCTGGAACTCCAATTATGCGGATGTTGTTGTTTTTTCATGTTATCCCAATGTTCCCTTAGGCTCTCCTCTTGCTTTTTAATTTTTTTTCCTAGAAGCTGCTGTACTTGGGTATTTTTTCCTACTTTGTCTTCTAGCTCACTGATGTGGTCCTCTGCTTCTTCTAGTCTACTTTTGATGCTTTCTATTGAGTTCTTTAAAGCAGTGATGTCATTTTTTATTTCTTTTTGTATTTCTTCTTGCTTCTTCATTTCCTCTTGGCTCTGACTCATATTGTCGAATTTGTCTTCCATTCTTTTCATCTACCTTGTGATCATTTCTCTGAACTCTTTCTCTGGCAGGCTTATTTCTGCTTCTATTTCATTTACTTCCTTTTCTGGTGATACTTGCCTATCTGTTGTATGCGGGCTGTTTCTTCTTCTGCCCATGGTTTTTCTTCTCCGGGTGTCTGGTTATGTAGTTCTCTCTCCTACATTGATTCAAAGGCAGAAACTACAACACGACCCAGTACAGCACACAAGGCACTTTCTGTGTGTCGTGTGGATCTCTGAATCCTCCGCCCGAGTGTCTGCGCCGTTTGGAGAGCGGTGCTCTGGGTCCCCAACTGTTCGGTGGGTTCCTCAGCCGCAGCCTTCAGACTGCCGCAGGCATCCACCTCCTTCTGCAAGATGGCGTGGTCTCCGCTTTCACGCTGGCCCATTTTATTCTTTAGATTCCACATAAAAGTGAAATCACATGGTGTTTGTCTTTCTCACTGACTTATTTCAGTAAGCATAGTACCTTCTAGGTCCATCCATGTAGTCAAATACAAAAGGTAAGATTTCATTCTTTTTATGACTGAGTAATATTCAATTGTATATATGTATCACCTCCTATTTATTTACTCATCTACTGATGGACACTTAGGTTGCTTGCATGTCTTGGTTATCCTATCTAAGAAAAGCATAACATGCAAAATAACCATCACTCCACTACACCCACAAGCTATGCCCATCCGCAAATCAGGAGCACGTATGCAAATTAACCCAAACCAAGATGGCTGTGGTCACAGAGCCAGTAGGAGGCTTGGGTTTCTCCAGCAATAGACGAAGCCAAGCTTTCCACACACCCTGACGGGCCCAGGCCTCCACTCAAGGCTATCAAGTTTCAACTATAGAAGATAAATAAATCCCAGATACCAGGGCCTCCGCCTGGGTTGCCATGACCACCCTGCAAACCACCATAGGCCCCTCGCCCAGGCTGCCCCACACCCCAAGGAAAACCTCACCCTTGTCTGAGACACCCCTTCAGGGCAAACCAGCTAGTCCCCATCCATGCACCAGGCCTCTATCCTATTTAATAAAAGAGTAATATGCAGATTGACCATCACTCCAACAAACAAGATGGCTGCTCCTATGTGGTCAAAGATCCTGCCCCCATGTGGACACAAGATGGCCACCACAAGATGGCCAGCAGGGGAGGGAAGTTGGGAGGGACCAGGCCTGCAAGGGAGGGCAGTTGTGGGCAATCAGGCCAGCAGGGGAGGGTAGATGGGAGGGATCAGGCCTGCAAGGTAGGGCAGTTGGGGGCAATCAAGCCTGAAGGGGAGGGCAGTTAAAGGTGACCAGGCTGGCAGAGGAGGGAAGTTGGGGACAACCGGACCTGCAGGGAAAGGCAGTTGGAGGGGACCCAGGCCTGCAGGGGAGAGTAGTTGGGGAGTACCAGCCTACAGGGGAGGCCAGTTAGGAACAAACAGGCTGGCAGGGAGCAGTTAGGCATCAATCAGGCTGGCAGGGGAGTGGTTAGGTCAATGGTTCTCAACCTTTCTAATTCCGCAACCATTTAATATTTCATATTGTGGTGACCCCCAACCATAAAATTATTTTCGTTGCTACTTGATAACTGTAATTTTGAATCATAATGTAAATATTTGTGTTTTCCAATGATCTTAAGCGACCCTGCTATTGGTTCTTAACCTGTGGGCCACAACACACAGGTTGAGAACCACTGCTGTAGAGCCTAAGACCAGGATCGCGCCGTAACGGGCAGTTGGACTTCCCTCGAGGGGTCCCAGATTGGAGAGGGTGCAGGCTGAGCTGAGGGACACTCCCTGCCCCCCGCCATGCAAGAATTTTGTGCACTGAGCCTCTAGTTGTAAATAGCAATGAACATAAGAGTGCATATATCTTTTCAAACTAGTACAGTATTTGGATTTCATCACATGAATACCCAGAAGTAGAATTGTTGGGTCATTATGTTAAGTCTACATATCTTTAATTTTTTGAGGAATCTCCATACTATTTATATTGTAGTTGCCCCAAGTTGTAATCCTACTAACAACGTTTAAGGGTACCCTTTTCTTCACATCTTTGCCAACTCTTGTTCTTTTGTTGCTTTGTTGATAAAAGCTATTTTGATAGGTATGAGGTAATATATCTCTGATGATTAGTGATGTTAATCATTTTTTCATATGTTTATTGGCTATCTGTATGCCTTATTCAAAAAAAATATCTATTCAAAAAAAATGTCTGTTCAGCTTCTCTGTCCATTTTTCACTGGATTGTTTTTTTATGTTCAGTTGCATGAGATCCTTATATATTTTGGATATTCAGATGTATCATTGGTAAATCTCCCATTCAGTAAGCTTTATTTTCATTTTATTCATTATTTCCTTCAATGTGCAAAAACTCTTTAGTCTGATGTGGTCCCATTAGTTTATTTTCTATTGTTTCCCTTGCCCAAGGAGATACATCCCAAAAAAGAGATGTCAAAAAGTGAATTGCCTATGTTTTCTTCTAAGAGTTATATGATTTCAAATCTTACATTTAAGTCTCTAATTCATTTTAAGTTTGGTATAGGTTGTAAGGTGATTCAGTTTCATTCTTTTGCATGTACCTGTCCAGTTTTCCCAATAAAATGTATCTAATGGACCATCGTATGTTCTTGCCTCCTTTGTCATAAAATAAATAACCACATAAGTGTGGGTTTACTTCTGGTCTCTATATTCTGTTCCATTGATCTGTGTGTCCATTTTTATGCCTGTACCAAACCATTTTAATTACATCATCTTGTAACATAGTTTGATATCAGATAGCATGACAAACTTTGTTCTTCTTTCTCAAATTACTGTGGCTGTCTGGGGACTTAGGTGGTTCCACATAAATTTTAGGATTATTTGCTCTAATTATATGAAAAAATTGCTGGGTGTTGGGTTTTTTTTATAGCAATTGAATAAAATCTATAAATTCTTTGGGTAGTATGGATATTTCGCATGGTATATGCTTCCATTTATCTGTAATACTGTTAATTTCTTTCTTCAACATCTTATACTTTTCAGAGTATATGTTTTTAACTGCCTTGGTTAAATTTTTTCATAGGTGTTTTTTGATGCAATTATAAATGAAATTGCTTTCTTAATTTCTCTGAGAGTTCATTACTGATATATATATACACATACACTTAAATTCTGAATATTAATTATTGTATCCTAGTACATTACACTAAATTCATTTATCACTTCTATTGTTTACTGATGGGTTCTCTATGTATATAGTATCATGTCATCTGCAAAAAAAAAAATGATCGTTTTACCTCTTTGTTTCCAGTTTAAATGCATTTTATTTGTTTTCATTATCTGACTGCTATGATTAGGACTTCTAGCATTATGTCGAATAAAAGTGGTGAAAGTGGCTGGGCCAATGTGGCTTAGTGGTTGAATGTTGACTTATGAACCAGGAGGTCATTGTTCCATTCCCAGTTAGGGCACATGACCAGGTTGTGGGCTCAATCCTGTGTGGAGCATGCAGGAGGCAGCTGATTGATGACTCCTCTCTCATCACTGATATTTCTCTCTCTCTCTCTCCTTCTCCTTTCCTCTTTGACATCAATAAAAATATTTCTTTAAAGAGTTGGTAAAAGTGGACTTCCTTGTCTTATTCCTGATCTTAATGAGATGAGTATGATGTAACCTATAGGTTTGTCATATACTGTTGCCTTTATAATGTTGAAGTATGTTCCTTCTACTCCCACTTTGCTGAGAATTTCTTTTTTTCATAAGTGATGGATTTTATTGAATGCTTTGTCTCCATCTATTGATATGATTTTTATCCTTCAACTTGTTTATATGGTGTATCACATTAACTGGTTTGCAGATATTGAACCAATTTTGCCATCAGGCATAAATCACATTGATCATGGTGTATAATATTTTTAAAGTATAGCTGAGTTCAGTTTGTAATATTTTATTGAGAATTTTTCCATCTATGTTCATCAGATATTGGCTATAATTTTCTTTTTTATAACATCTTTGTCTGATTTTGGAATCAGGGTAGTGCTGGCCTCATGAATTGAGCTTGACAGTCTTCCCTACTCCTGAATTTTTTTGATCACTTGAGAAAGATTGGTGTTAATACTTCTTTTGAATGTTTGGTGAAATTCTGTTTGTTGCAAATTTTTTGATTACTGATTCAATTACATTAGTAGTAACTATATGTTCATGTACCAGTTAATAATGTAGAGTTTTTTCAATAGATGGAGTTACACATATGTTGATATATATGTGATTTTGTTGTATTGACAGCAAGCTTCAAAACTTCATATGCCAAATTTACTGAAGGTGTTAACATCATAGGTATTTTTATGCTTAAAAATGTCGAATTTCGTGCCAAAAAAGAGCATTTGCAGGAAGTTTTAATTCATTACTTTATTTTGAAGAAAAAGTTATATATTTCGGGAAGCTTATGGTGAACATGCTCCATCTCAAGATACTTGTGAATACTGGTTTAAATGCTTTAAAAGTGATGATTTTGATGTGGAAGTCAAAAACATCCTGGTCAACTGAAAAAGTTTGAAGACCAACAATTACAAGCATCATTGGGTGAAGATCCATGTCAAACTCAAAATCAACTTGCAGAAAGATTCAATGTTGCTCTGCAAACAATTTCCAATCGTTTAAAAGCAATGGGAAAGATTTTAAAAGAAGGAAAATGGGTGTCACACATCAACTGAAGGAAAGACAAATGAAAAATCGAAAAGTCATCAGTAAAATGTTGCTTCAACGGCACAAAAGAAAGTCTTTTTTGCATAGAACTGTGGCTGGCAATGAAAAGTGTGAATCCCAAACACACAAAATCATAGACTGATCCAAGTCAACCATCAGCATTGACTACAAACAAGGCCAAATCACTTTGGAAAGCGATTTGAAGGTGTGGTGTATTATAAGCTTCTAAAACCAGGTGAAACTGTTAATACTGATCAATACTGACAACAAATAATCAACTTGGGCCAGAAGACACAGCAATGTTGCTTCATGATAACACACCATCACACACTTCAAAACCAGTTAAAAACACATTAAGAGATCTTGCCTGGGAAGTATTAACCCACCTGCTGTATTCACCAGACCTTGCTCTTTCAGATTACCACTTGTTCCAATTGATGGCACAGGCACTTTGAGCATTTCAAAACAAACGAAGAAGCAAAAAATTGGGTCTCTGAATGGTTTGCCTCAAAACAAGAAAAGTTCTATTGGGACAATATCCACAAATCACCTGAAAGATTTGGAAATGTGCAGCTAGCGATGGACATTACTTTGAATAAAGGACTTTCGATGTTTCTCTTGAAATTATCGTGTTTTCTTTAATTACAAAATCCACCATTATTAACTGGCATTCCTAGTATGTTTCTATAAATTTTTCTATTTCTTCCAAATTGTCCAAATTTTTTTGGCATATACAATTTTTCATATTATTTTCTTACAATCCTTTGTATTTCTGTCGTGTTCATTGTCATTTCTACCCTTTCATTTCTGATTTTATTTCTTTGGGTCTTCTCTCTTTTTCTTTTGATGTGTCTCGTTAAGGGTTTATCAATCTTATTTATCTCAAAAAGAACCAGTTCTCGGTTTCACTTTATGTATATTTTTTCAACCTTTACTGGAGAACATTTCCATTTATTTTTAGGAAGGAAGGGAGAATGAAGGGGGAGTAGAAAGAAGAGGGAGGGAGGGAGGAAGAGACAGAGGGAGGAAGGGAGGGGGAAGGAGAGAGGGAGAGAGAGAAACCATCAACTGGTTGCCAATCACAAAGGGATCAAACCCACAACCTAAGTATGTGCTTTGACTGGGAACTGAACCCCACAACCTTTTGGTGTATGGGATAACACTCCCATCAACTGAGCCAATACTAGGCAGGGCTCTTAGCTTTATTCTAGATTCTATTTTGTTTATTTCTACTCTAATCTTTATTATTTCCTTTCTACTCACTTTGAATATTATTGTTCTTTTTTTTTGTTTGTTTTCTTTAGTTACAAAATTAGACTGTTTATTTAAGATTCTTTTTTCTTTGAACTAGGCCTTACTGCTATGCATTTCCCTTAGGAATGCTTTCGCTGTTTCCTATAGGTTTTTGATTTTAGCATTTTCATTTTCATTTGTCTCAAAGTATCTTTTGATTTCTCCCTTGATCTCATTGTTAACCCATTCACTGTTTAGTCAAATGTTATTTAGCCTCCATGTGTTAGTGTGTTTTTCAGGTATTTCCCCCCATGTAAGTGATTTCTAACTTCATATTATTGTGGTCACAGAAAATACTTGTTATGATTCGAAATTTCTTAAATTTATTGAGACTTGTTTTGTCTTCTAACATGGTATATCCTGGAAAAACATTATTTGTGTAACTGGGAAACACACACACACACACACACACACACACATATATTCTGACTTGGGGTAAAATGCTCTTAAAATATCAATTAAATCCTCTAGTCTAATGTGTCATTTAAGACCATGATTTTTTTATTGACTTTGTATGAAAGATCTACCCAATGATGTCAATGAGGTGTTAAAGTTCCATACTATAACTGTTATTACTGTGAATTTCTCCTTTTATGTCTGTCTGCATTTGCTTTATATATTTAGGTGCACAAATATTTACAAGGGTTATATCCTCTTTTTGAATGGATCTCTATACCATTATGAAATGTCCTTGTATCCTATTATAGCCTTTGTTTAAAAAAAATTATTGATTTCAAAGAGGAAAGGAAAAATGAAAGAGATAGAAACATCAATGATGAGAGAGAATCATTGATCAGCTGCCTCCTGCATGCCCCACACTGGGAGTCAAGCCTACAATCCGGGCATGTACCCTGACTGGGAATTGAACCATGACCTCCTGGTTCATTGGTCGATGCTCAACCATTGAACTACACCAGCCAGTCTATAGCCTTTGTTTTAAGGTCTATTTTATCTAATAAGTATTGGTTCCCCAGCTTTTTTTTACTTTCATTTGCATGAAATATCCTTATCCATCACTTTTTATCCAATCTGTGTGTTTGTGTAATGCAATCTGGAATAGGTATCTTGTAGATGGAATATGTATGGGTCCTGTTTTCTTATCTATTCAGCTACTCTATATCTTTTTTTTATTATTATTGATTTTGGAGACATAGGAAAGGAATGGGGAAGAGGGAGGAAGGGAACTAGAAAGGGAGGTAAGAGGAGGGAGAAACATCAATCAATTTGTTGTTCCACTTACTTATGCATTCATTGGTTGATTCTTATATGTGCCTTGACTAGGGATCAAACCACAACTTTAGCATGGGTTGATTTCAGGGAGGAAAATCTAAACAAATGATCTACTTGGTCAGGAACTACTCTATGTATTTTTAAAGTCATTATTAATTTTAAATATTATGTAATTTTATGTAATTTTATGTAATTAATATTATGTAATATTATGTAATTTTAAAGTCATTATTAAAAGGTATGCAGTACTGCCATTTTATTATTCACTAGAGGCCTAGTACACAAAATTTGTGCATGAGGGGGCGGGGAACAGGAACGGGATGGGTATGTGTCCCTCAGCCCAGCCTACACCCTCTCCAATCAGGACTCCTGGCTCCCAACTGCTCGCCTGCCTGCCGGCCTGATTGCCCCTAACTGCTTGTGCCTGCCAGTATGATCACCCCTAACCACTCCCCTGCCAGCCTGATTGACTCCTAATTGCTACCATGCCAGCCCGACTGCCCCTAAGTATCCTCCCCTGCCAGCCAGGTCAACCCTAACTGCCTTCCCCTGCCAGCCTGGTCGCCCCTAACTGTCCTCCCCTGCCGGCACAGTCGCCTCCAACTGCCCTTTCCTGCTGCCCAGTCACCCCTAACTTGCCAGGGGTCTCCCCTAACTGCTCTCCCTGCAGGCCTGGTCCCCCACAAATGCTCTCCCTCCAGGCCTGGTCCCCTCAACTGCACTTCCCCCTGCAGACCTGGGCCCCCCCCAACTTCCCTCCCCTGCAGCCCTAGTCGACCCCAACTACCCTCTTCTGCCGGCCCGGTCATTGCACATGCCCAGGTTGCAAGCTCTACCCCCAGTGGGGGGATGCAGGAGGGAGCCAATCAATGTTTCTCTCTCATCATTGATGTTTCTATCTTTCCCTCTCCTTTCCTCTCTGAAATCAAGAAAAATATATTTAAAAAAAAAAAAAATATATATATATATATATATATATATAAATATATATATATATAAAATACATGCTTTCTACAAGAGACATATACTATAGATTCAAAGACAAAAATAGATTGAAAGTAAAATGATGGACACAATAGCATGCAATCTGAAACCCAAAGGAAGTTGAAGTGTCTATACTTACATCATATAAAATAGATTTTTAAGAGCAAAATTTTTATTAGATGCAAAGGTCATTTTATAATATCACAAGGACCAATCCATCAAGAAAGTATAACAATTCTAAATATAAATATATCTGAAAATAGAGACCCAGAATACATAAAGCAAAAACTAAAATGAATAAACAATTTAATAATAGTACTGAGCTATTTCAACACTCCCTTCCCCCTCAATAAAAAATAGAAAAACTAGACAGAAGATCAACAAGGAAAAAAGGACTTGGAAATACTACATTCTACCTACACCCAACAGACATCTACAGAATACTCCATCCAAAAACATCAGGATACACATTTTCTCAAGTATCTATGGAATATTCTCCAGGATAGATAATATTAGACTACAAAACAAGTCTCAATAAATTTAAGAGGATTGAAATAATACAAAGTATGTTCCCTGACCATCTTACAAATCAATAATAAAATGCACAATTATGTGTAAATTCAACAACACAATCCTATATAACGTAATGAATTAAAGAAGAAATCACATAGGAAACTAGAAAATGCAGGAAAACACAAATACAAAATACTAAAATACGAGAAACAGTTGAAGCGGTGTCCAGTGACACTTTATAGTTATAAACTCATTTTTTAAATCTCAAAGCTATAACTTAACCATCCACTTTAAGAAACTAGAAAAAAATAAAATAAAAGGAGCAAATTAAGACCAAAGCAATCAGAAGGAAGTAATAAGCATGAGAGCAGAAATAAAATTGGGAACTAAAGGAAAAAAAAATCAATGAAAATAAAGCTTGCTCCTCTGGAAACAGGGGGTAGATTGTTATGGTCTGAATGTGGACCCATTAGATGCCTATGTTGAAATCATAACTCAAAAAGGTGGTGGTATTAGAAGGTGGGGCCTTTGGAACGTGATTAGGTAATGAAGGTGGAACACACAAGAATGGTATTAGTGCTCTTCTTTTTTAGTTTTTTCACTGCTTTATTTTTTTATTTATTTTAATTAAATCTTTATTATTCAGATTATTACATTTGTTTCTCTTTTTCCCCTCCATAGCTCCCCTCCACCTAGCTCCCACCCCACCTTCTACCCTTACCTTCCTCCCATTGACCTCATCCAAAGGTGTATGATTTTTGTCCAGTCTCTCACTACACTTCCCTCACTCCTTTCCCCCTGAGAATTATCAGTCTACTCCCTTTCTGTGCTCCTGATTCTATTATATTCACCAGTTTATTCTGTTGATCAAATTTTTAATTCATTTAATTTTTAGATTCACTTGTTGATAGATATGTATTTGTTGTTCATAATTTTTTATCTTTTACCTTTTTCTTCTTGCTCTTCTAAAAGTGTACCTTTCAGAGAGAATCCAAGATGGCGGCACAGGTAAACACTTAAACTGCTGCCTCGCACAACAATTTCAAAACTACAACTAAAAGACAGAAGAGACAGCATCCAGAACCACAGGAAAGCTGGCTGAGTGGAAGTTCTACAGCTAGAAGGAAAGACAGGGGCTCACAGAAACCCAGAGGAGCTGCAAAAAGCTGAGGTACGGAGACGCGCGCACTGAGAGAGTGGGTGCCGGAGTACCTGGCTAGCTTTCTCTGACGGGAGGGAGACGGAGACTCCCAACGGCATTGAAACCCTTATCTTGCGACACTAAACCCCAGATCCAGCCGAAACACATACAGGGGGAGTTTGGACTGTGAAAAGGGAGAGGTGCACGGAAATTTAGGGGAGTCGTAAAAGATCAGAGGTCTGGTCGCAGGGCACTGCGCGGAGGACAGATTGCTGATTGTGCCGCTGGCTTTCGCAAGTGGGTGGGAGACAGACCCTCCCAACTGTGCCACTTCTGACTCCACTCAGCCCTGAAAGGAAATGAACTCCCCTCCATCTTGTCCTATAGAGCTGGGACCCCTGCCTAAACCCCCCTCCCTTTTCTGGGAGTGGCCACAGGTGTGCCAGCAATGTCTTAACTTCCCCGACCCCCACACAAATGGACCAATGAAGCTCCAGGAACACAGCGAGGGTCCTAATAAGGCTAAACCACAAAAAGACCCTAATTCAAGTGACCAATCTCTGTAACCCTCATCATTTTCCTAAACTCCCTAATTATCCTACCCCATAAAACTCATTGTTCCCACCCGGCTCTCTCTCTTGCCTCGCTGCTGCATCAGAAAGAGGCTGAGAGCCAAACCCAGGTTTGAATAAAGACTCTTTGCTTTTGCATCGGAAAAGGCTCCTTAGTGGTGATTTATTGGGGATCCCGAACTCTGGGCACAACAGCCCCTGTTTTGGGCGAAACCCTGGAGACCTAGACTCGTGTGGTCCTGGTGTGCAGGGGAGCTGGAAAGGCAGCGGTTAGAGGCACTGCAGGCGCGCGCACCGGGATTACCCAGTCACGTGAGACTCAGGGGCCGTGGAGGGTGGGGCCGACTGGAAGGCAAGGCGGCCCCTTAAGCCCTGAGACTCCACCCATCCCAAGCTCAACAGAGGCTTCTTCGGTCTTGTAAGTCTGGTATCATAAGGCTGAATTCAACACAGAAGTTTCCCTGGCATAGTGAAAATACCGAGACAAGGGAAGGGATCACAAACAAAAGAAATGGAGAAAAAAAATGACTGGATATAGAGTTCAAAACCACACTTATAAGGTTTTTCAAGAATATGCTAGAAAAATTGGATAAAATTAGCGAGAGCCAAGAGGAGATGAAAAAGGACCAATTAGAGATGCAAAAAAGCCAACTAGAGATGGAAAAGGTCCAACTAAAGATGATAAAAGACCAAATAGAAATTAAACATACACTGACTGATATAAAAAATATTATACAGAGTCCTAACAGCAGATTAGAGAAAGGCAAGAATCAAGTCAAAAAATTTGAAATATAAAGCAGCAGAAAACATTCAACTGGAAAAGCAAGAAGAGAAAAGAATCCAAAAATATGAACATAATGTAAGGAGACTCTGGGACAGCTTCAAGCGTACCAACATCAGAATTGTGGGGGTACCAGAAGAAGAAAGAGAACAAGATACTGAAAACCTACTTAAAGAAATAATGACTGAAAACTTCTCACATCTGGTAAAAGAAATAGACTTACAAGTCCAGGAAGCACACAGAACCCCATATAAAAAGAATCCAAAGAGGACCACACCAAGACACATCATAATTAAAATACCAAGAGCAAAAGACAAAGAGAGAATATTAAAAGCAGCAAGAGAAAAACAGTTTATTACCTACAAGGGAGCACCCATACGACTGTCAACTGATTTCTCAACAGAAACGATGCAGGCCAGACGGGAGTGGCAAGAAATATTCAACGTGATGAACAGCAACAACCTACAACCAAGAATAATCTATCCAGCAAAGCTATCATTCAGAATTGAAGGGCAGATAAAGAGCTTCACAGAGAAGAAAAAGCTCAAGGAGTTCATCAACTCCAAACCAGTATTATAAGAAATGCTGAAAGGTACTCTTTTAGAAGAGGAAGAAGAAAAAGGTAAAAGCCAAAAAATTATGAACAACAAATATATATCTATCAACAAGTGAATATAAAAATTAAGTGAATTAAAAATTTGATCAACAGAATAAACTGGTGAATATAATAGAATCAGGAGCACAGAAAGGGAGTGGACTGATAATTCTCAGGGGGGAATGGGTGAGGGGTGTACAGGGAGAGACTGGACAAAAATCATACACCTATGGATGAGATCAATAGGAGGGAGGTAAGGGCAGAGGAAGGGTGGGAGCTGGGTGGAGGGGTGCTATGGAGGGGAAAAAAAGAGAAAGAAATGTAATAATCTGAACAATAAAGATTTAATTTAAAAAAATAAAATAAAATATAAGAGTACCTTTCAGCATTTCATATAATACTGGTTTGAAGTTAATGAACTCCTTTAGCTTTCTCTCTCTCTCTCTCCCTCTTTTTTTTTTAGGGGATAAATGTACTCTTTATTTAAGAAAAAAAGCCTTATTTTTAAATACACAGCTGCTTAACTTCTACATCATCATCGATATAAACCCCAATTACAAAGCACTAAAATAATGTCTGAAACATAATATTTAAAACACACTAAACATTTCTATTGATACATCTCTTGGTTTTTAGAATATTCTTATGTGGTTCTGCCCTACTTTTGTATGAAGCTCAACAAGTCTCAGCATGAGCTGGCTCTTTTCCAAAGATCCATAGATACTCGTATGTAAGAGGAAAGTGAAATATATATGTTCATATATAATATATATTGCATATATTTAAATAAAATATATACATATTTTTCAGTATATGACAAAGTTTCAGGTGTGAATGAGTAGACAGGTATAAGATTAGATCTTTCTGCCAACTCTAAAAAGCAACTGTAATAGACACATATAAACATAAACAATTGTTAAATTTTCTGATAAAAATTGCAACAGATTTTCTAAATGATAATATAGAAACATAAACGATTGCTTAACTGAGTTTAATAACATGACATAAAACCCCTACACTTGATAAAATCATTATGCAAAATACATAGATGAATACTGTCTTCTTTCAAAAATATAAAATAAATAAACAACACATGTGAAAATAGGCAAGTTTCCATTAAATAAATGAAATCTTTTTTAAAAAAGAAAGTTTTGCTTTCCATATCGTTTGAAAAAGGAAAATTATCATTTAAACAATATGCAAGTTTATTAAGCAAATTTTAAAGGTAATATAAAATGTTTAGCTTTCATCAGCTTCAAGGCTTATGTTACTCCCAAATTTTGCATATAACTGAACTTTCAAATCTGCTAACACCCGTTGAATGGATTCCACTCTGGATTCTAAGGCGTCGATTTCTTCTTGCAAATTTTTCTTTGCTTCTTCTAACATTCCTTGTGTTTCTTCTTGAGAATGGCTAATGAAAACATCACCAATTTGATAAGGTATCATTAAGCAGTCTTCATCTGCAAGCATGATGTCCTCGAAAGCATCTTCTAAATTTTGGAGTTGTTTCTTTTTTACATCTATTTCTTCCTTCAGCTCTGTGATTCTACTTGTATTCCGTGCAAATTTGTTTATCTTTTGCTGATCTTCAAAAGTAACATTGACGTCTTCTGCAGCCGCCTTCTTCATGGTGGCCGCCATCTTGGGACTGGCTCCTTTAGCTTTTTCTTATCTGTGAAGCTCTTTATCTGCCCTTCAATTCTGAATGATAGGTTTGTTGGATAGAATATTCTTGGTTGTAGGTTCTTGCTATTCATCACGTTGAGTATTTCTTGCCACTCCCATCTGGCCTGCATCGTTTCTGTTGAGAAATCAGCTGACAGTCGTATGGGTGCTCCCTTGTAGGTATTGAACTGTTTTTCTCTTACTGCTTTTCATATTCTCTGTCTTTTGCTCTTGGTATTTTAATTATGATGCGTCTTGGTGTGGTCCTCTTTGGATTCCTTTTATTTGGGGTTCTGTGTGCTTCCTGGACTTGTAAGTCTATTTCTTTTACCAGATGTGGGAAGTTTTCAGTCATTATTTCTTTAAGTAGGTTTTCAGTATCTTGCTCTCTCTCTTCTTCTGGCACCCCCACAATTCTAATGTTGGTAGGCTTGAAGCTGTCCCAGAGGCTCCTTACATTATCTTTACATTTTTGGATTCTTTTTTCTTCTTGCTTTTCCAGTTGAGCATTTTCTGATTCTTTATATTTCAAATTTTTGACTTGATTCTTGCCTTCCTCTAGTCTGCTGTTAGGTCTCTGTATAAATTTTTATTTCAGTCAGTGTGTGTTTAATTTCTAGTTGGTCTCTTTCCATCTCTAGTTGGTCCTTTTTCATCTCCTCTTGGGTCTCACTAAATTTATCCATCTTTTCTAGGATATTCTTGAAAAACCTTATAACCGTGATTTTGAACTCTATTTCCAGTCGTTTGCTTTCGTCCATTTCTTTTGTTTGTGATCTCTTCCTTTGTCTCACCATTTTCACTATGCCAAGAGAACTTCTGTGTTGGATTCAGCCTTATGATACAAGACTTGCAAAACTGCAAAAGCCTCTCTGTTGAGCTTGGGATGGGTGGAGTCTCAGGGCTTAACGGGCCGCCTTGTCTTCCAGTAGGTCCCGCCCTCCACAGCCCCTGAGTGTCACATGACTAGGTAATCACTGGAGCGGTCACTGTGCACACGTGAGCACTCTCGTAGTGCCTCTAGACTGTTGCTTTTCCGGCTCCCCTGCGCTTCAGGACCATATGAGTCTGGGTCCCCAGGATTACATTCGATACTTGAGTTTAGTGGAGTTAGAAGTGGCGCAGTTGGGAGGCTCTCTCTCCCGCCCACTTTGAAAGCCAGTGGCACAATCAGCAGTCGGTCTTCTGAGCACAGTGCTGTGCATGCCACCAGATTTCTGCCCTTTTGCAACTCTGCTAAATTTCCGTGCACTTCTCCCTTTTCACATTCCAAACTCCCACCGTATGAGTTTTGGCTGGACCTGGGGTTTAGTGTCATAGGATAAGGATTTCAATGCAGTTGGGAATCTCCATCTCCCTCCCGCCAGAGAAAGCCAGACAGGTACTCCGGCACCCGCTCTCTCCACATGTGCGTCTCCGTATCTCAGCTTTTTGCAGCTCCTCTGAGTTTCTGTGAGCCCCTCTCTTTCCTTCTAGTTGTAGAATTTCCACTCAGCCAGCTTTCCTGTGGTTCTGAATGCTGTCCGTTCTGTCTTTTAGTTGTAGTTTTGAAATTGAGGCAGCAGTGTAGGTGTTTACCTATGCTGCCATCTTGGATCTTCTCTGTATTAGTGCTCTTATAAAAGAGATCTCTATCCCTGTCTGCTACATGAGAACCCAGGTACTAAGTTCTCACCAGAATGCAATCATGGTGGCACCTTCATCTTAGATTTCCTAGGCTCCAGAAATGTGAGAAATGAATTTCTGTTATTTATAAGCTATACAATATGTAGTATTTTGTTACACAGTCAAACCTCAGTCCTTGAACATCTTCTGATGTTCACAGAACCCTTTCATGCTGATACCTATATGATCATTCACAGGTCTTTCAGATGACAAATGAGAGAATGTGCAAATAAGAGTATGTGTCAGTTTCCTACTAAACCTCCCAGGAAATTGTGCTCTGAATATTTTCATGTTGTTTTGCTTTTGTTAATGTTTATTATTATTAAATACATATAGTAAGTTATCTTGGATCCTAAGAAGGTTAGTGATAGCAGCAAAGTGAAAAGGAGAGTTGTGAGAACAACAGAGCTTAAAAAAAAATAACTGCAAAGTATGATAAAACTGTTTGCTGTCTGATCTGGCTATAGAGTGTGGCATAGTGAAATCGATGACTAGCACAATTTTAAAACATAAAGAGACCATCAAGAATGCTGATATTGAGAGGGAAAAAAAAATGTTGATATGCCCTGGCCCATGTGGTTTGAGCATGGGTTGCACCAAAGAGTTGCAAGTTGGATTCCCAGTCAAGAGCATATACCTGTTTTGCAGATTTGGTCCCTAGTCAACAAATCGATTGATGTTTTCTCTCTCTCTTGCAATTTCCCTCTCTCCCTCTCACTATCTCTGTCTCCCCACCCCTCTTTCTTCCACTTTCTCTGAAAATTCAATGGAGAAAATATCTTCAGGTGAGGATTAACAAAAACAAAAAGAGCAGATGTGGTTAACAGAGTGAAAGTGCTCACAAAACAATGATCACAGGCAATTGAGAAAGCTTAAAATAGCTAATTATTTGGGGGCATTAATTTGATCTACATTATTTCTAATGGGAAAAAATGACTTTGTTTTCAAACAAACCACTTCTTGAATAGCCTTCTGGAACAAATTAAGTTCAAGAACTGATGTTCCACTGTATCAGCCTGGATGAGTTAAAGCAAGGATATGTCTCAAAGTCAGAAATGAAAGGGGGGATGGATGTTATAATCTAACAACCTATGGAAATAAAAAAATGTCATAAGGGAAAACTATAAACAATATTTTTGTAACCTACATGAAATGGATAAATTCCTAGAAAGATAAAAACTACCAAATCCGACTATAGAAGAAAATGAAAATCTAAACAGACCTATAACAACTAAAGAGTTTGAATCAGTAATCAAAACTTCTCACCAATGAAACCCAAATCAAATGGTTTCATTGGTGAATTCTACCAAATATTTAAAGTAGAATTAACCCAATCTTTCACAAACCATACCTGTTTTATTCTATGAGCCAGCATTATCCTGATACCAAAAGCGGGGGGTAAAAACTCAAAAGTTTAAAAGGATATTACAGTAATAACCTTTATGAATGCAGACATACACAAAATCTTCAACAAAATATTATCAAGTCAAATCCACCAACATATAATAAAGATTATACATACACCTGCAAATCAAATCCAGTAAATTACAGAGAATCAGTTCATAAGCTCTGGATCTTCACTTCCTATAAATTCTTCAAAACCAAAAAAAAAACAGGAATATATCCCTACCATTCCATTAAAATGTGTTATAAAGAAGTTACTAATAACCTTCTAATAATAGTACCTATTAACTCTGTAAGTCTTTATGAAGCTACTAGAGGCCCAGTGCACAAAATTTGTGCACGGATAGGGTCCCTAAGCCTAGCCAGCAATGAGGGCCACACTGCCACCTGGTGGTCAGCACACATCATAGCGAGCGATAAAATTCCTGGTCTCCCAGTCAAACTCCCAAGGGAACACTTTGCATATTAGCCTTTTATATATAATAGACTAAAGGCCCGGTGCATGAAATTCATGCACGGGTGGAGGAGGTATCCCTCAGCTGGCCTTCAGCCTCTCCAATCTGTGACCCCATGGGGGATGTCTGACTGCTGGCAGTCTGACATCCCTCTCACAATCCCGGACTGGTGGCTCCTAACTACTCACCTGCCTGCCTGCCTGATTGATCTTAACCGCTTCTGCCTGTCAGCCTGATTGCCAGCTAACTGCTCCCCTGCCAGCTTGACTGATGCCTAACTGCTCCCCTGCTGGCCTGATTGCCCCAACTGCCCTACCCTGCTGGCCTGATGGCCCCCAACTATCCTCCCCTGCTAGCCTGCTTGCTCCCAACTGCCCTCCCCTGCTGGCCTGATCTCTCCCCCAACTGCCCTACCCTGCTGGACATCTTATGGCAGTATCTTGTGGCAGCCATCTTATGATGATGTCATGTAAGAGCATGACACCACCTAGGCCTTTTATTTTTTTAATAGATTTTTTATAGAGAAGGAGGGAGGGGCATAGAGAGTTAGAAACATCAATGAGAGAGAAACATCGATCAGCTGCCTCCTGCACACCCCCTACTGGGGATGTGCCCACAACCCAGGTACATGCCTTGACCTGAATGGAATCTGGGACCCTTTAGTCCACAGGCCAATGCTCTATCCACTGAACCAAACCGGTTAGGGTGACCTAGACTTTTATTATATAGGATAGGATTCTCTTTCTGAAACTCTATTCCCTTCATTTTGAAATACCTCTAATGCAAATTTTCTCCTCTGCTAGCCACAAAAAAAGTAACAGGAAAGTCTGAGTTCTAGTCCTAACCTTGCAGATAATTCATTATGATAATGTTAGCTATTAATTATGGAACTATTATACATACAACATTTTATAAATATTATTTCATTCAGTCCTCTAAGCAACTTCAGGATAGTTTTCTATTTGTAAAATTAGAGTATCTTAGAAGCAGAGAAGTTAAGTGACATGCCAAAGGCATATCCATTATTTGAATAATTAGGTCTGTTTAACTTCAATGTTGGCCTTTTATTTTTGTCTCATTGTAACATAAGCAAACCATTTATATCTTCCAATATTTGACTCCTTCATCTGAAGGAGGTTGCATATATCATCTCTGAAGTCCCACATATCTCATATATTACAATGAAAGTAAGAGCTTTCTTAAAAAGTTTTCTCAAGTTAAAGAAAAGACACTAAGACATGGAAAATGTTCCAAAGGCACAATGCTCACAAAGAACAAAAAAAAACACTGTTTTCCTATTCTGATAGTTTGCCTAGAATTTAAGAAAGGACAACAGTTCTATATACATATTTAAAAAATTTCCTAGCAGCCCCTGGTCAGGTGGCTCAGTTGATTGGAGTGTTCTCACATACAGCAAAAAGGTTGCAGGTTCAAACTCCCAGTCAGAGCACATACCTAGGTTGTGGATTCAATCCCTGATTGGGGAGCAGACGGGAGGCAACCGATTGACATTATTCTCTACTTCAATGTTTCTCTCTCTCTCTCTATCTCTATCTCCCCCCTTTAACTCTTTAAAATCCATAAATCATATCCTCATATCTTTGAGGATTTAAAAAATAATAATCTCTGTGGCAATTATATATAAAGTTATGCAAGGTATAAATAAACTGAATTAAAGATCATAATATACAAAAATCGTAAAAGTGAATAAGCATTATACAAATGTTAACTTGATCTAATTATACAAATGAAAATATGTACCGTTCATTATGCTCTTGATAAACGAGTCTGGACTTCTCCAGTAGATATTTTTCAACATAGGCACTAGAAAAAAAATAAAATTGGTTAATATAATTAATATAAGGTAGACAAATATTTTTTCAGAGAAGATGAAAATGTATAAAGAAGCTATCCAGATCATTTTAGTACATTTACCATTAGTAAATGGGTAATGATATTGTTATTCGTTTGGTTCATAAACTCATAACTCATAAATCTTTTTTTGTTTTGTTTTGCTTTCAATAAAGCAAAATAAAGCCAGAAGTTCAAAACATGGCACACAAGAACTTCCCATAACACAGACCTAACTTTCTTTTCAGGCATATCTATCATACTATACATTATTTCAAATATCATACTTTGGTCAGACTATTAAGTAAGACTCAATTTACATATTAATGCTATTTACATATTAATGCTATTGCCACATTCTGAAATCAATTATTATTTACTGATTTACTCAGTAAGTATTCATTAATTGTGCACTGTGCTAAACATTGTTCAAATATGGAAATACAAGATACATTTTATTCCCAAGGGGCTTACAAAATAGTGGAGAAAATAAGTAAATTAGCAGCTATCATACTGAGTTGACTGGGTTTATACTAAAACAATGACCAATTATAGATGTACTAGGAGGTACACATAAGATTTAATCCAAGAAGGAAAAAGGATGTAAGGAAGAATTCCCACAGAAGTTGTATATATAGCGCAAAGTTGAATATATAGCGCTAGTAAATGACTAAATGACTCTGAAATCTGAAAGACTGCCCAGAATAAGACAAGGAGAACTGCCTTTATGTAAAGGCATAAAAGAAGGAAACCTATCAACTTCAGAGAAGATACTTAAAATGGCTAGAGAATAATACAGGATTAGATTAAGAAGGAAAAATATATGGTGTGCCAGAAGAAAGGAATTTATCCTGAAATAAGGAACTTAAACATGAATTGTATTTCTGATGTTATTATCTTTATCCAGTCTGTGTCCTTCAAATCTTCAATACCTCTTCCCCAAATTGGAGCAATCAGTTAAGCTCTAACAAGAAAAAGGGATTCTACAAATATATAAGCTTTAGACTACTGAATCCAAATTACTTACCATAAACCTCTTTGGGGTAAAAATCTGATTCTTAAGCCTTTATTACCCTTAGTTCTTTCCCATAGCAAGCTCTGTATTTCAGCCACTCCCAAATACAGCCTATTCCTTCAAGAATGATATTCACTCCTGAATAGTTTGTTCATGGTCTTCCTTCCACTTCTAATTCTGTAGAATATTCCCTCTCTGTCTAGCAAATTCAATTCATTAATATTAAGCTCAAATGTACTTTCTTTGCAAAGTGTCACCACTACCACCAGAAATTAAAATTCATCACTTCTTCGGTAGCATTGTTACCTCTAATCTAAACTACAGAAACTGGGTTTAATTGGTCTAAAATAAAAAAAGGGAAACTAACAAACCAGTCTGTTAAATTCTTATACCCACCCTGCATCATATCTTTGAGTATTAATTTCTCCACTTATAAAATAGAGGCATCTATATTAATAAGTGAGATTGATCTGTACTTTTTATGCTATATTATGCTTGTCTTATCACTTTACTTTTTGTATGTATGTACATATGTATGTATGTAATTATTTATATGAGTTTGAATCAAGTTGATGATATATGCTGGGGAGCAAGATCTCAAATGCTTCTGCATTTAGATTTAAACTTTTTTACCAACACTGTGTGTAATATTACACCCTCCCCCTCAAGAAAACAAAAGCAAAAACAAGGACAAATTATTCTGCAATGGCAAATAAGGATAAATTATTCTGCAATGGAATCATAGCTCATTCCTTTCCTGAGATGAGGAATGTTAGTTTTTAAAGGTACAGTTGGTACATTTACTCATAAAAAAGCAGGATACAGTCACACCTGGCTGCTCTTTCCTATGACTGTATTGTTAAAGATTGCTAATGGGTAAAGCTGAGTATATTGCTTTGTAACTTACAAAGTACCATTATATATTAACTTTCTCTTACATCAATAATGACCAAAAAAAATATTCATCTTGAGTAGTAAGTCAACAAATAGACCCAAGATTTTAAAAAATCATCTTTCGAGTGCTCTCCATCCCAGTAGCACATTGGCACCTTCCCATTTGCTTTATTCTTCCCCCACAGGCATGAATCTCCTAAATTCTAAGGGAATCCATGATATGGTCAACCAGGGAAGAACTAGATAGAGGCAGCTAACCCACCAAACCTGCCTTCGCAGCAAGCTAAAGCAGCCCTGCCTCAGCTCATTTCTTCCCTATAACATTTTTATTAAATTTATCTTTATTGTTGAAAGTATTACAAATATCCTCTTTATTCCCCCATTGATCCCATTGACCTCACTCCCACATATCCCCAGGCCTTCTCCACACTATTGTCTGTGTCCATGGGATATGCATAAATTCTTTGGTTAATCTCTTCCTGAATCCCCTACCCGCTTCCCTCTGAGATTTTTCAGTCTGTTCTATGCTTCCATGTCTCTGGATCTATTTTGTTCATCAGTTTATTTTATTCCTTAGATTCCAAAAGAAAAAAAAGTTTAAGGAATCTGCTTCCCACCCTAGCTGGTTTGACACAGTGAATATAGTGTCAGTCCCGGGTTTGATTCCGATCAAGAGTGCATAACTTGGTTGCAGGCTCCTCCCCAGCCCAGGCCCTGGTCAGGGTAGGTAATAATTAAGGGAATCTTTATATGCACTACAAATGGTTGCAGGAGGCAACCAATTGTGCTTCTCTCACATCGATGTTTCTCTATGGCTTTTTTTCTCTCTCTTCCACTCTCACTAAAATGGAAAAATATCTTTGGATGAAGATTAACAAAAAAAAAAAAAAAAAATCTGCTCCCCAGTGTCACTATTCTCATTAAAGAGCAAATGAACAATCCATGGCTTAGGAAAAAAACAACCATCTATAATAACAATAGAGTAATATGCTAATTAGACTGGACATCCTTCCAAAGAAAGCCAGGCCTGAGGGAAGCCTGGGTCTTGGGTGCCTGCTGGTGGCCAGAGGGAAGTCTGGCTCCTGGGTGCCAGAGGGAAGCTGGTGCAAGAAGCTGAAGGAAGGAAGGCCTACTCTTGCACAAATTTCGTGCATTGGCCCTATAGTGAAAATATAAACATGCCCCAAAGCCTGACATTGCTACTTACCCAAGTACAATGCCTGTTTCTTGATAATTCACTTGAATAAACTTGCCAAAACGACTTGAATTATTATTATGAGCTGTCTTTGCATTTCCAAAGGCCTGTCAAAATAAATAGTTCTCATTAATTTAATTTTCAAAAACAGGAAAATCCTATGTAGGAAAAATCCTGAGAGACAAAATGCTAAAGAAACAGCAGAAAAACAATTCACTTATACCTTCAGCCTCATATAGTTCAAGTAAAGTAAAAGAAAGCAACTAATAACTGAAATAAAACCAAGTAGACAATATTTTATGCTATTGGGTAAAATAAAACAATTTTAAAAACTTAATGCTCATTAAAATTCTAATTTAAAATTTCACATTCTAGAATCAATAAATTATTGATATACATATTTTAATTTATTAATTTACTTACTGATTTTAGAGAGAGAAATATCAATTTGTTATACCACTTATTTATTCATTCATTGCTTGATTCTTGTATATGCCTCGACCAGGAATGGAACCCACCACCTTAGCATATCAGGGCAATGCTTTAACCAACTGAGCTACTCGGCCAGGGCAATACATGTGTGGTTTTTTCAATCTAGCTAAACTTAAATTTTAAAAAGCTAGGTAAGAAATAATTACAATATAATAATTAAAATTTGTAAATAATAAAAATGAAATGAAGTTTTATTACATAATGTACTATACTATATTACACCTAATTAAAACGAAAGTACAGTACTATTTTTAAAAGAATAAAAATATAAATGCTCCCTAAATTATTACCTAAAGTATATACCATGCAATTAAATATTTCTCAGTAATAAAGATGAACTACTGATATAGATATAAATATTGATGAATTTTAAACATTATGTCATGGGAAGAAACCAGATACAAGAGTACATACTGTAATATGAAATTCTAGAAAAAAACAAAACAAGAAAACCAGGAAGCAGATCAGAAGTTGCTTGGAATGGGTATGGGGTTGAAAAATGTCTACAATGGGAGAACCAAGATGGCAGGAGAGGTAAACACCTGTACTTGCTGCCTCCCATAATCATATCAAAATTACAAGTAAAATACTTAACAACTATCATCCAGAACCATGGGAAAGCTGGCTGAAGTACTACAAGAGAGGTAAAGAGCACGTTGAGCCTGGTAGGAAGTATGGAGGCATGGAACGGGCTGGCACCCGGGTGTGCCACTTTTTTAATCAGGAGGGAAATAAAAGCTCCCACTTGCTCTGAGCTCCAGTATCGGGTGAGGCTCTGGGGGACCCAGACAGATAAATTGGACTGTGTGGCATCAGGGCAGAAATGCAAGGGTGGCTTTCTTCCATATGGAGGTACTCACAACGGTCATTGTTCCTGTGCTGAGACCTCCCCAGTGCAGAGCTCACTGGCAGCCATTGCTGTTTCCTCCGCCCTGGAGATTCCCTGAAACCTCACTCTACCCAATTTACAACCCCATCCAAGCTGTGCACAGCAGCTTTTGCATATGAATGCACTGTACTTACTCAACCTAAAATCTGTCAAACAAGTTTACAGCTGGGTCAGGGATCCCTAAAGCTATCAAAAGAAGGGCCAAGGCCGCAACCAGCACCAGCCTGCCTTGGATCGCAGCTGGGGATCGTCTGGGCTCTTGCAAACTCCATAAAAAGAAGAAGAATCTGCAGATCTCTCTGTAGCTTCTGCTGGTTGGCCCCAGACAGTGACTGACTCTGCACCTCCTTGGAGAATCAAGAGCCAGTGTACACAGTGGTCAATGTGAGATCACACTGGATTACAACTCTTCACATCCATAAGTGACACATTCAGGGGCAGACTCAGTGAGGACCAAAGCCCAACTGAAGAAAGTCCTGTCCCATAAGGTTGTCTCCTTCACAGCAGTTCTTACATTGTAGACACAGCTAGTCCTCACAGCCAATTGGCCTGCAGGTCAATTCCTCACAGTGATACCAAATATATTCAAGGCTCAACTATCAAACCCTGTGTATACAGCCCACAACAGGGTGCACCAAGAGTGTTCACCTCATGTGATTGGGGAGGCTGAGTCACTGGGCCTGATAGGACACCTACTACACAAAGGCCACTCTATCAACTCAAGGAGATTTAGCAGCTACATAATACATAGAAACAAACACAGGGAAGCAGCAGAAATGCAGAGAAAAAGAACCATGTCACAAATTTTAAAAATGGAAGAAAGCAAACTAATGGATATAGAGTTCAAAACCAGTTATAAGATTACTCAGGAATCTTCTAGAAACCTCTGAGGAACTTAGTGAGACCTTCAAGGACGTTAGTGAGAATGCCAAAAAAATTAAAAAGGACCAGTCAGAAATTAGGCACACACTAACTAAAATAAAGAAAAATATACAGGGATTCAATAGTATACTAGAGGAATGCAAGAATCAAGTCAAAGATTTGAAATACAAAGAAGCAGAAAACACTCCACTGGAAAAGAAAAAAGAATCCAAAAATGTGAAGATTAGTAGAATTATAGGGGTGCAAGAAGAAGAGAGAAAGCAAGATACTGAAAACCTATTTGAAGAAATAATGACTAAAAAATTCCTCCACTTGGTGAAAGAAATAGACTTACAAGTCCAGGAAGTGCACAGAACCCCAAACAAAAGGAATCCAAAGAGGACCACACCAAGACACATCATAATTAAAATACCAAGAACAAAAGACAAAGAGAGAATATTAAAAGCAGCAAGAGAAAAACAATTGAGGGGAGAGAAAATGGCGGAGGAGTAGACAGATGCGTCTGGAGCTTTGTTGCAGGGCAGAGGGAGAGAGAGCGGCTGAGAGTCGCACTGGGAGTATTTGTTGGCAAGCTAAGAGTCAGTTATCCTCCAGGAGAAGGTGGGGGACTGCTGGACGGGGCTCTCCCGGCCAGGCAGCCCCACTGCCACGGGGTTTTTGTCCGCTGGAGCCACCAGCACGGTCTGAAGCCTTTGGCTGGGCACCCATCGAGCAGCCAGGGACCCGGGGGCCCAGAACTCTGCTCTCCAATGGGCGCAGACACGCGGCGGAATCAGAGATCCACAGAGCACACGGAAAGGTCAGATTGTGCCTGAGTTAAGGAGGAGGTGGATGTCTGCGGAGGTCTGAGAGATGCGGCTGACGGAGGCACCCACAGAGCAGCCGGGGACCCAGAGAACGGCTTCCCAGGCGGCACGGACGCGCAGGAAGCGGATTCGGAGATCCACATGGAACACGGAAAGGTCAGATTTCGCCTGGGTCAGGGTGAGGTCTCCTACCCCCGCACAACAAAGACGCACACACTGTGGGAGCCGGGCTGCGGGAAAGCTGCCTCTAGAGAGGTCCGCAGAGGTGGTCAGGGCGTGATCCCTGAGTGTGAAGGCAAACCCTCTGAGCTGTTGACAGAGGAGAGCTCCGGAAAAGGACTCGTTTTGTTTGTTTGTTTGTTTGTTTTTCTGGGGCAGGGGGACAGCCTGGGAGTTATTACAGTGTCCGGACTGCAAAACCCCCACAAACAGGCTTTGAGATCCACAGAGTAGCAGGATCTGAGCACAGCCTAGAGAGGTCCTGTGCTT